>JAOTON010000085.1:0-376952 GCA_034440635.1 Lepas anatifera
GGAAGGTGCAGGAACACGCTTGAGGTTGGAGGAGGTGCAGAACACTTGGGGTTGGGAGGAGGGTAATGCGGAAACCACGCTTGAGTTTAGGAGGAGAGTGCCAGGAACACGCTTGATATTGAGGAGGTGCAGGGAACACGCTCTGAGGAATTGGAGGTGGGGAAGGCGGTGGAGGTTGAGGGAGGTGCGGAACACGCGTGAGTTGGAGGAGGTGCGGGAAGGCGGTGGAGGATGGAGGAATGTTGGGACACGCTTGAGGTTGAGGAGGTCTGGGAACACGCTGGAGGTTGGAGGAGGCTGGAACACGTTGGAGGTTGGGAGGTGGGATCACGTTGGAGAGTTGGAGGAAGTGCAGGAACACGTTTGAGGTTGGAGGAAGGTGCAGGGAAAACGCATGAGGAGTTGGAGGAGGAGTACGGGAACACGCTTGAGGATGGAGGAGGTGCTGGAACACGTTAGAGGTTGGAGGAGGTGGAACCCAGGTTGGAGGTTGGAGGAGGTGCTGAAACACGTTGGAGGTTGGAGAGAGGTGCGGAAACACGTTGGAGGTTGGAGGAGGTGCGGGAACACGTTGGAGGTTGGAGGAGGTGCAGAACACGTTGGGAAAGTTGGAGGAGGTGCGAAAACACGCTTTGAGGTTGAGAGGAGATGCGGGAACACGAGAAGTGAGGCATGGGAACACAGTTTGAGGTTGGAGGAAATTGAGACACGCTTGAGGTTGGAGGAGGTGCGGGAACACGCTTGAGGTTGGAGGGAGTGCGGGAACACGTTGGAGGTTGGAGGAAGTGGTGAGAACACGCTTGAGGTTGAGGAGGTGCGGGAACACGCTTGAGGGTTAGAGGAGATGCGGGAATACGGAGGTTGGAGGGGAAGTACGGGAACACGCTTGATGTTGGAGGAGGTGCGGAAACACGCTGAGTAAGTTGG
This sequence comes from Lepas anatifera, assembly GCA_034440635.1. NCBI lineage: Eukaryota > Metazoa > Arthropoda > Thecostraca > Lepadidae > Lepas > Lepas anatifera. Next base: position 928 of record JAOTON010000085.1, read on the forward strand.
AGGAGGTGCGGAAACACGCTTGAGGTTGGAGAAAGTGCGGGAACACGCTTGAGGTTTGGAGGAGGTTCGGGAACACGCTGGGAGGTTGGAGGGAGGTGCGGAAAACCGCTTGAGGATGGGAGGAGGTGCGGAAACACGCCTTGAGATTGGAGGAGGTGCAGGGAAGGCGGTGGAGGCCTTGGAGGAGGTGCGGGAACACGCTTCTGAGGTTGGAGGAGTGTGCGGGAACACGTTGGAGTTTGGAGGAGGTACATTGAGCCACGTTGGGAGGCTGGGAGGAGGTGCCGGGAACACGCTGGAGGTTTGGAGGAGGTGCGGAAACACGCTTGAGGATGGAGGAGGTGCGGGAACAGCGCTGAGGGGTTGGAGGAGGTGGAAGGCTGGTGGAGGTTGGAAGGAGGTGCAGGGAACACGCGAGGTTGGAGGAGGTGCAGGGATCACGCTTGAGGTTGGAGGAGGTGCGGGAACACGCTTGAGGTGTGGAGGAGGTGCGGGAACACGCTTGAGGTTGGAGGAGGTGGCGTGGAACACGCTTGAGGTTGAGGAGGTTTCAGGGAACACGCTGGAGGTTGGAGGAGGTGCGGGAAACACGCTTGAGGATGGAGGAGAGTGCCAGGAAACACGCTTGAGATTGGAGGAGGTGCAGAAGGCGGTGGAGGTTCTGGAGGAGGTGCGGGAACACGCTTGAGGTTGGAGGAGGTGCTGGGAACACGTTGGAGGTTGGAGGAGGTCTTTTGCTGGAACACGTTGGAGGTTGGAGGAGGTGCGGGAACACGCTGGAGGTTGGAGGAAGGTGCGAAACACGCTTGAGGATGGAGGAGTGTGCGGGGAACACGCTCGAGGTTTGGAGGAGGTGCGGGAAGGCGGTGGGAGGAGGAGGAGGTGCGGGAAACAGCTTGAGGTTGGAGGAGGTGCGGATCACGCTTGAGGTTCAGGAGGGGGTGGAACACGCTTGAGGTTGGAGGAGGTCGGGAACACGCTTGAGGGTTGAGGAGGTTCCGGGAACACGCTGGAGGTTGGAGGAGGTGCGGGAACGGTTAGAGGTCGAAAAAGAGTTTAGAGGTTGGCTTGAGGAGGCACTGGAGGCACACCATGCTCCCCCTCCGCAGAACGTGATGTATGTGTGTGTGTGTGTGTATGTGCTGGGTTTTAAGCCATATACACAACTATGTGGTGTCCGCTGGGAGGTGCGTGGTGCGGGTGAAGGAGGAGGACGCGGAGCGCTGTTGGACCGGAGCTCCCTGCAACGCGAGGGAGTAGGGCAGAGTGACTCTTAGATGTGAAGTACTGCTACAATGTGAATTTTCGCGATGATGATTTTGAGGCATTTTCGATGCCTTGGCAACAGGAAATGTGTTTCCCACTCCCTCCTTCCGGTCGACAATCTTGGATCCGCCTCTGAGCTGATCGATGAGTATTGGTCACAGTCTGTATCCAATATGCGATGTATGTAATGAAAATGTATGTAATGAAAATGAAAATGTAATGAAAATGAGCGCTGTATGAATGTCCCAAAACTGGTCTTACGGTAGGGTACTGAGTGTAATATTCACGTTGGGAAATACGGTCTCGGAGTGCAAAATTCAAAGGTGTCATTGTGAGTTGTGGGAATTTTATATTATATCATATATCATATTATTATGTTATTAAATATTATTATATTGTGAATGTGAATTAAAACCCTTGTTTAGGCCCTTATCTAAAATTAATAATATATATATATATATATATATATATATATATATATATATATATATATATATATATATATATATATATATATATATATAATATATAATTTAATAATACATATAATAGTATTTATAATAATATATATAATTTCCTTACCATCATACTTTTGACTGAGTTCACACCAGGATTATCGAATTGTGCTAAGAAAGCTCCGCTTGAAAAGTGGATGAAAAAGTGAGTACCGATATCACAGATAGGAGTGGAAAACTCAGCTTGCCCGGGTGTCGCTCGCCACCCAGCATCCTGGGATTTAGAACTCTGCACTGTATGACTCGCGGTTGTCGTTTTCAGTACGCAGGCCCGCTTAGACCCCTCCCCGTGCTGTGAGCTGTGTGTGTGCGGTAGGTGTGACTGTCTGGCCGTCTGTTTCAGTACACGGGCCCGCCGGGACCCCTCCCCGTGCTGTGAGCTGTGTGTGTGTGTGTGTGTGTGTGTGTGTGTGTGTGTGTGTGTGTGTGTGTGTGTGTGTGTGTGTGTGTGTGTGTGTGTGTGTGTGTTGTGTGTGTGTGTTGTTGTGTGTGTGTGTGTGTGTGTGTGTGTGTGTGTGTGTGTGTGTGTGTGTGTGTGTGTGTGTGTGTGTGTGTGTGTGTGTGTGTGTGTGTGTGTGTGTGTGTGTGTGTGTGTGTGTGTGTGTGTGTGTGTGTGTGTGTGTGTGTGTGTGTGTGTGTGTGTGTGTGTGTGTGTGTGTGTCTGTGTGTCTGTGTTGTGTGTCTGTGTGTCTGTGTGTCTGTGTGTCTGTGTGTCTGTGTGTCTGTTTGTGTGTCTGTGTGTCTGTGTGTCTGTGTGTCTGTGTGTCTGTGTGTCTGTGTGTCTGTGTGTCTGTGTGTCTGTGTGTGCTGTGTGTGTGTGTGTGTGTGTGTGTGTGTGTGTGTGTGTGTGGGGTGCGGGTGTGGGTGCGGTTGCGGGTGCGGGTGCGTGTGGCCGTCGTTTTCAGTACACGGGCCCGCCGGGACCCCTCCCGTGCTGTGAGCTGTGTGTGTGTGTGTATGTGCGGTATGGTTGGGTAAATGATCCGCTGCCTGGCCGTCGTTTTCAGTACACGGCCCGCTGGACCCCTCCCCCGTGCTGTGAGCTGTGTGTGTGTGTGTGTGTGTGTGTGTGTGTGTGTGTGTGTGTGTGTGTGTGTGTGTGTGTGTGTGTGTGTGTGTGTGTGTGTGTGTGTGGTAGGTGTGACTGCCTGGCCGTCGTTTTCAGTACTGGGCCCGCTGGGCTTGGACGCTGAGTGGAGGCCGGTTTCGGTGCGCGAGTGGATCGGCTGCTCCCTGCTGCAGGTCAGTCTCACCACCTCCTCTCTCTTTCCCACTGTCTCTTTCTTTTCCCTTTAGTTCTCTCCCTCCCCCTCTCTCCTCACTCTCTCGTCCCTCCCTCCCTCCACATTTTCAGACGTTCTTTTTGGGTTGAGTATATTGCTGTGTTTATTGTGTACTCGGTTCCAATTTCGGACCGTATTCGGATGGAAAGGTTCGAACGTCAAGCGGCAGGAGTGGAATGACTGGTCAGCCACCAATACAATGTGTAGATCGGAAAACTATATTATCATATACAATGTGTATATCTGACACCTGTACTATCACCAACAACAGTTCAACAGATAAATAACAACTGGAGCACCTAAAACAGTCACCTAACTGTGAGCACAAACAAACGGCGGTATTATGCATCATGTTCAACAGCATTCGAGCGTACATTTACCGTAGTCGGAACACCGACAGGAAAACAACAACACATGGCAGTCAATCCCTTCCATTTATGTAACGTAGAAATGTTACGAGTAGGTATGTTACGTAGAAATATTTGGCTTATGTTGCGGCGTGGTATTTAAAGCAAGCCTTTTTTTGCGTGGATGTGAAAATTTTGGGCTTAAATTGGATTGAGTGATCAGATAGAACATTCGGACAGCACTCTCTAATTCCTGATTTGCAAAGCCCCGTTAAAAGAGAGCCGGATAAAATTTTGTGTCCGTTCTGCGTTCTGTAGATTTTAAAATAGTAAAACCTGGGCGCATGTATTCACAACTACTAAATCATAACGAACAGCTCTCCTCTTCTGGCACTACCATCACCATTCAGGAACTACCTGCCGTGCTTAAGGCCCCACTCGTAGTCCTGCGCACTGGGGAAGCCCTCTGCCGGCCAGTCGGCGGCGGCAGCAGTGGCGCCGTCCTTGCGGCACACTCCGCGCCCAGACGTACACCGGCTTCTTCTCTGAGGCAGCTGGCTCAGCCCCTCCTCTGACGGCGACAGCGGCGTCCTCTGGTAGCGGGTGAACGCCGCCAGATCCTTCAGGATCGAGGAGGCCTTGGGGGATCCATAGCCGGCTGCGGGCTCGGTGGCGGTCTGTTGAGAGGCGGTGAACTCAGCCCTGGGGGATGCGGCGGCAGCCTGGTCGGGGCCGGTGTACTCTCCCCTGCTGCTGCGGGTACTGCTGGCTGTACTGCTGACTCTCCAGCGACACTGACTGAGCCGCCTCGGCTAGCGTCTGTGCTGCCGGCTCCGGCGCCAGCTGTCGCGCCGCCCGGCGTCCCCACTGGTAGTCGGTGAGGTCGGCGGCCTGCTGCCTCCCGGAGCTGCTGGGTGCTGGTGCCGCTGGTGCTGGTGCGCTGCTGGTCCGCGGCGAGGTCCTGTAGCTGGGGGCAGCGGCAGCGGCAGCTGGTGGTGCGGAGTACTGCTGCGGAGCCGAGCCGGCTGACTGGGCCACCGCCCCGCCTCCGTACGTCCTCCTCGGCGCTGAGGTGACGACGATGGCCTGCGGTGGGCCGCGGCGCAGGACGGGGAACCTGCCGCCGCTGCCGCCGCTGCTGCTGCGGCTGCTGCCCCTGGAGCTGCCCCCGTACCGCCCGGCCGGCGACGCAGACCCACCCCGTGCCGCGTTGGAGGGATACCGTGCACTGCCTCCACTGGGACCGCCGTACTGCCCTGCCACTGGGGCCTCCAACCCCTTGGCCGCGGCCGCTGGGTACCTTGCCTCTCCTTCGTAGGTCACCTTGGCGACGTAGCCACTGTCTCCGTCCACTGTGTAGGTCACAGTTTGGATCCGGCCGTCCGGCAGCAGGATGGAGAAGGATCCCTCGGTGGTGCCTCCGGAGCGGCTCTCGCGCTGGCTGTACTGGTTGTTGGCGGAGTCGTCGTCCACGTGCCACGTGTACTCGTAGTCGGCCGGGAAGCCGTGGTCGTCGGTGCCTTTGTAGACTGTGAAGTCTTCGGCGGGAGCGGCTGCGTAGGCGCCTGAGGGCGCGGCGCTGTAGGCGGTGGAAGCGGGGGCCTGGTAGCTTTGGCCACGGACCACTGCTGCCAGCGCACAGAGGACTAGATACACCAACTGCATGGCTGGGTGCTGAAAGTCCGACTGCTCCCTTCTCGGTCACCCGTGGTAACTTCTGTGAGGTTGCACGCCGCTTCCAGTGATGCCGGGAAACCGTTCTCGGCGGAACTCGCTCAACTAAGGCTGTGAGCTTTTGAATAGCCGAGATCACGAATGGAAAAGGTATCTTGTTTGCACTGCTGCTAAAACTGAGGAATGCTCAGATATGACTGATGCTGATGGATCTATCTGGCCGGCGTTATATACCGCAACTATCACCCGGGAACAAGGGCGGATCCAGCGACTGTGCAAAGGGGGGACTGGTGAACGCTGGAAGTGAGACAGCTCAAATCGTCTGCAGATGTTTCTCAAAGTTACTGCAGAGTTCGACGATTTCTCGTAGTAACTGCTCTCGACGTGATCTATATTTTCTTGAGGAATATTCCCTCCTGACTTATTACCTGCGCACGCCTCTGGCGGCCAGTTCTGCATGACAGTGTAATTGGCTGCACGGCGTTGTTAACAGGGGCGCCGCAGAACTCCCAGCGGTGGGCGGCGGTGGAGGCGTCTCTCCCACGGCCGCCTGCCCTGCAATCTCCGCCGTTCGCACGTGCCCGGCCGCTCGCCGCGCGGCGGCCGGCTGCGGGCGCCGCTCCAGCAGCGGCGCGTGGTGGCGCCCACCGCAGAGGTGCCCGGCCGCCGCCGCCGGCGCTGCTGCTCCCGGAAACGACGTCCGGAGCCGGCCGCCGCGGCCAAACGGCGGCCGGGGCCGGCCCGATTGGCGCGCTACACGGTATTGCAGAGTTTGTGGTGATGGTGCTGCTGCCGGAACGGATTCGTCGTGTGGTCAAGCTTGCGACACTGATGTTGCCACATTTGACATGCGACTGCCTGTCATCAGCCTTTCTTTTGCACTGACTGGGTAAACATTTGTTTGTGCCGTCAGTGTGAGGTTCCCTGAATACTTACAGCAATGTGCCGGCTGATTTCTAGTAGCTGTACGGGGACATTCTTCGTTTCTTCTGTTTCGGGAACATTCTGAACAGGCTCCCTTTCATCCTTTTCCCAAACCTTCACTCCTCGGATTGAACTTAACACCTGAGGCCTTAACTTACCTGGAACTAACCTGAGAACTTAACCTGGATAATCTTTGTTTCCTCTCCAACCATCCCATCATTACCCTTCCCTACATATTTTATCCTACAGGATAATTTTCTTTTATTTGGCATTGGTTCCCCTCATTTTCATTAGGTGCAACGTCAAAAAAAGCTACCGAGTGATAGTGGAGATGTTTCGTATGCAAAGTACACATACATGCTGTCTATTCTTCCTCTTTTCGTAGGGTAAGTATGTATATATATATATATATATATATATATATATATATATTTATTTATTTATTTATTTATTTGATTAATTGGGCAATATATCCTCTTCGATGCAGGGACTATTAAATAATATTGCTTGGGCGTTATATAACGACTAAGGTTGGTGCGCCCTTAAGCCCCAATAATCAATCAAATAATATTGTTGATTCGCACTTGGATAACTTCTTTTGTTGTTTGATTATATTATTGATGGTTTGTTTGGTTTAAAACCTTGGGTATTTGTCCCTAAACAGGATGACACTAGCAGGATATATTACAGGTAAGCGACGTTGGCGCCCGATGCTCAGGACACGTCCGCCTCGCCCTATGGCGCAGTCGCCTTGGCCGTGACGGGCAGATAATCGTTGATGGAGCGAGGGATTGGGCATTGACAAAATTGACGTGCGATGGAAATTACTGCCCCAAAGCTCAAGGCATGAAGAGTTCAACCAGTAAGTTTGTTGCAAATTTATCATTCAGCGTTTATTCGAAAACTGACACCAGCACGTGAACAGACGCATCTTAACCCTATTTCGAACGGGCTCCCGGCTACCCATATTTCCAACAGGGGGCAGAATTTGCCCCCCCCAAGATCTCGAAATCTACCCGGCCGATTTTAAAAATTCAAACTGCAATCGGTTCTTCTTGTGCTTCTCCATTTTGAAAAAGACAATTTAAACATGTTGAAAATTAAGGGTAGGGGGTTCAAAATATACAAAGTGTATGGTTTTTTAGATTATCCGTAACTCTTGTCTCTTTGGCTTGATTTTCACGAAACTGGAATGGATTGACGGGAAATTTTTCCGGACGGAAATGGTCATTTTTCTCAATCAGGCGAAATTCAAAATTCAAGGGCGGCTCTAGGGCCAGAAATTGGGGGCAACTATATGATTTTTTTCATGTCTTCTTTTTTGCAGAAATTTACACGCCAAGCACAGTGCGATATCTCTGATGTCAAGCAAAGTGCTCAAATGCCAAAATATGTCAGGCGGATTCAGGGAGGCAAAATAGTGGGGTAAGACACAAATTACCTCGCCTTTCAGGTATGGCTACTTTTCTAATTACCCCGCCTTTATCCACCCCTTTCCGACCCGGGGAACACTCCTGGATCCGCCTATGGATGAATTGTGTCCGTTTGGTGTTAGGACTAAATGCATTTCTACGATGCTTGGCCCCATTCGATGCAGACACAACACGAAAATACGTTTGAAAGTTAGTAAACCCGCTAATTACCTGAGCACGCCTATGATATCCTATTATCATATAATACACGGGTGGGATCAATACATCCCTATTTTTACCCCTCCTGTACATTCTGTAGGCAGTTTATTCACTTTGGAATAGTTCGAATGGATAACATTGTAGACCCCCATTTTGAGCTTCTTGAATCGCCAAATATATCGAAATACACTTCAACTGTCATCCCAAACCTCATTTGGTGTTAGAACTAAATGGATAGTTATAATGCTTTGTCCCATTCAACGCACACACAACACTAAAATGAACATGAGTGCGTGTGAACCCCCTAATTACGTTACCTGAGCACGCCTATGGCTTCCTATCATCATATAATACACATATGAGATTAATGCATTTTTATGTTTACCCCTCCCGAACATTTTTTTCTAAAAGGTCAGCCACCCCATTTTAAAAGGCAGCCAGGCGTGCCCCCACCGCGATCCCAACGACAACAGCACCCTTACGTTAACACCAGAAACATAGATTTAAACGAGTCGCGGCACGCCCTGCTAGGAAATGAAGCAAAAACATAAGATAGCAAAAAACAACTGTGTTACTATTTAAATAATTGTTATAAAAAAGGGTTGCAGAAAGAAAGCTTCTGTAAAATGTCACAAAAGCCTCGACCATTAACCCACTGTTAATAAAAGAGAGACTGGTCACACCTAATCGTTTAGTGTTAGTGCTCATTTCCATGCAGACTACCCCATGCGGATTTAAGTTAGTAATTCCCTGGAATCTAGCAGACAAGTAGACGAACTAGTAACGTCTACTAGAAAACAAGGGTTGACTGAGGGGGATTTGCGGGGGAAAGTGATAGTTGTAAGGCGAATGACAAGGAAGCGGGGATTTACTAAGAGAGATCACCACGAAACAAAAACAAAAGACGAAATTCTAAGATAAGTGATAACACTCATAACCATGCACATACATACAAAAAAAGAAACAAACGTTTTTCACACGCACCAACAGAGACTCACGCACAGCTCATTCACACGTACACACGCAAGAACTATAGCACCACAGCACGTTTGACTATTCATTATCTCTGCGATATTTCAGGAGGTAGAAGTTTCTAATTTGTTTTTTTTAGAGTAGCCTTGTTCAGGGGCACATCATCAATATTGGAAAACAGCGAGCATATAATTTCGTTCCATGCACTCAGAGCTGTATAGGAAAGGGAAAATCTACGATAATTAATTGGGGTAAGGGGAATTTCAAAATGTTGAACCAACCCGGTTATCCCTGGATTTTGACGACGGAAAAGTGAACTCAAAATAGGAGGTGCCAAACCAGCAACAACCTTTGACAGAATTATGATATTTTGTTCGGAAACCAAATTGGGGAACTTTAGGATGCCTAACTCTAAGAAAATATCATTGGTGTGAGAAAAATATGGTTTCTTTGCGATAATTCTGACTGCTCTTTTTTGCAATTTAACAATTTTGTCGAGTCTGGATTCGTAATTTGTTCCACAAACAATTGCACAGTAATTTAAATGAGGTAATATCAATGTATTATATAGACACATCAGTTCACGGGTTGAAAGATAATGTTTTGCCCTGCTCATTATTCCGAGATTTCGACTTATTTTGGATGATAAAGATGTTATGTGAGAGTCCCATTTGAGGTTTTCATCTATTAGTATTCCTAAATATTTAATTTGCTTTAGTCTGAGGATTTTCACTTCATTTATTCTCAAGTCTATATCCGCAACAGTGTTCCGAGAGTAAATTTGGTAATTTGATTTCAAAGCATTTAGTGACAGTCTATTTGATTCAAACCATTTGGACGTTAACGAAAGAACATGATTAACCTTTTTCTGTAGCTCATTTACACTATCAGCTTATATCAGAATGGCCGTATCATCTGCAAATAGGTAAAACTTACAAAGATTAGTAATTCGATGAAGATCATTTATATATATATATTAGAAATAGAAGAGGCCCTAGGATGGAACCTTGCGGTACCCCCATAACAACCGGCATTGCATTTCATGTAGTGTTCCCAATGCTTGTTTGTTGAATTCTGTTTGATAAGTATGAGCAAAGTATTTCATAAAGTTTTCCTTGAATTCCAATGTGCTGTATTTTGGCCAAAAGGATGTCACAACTAACGGTATCAAATGCCTTTTTTAGGTCGAAATATATTCCGCAGATGAATTTTCCCTTTTCTAATTTTTTGCTTATTTCATCATAGATAAGGGCAATGGGCATATAAGTTGAATGGTGTTTCCTAAAGCCGAACTGAAGGGAGTAGAGGACGTTGTTTGAGTTAAGATAGCCAAATACATAGCAATATATAAGCTTTTCCAGAATTTTAGATAATATTGGTAGCAGAGAAATTGGTCCGTAATTTGTGAATTGATCATTTGCCTCCCTTAAAAACTGGAATAATTTTAGCTATCTTTAACAAATTTGGGAATACTCCGGTCCTTAAGCAGGTGTTAAAGAGGTGCACGAGATGGTGTATGCATGTTTTATAAGTTGAATTTAGAATAAACGAACTGATCTGATCAATGCCTCCTCCGACTGCTTTAAGTGAAGTAATAATTTTTTTCAGTTTGTTCCGGGGTTGTACCAAGATTTAGGTCAAAAGGTTCATTAGTTGGATATTTTAAGTAGTGAGTTGGATTCACTTGCGATGTTGGAATGTTCCGCTCTAGCTTAGTTTCGATCTCCGAGAAAAAAGTATTGAAACCATTTGAAATTTCCTCTGTAGTGTTGAAGTTTGTTCCGTTATCATTGAAGGTTACCGGATATGATCTTTCTTTTGATGATGTTTTGTTCATAATTTCGTTCAGAAGCATCCATGTTTTTTCCCTTTATTTTTATTTGTGTGGAAGGAGTTTGCGTAGTAGTTCTTTTTGCATCTCTTAGTACTTTCGATAGAATATTCCTGTGATGTTTATATCTTGCTTCAGTTTTCATAACTTGCTCACAGTGTTCAGATTTATGCCTTGCTTTAGTACGCAATGTATTTACTTTGGAAGAGTTTGGATGGATAACATTGTAAACTCCCCCATTTTGAGCTTCTTGAACCGCGTATGGCCATAATTATATCAAAATATACATCAACTGTCCTCCTAAATTTCAGTAATAGCATTCAAACATTACAACTGCCGCCAATTCATAACAGACAGCTTTATTGTAGGACAAACGCAACGCAGGTGTCAATGCTCGGCTTCTAAATAAATCCCCCAAATTAGCGAGCCATAGCTCCGCCTCTGGCGCATATATATTTTCAAAATTTTCAGGGAACACCTGCAATTTAGTTCTAGGAAAAGTGACAAAATTTTAAGAGCCTATCTCAAACCGTTTCGGAGATACTATGGAAAAACCTGAGGGGTGGGCAGAATCTGCCCCCTCCTGTTGGAAATAGGGTTAAAGTAGTGAGCTCAAAACAAAACCGTGCGTTTTTGTGCACAAGCGTTTAATAACGTACGATAGCTTTCGTAACAGATGCTTAAGTACTATCCTTCAAGTTACCCAGCTGTTAGTGCCTCTGTAGACTCTCTCTCGGTTTTGCGTAGTTTAATCTTAAAGAAACCCTTACCATATTATGTTTCAATGATATGGTTTTTATTTTATTGATTATATGTCATTATCACCTGAAAATACTTACTGAATGCCGATTTCTTTACTTTAGAGCGTTTGCTAATTTGGGGCGTTTTTTTCGTCGTCTTTCAATTAGCCGGATCAGACTTTCGAACCTCTGCAGAGCTCCTAGACTGACTCACAGAGTTAATACATTTTGCTAGTTCCGCCTGGGATATTTCCGATGTTTTTCTTAAGACCTGTAATGCCTTTGAACGACAGTGTTGGAGAAATGAAACAGATGCAATATCGAATTTGTCTTCCTGAACGCCCTGAACGCTTCTAAGATGACTTGGAGTCTTTCAAGTCCCGACAAAGACTCAGACTCTCGTGCAATGAATAACTTGATGATAATGATTGGTGTTTTTAGGGCACGTCAGCTTCTTTGGCTATATGTGCCCACAATGAATACCTCTGTTAAATCCGTTTTACCGTCTAGAAACCCCTTAACTTTGAATGGGTATGTATCATCAGTGATACATCGTGAATGTTTCCGGCTGTAATGCTCAGGTGGCCACCGAGCGGCTTGTGTACGTGCTGGACCTGCTGGAGCTGAACGTGACGTCCCAGCTGATGAAGCGGCTGGGAAGCGCCATCCTGTGCGGCGACAACCTCAAGCTAGGTAACTGAACCGATCACGGTCAAACCGTTCATTGTCCAATCAGCAGCAGACGTGTATACCAACGGAAATATGCAGTTCTACGCTGATAACGTTATGTTTACTGTGGACTTTGATAATTAGTAAAAAGAGCCGTGGGATTACCTGTTACGATACTTCTGCCCCCTATCAGAAAGTGTCAGCAAGGTTTGCCATAAGGTTGAACGTGGCTTAAACGCTTCAAAAACTGTGTTCCCACTGCGTGGCTTAGTGTGGTCTTATTATCAATACGGATTTGGCTTAGCCCTTCCCTGGACTGGCTGACCCCTTCCCTGGACTGACTGAGCTCCCCCGGGAATGGGTGAGCCTTCACTGAACTGGTTTAGCCTCTTCCGGGACTGGGTGAACCATTCCCTGGACTGAGTCCTTCCCTGAACTGGATCAGCCCCCTCCGGGACTGGTTGAGCCCTTCGGACTGATCTGACCGAGCCCAGTCTGACCGTTGTGGTTACCGGTTGACTATTCTGCAGGCTATGACGTGACCAGTGACTTCGACATGCTGGAGCAGTCGGTGCCTGCCTTCAGTGATGCCATCCACAACAAGAAGAACATGATGGACGTCAAAATATTGGCCAGCAGGGTGGAAACCGCCTTCCCGGACCTGTTTCCCTTCAGAGAAGGTGGGTTATATCTTCATAGCCACGTTTCTGTATATGTATGTGCAGGGCGTGGAATAATGGAATCGCCATGTGGCTTGGGATAGACATTCTCTTTGGCTGGATGTTCTCTTCAGGGGAAAAAGCTAACACCACGGATACCAGAGCTCTGCCTCCGTTTTGTCCCGAGTTTGCGCAAGCGATAGCATACTTTCATAGATAGTGGACGCATCCTGAGCTGGGACTTCACGTCCTTTAACTCTCCGTCATCGTCTGATCAGTCACATGATGGAGTCATTCTAGTACTTCCATGTGCGTCCTGGGGAGTGGGAGAGTTTTGATTTTTTTCTTCAAATTTTTGTCTCATACACCGTATGATCACGCGTTTCGTTTTTCCAAATTTGTTTGGAGGAGGATGTGCGATGAGTGCGACACAGCAGTGTGGCTTCTGGGACCATAGGCTCGGTCACCGCCGGATCACGGCGGAGACTGCGATGGTAGTGCCCAGCTGGCGGACGCTCACGAAAAAGGACAGGACCTATGTCAGACAACGGGTCAGGAACTGAGGAATTCAGGCTACGGCCAGGGAAGTTCAGCCTATTATGAAATGTGCATGTTTCAGAGAAATCCGCCCCGGTAGCTCAGTTGGTGGTGTTGGACTCCGGCCCGCTGTCCAGAAACAGCGGCAGTGCGTGGGTGGAGCTACTGGGAAATGCTTAGGGGCCGTTCACATTTGACGTCACCCAAAATTGGAGGTGTTCGGACCCTCGCCCCTTTCGGAAATTGTTAGAAAATAGCTAATCCCCTCCCCTTTGTCAGAAATTGCCAGACCTCCCCCTCCTGATCAAATTTGTTGTCCTCATCAAAAACACAGGTGAAAGGCGCAAGGGTGTGGATTTGTATCTCTTTGGGTTGTCCGGGCGCCCCCAATGAAACGTTGAAGTGCTATTGAAATATTCTGGATTTGGGTTTTTTATTTAATATATTTTGCCTTTAATATCATAGTGTGTTATAACCCTTTAATGTGGTGGTTATTGACAATATCCCTTTTATTGTGGTGATATTGACATTGCTTCAAATTATGGCACCCCCAGTCATTTACCAAAATACACGCCACTGGCAAGACACCAAAAATTCAACAAGTGAAAGGTATAACTGAGCCCTCAGATTTTCAGGCCTTTATTTCAGCTTTATTGTATAAAGCTACCAGTGCTACCAGTTACAGGTAGCACGGGAAACACCCACGCTAAAATCCGAGTCGGCGCCCACTAAAATCAGGTGCGACATACTCACGGCGACACACGCCCCCATCACGCGTTTTGGCACGAGACGTGATCGAGCTGGATAGTTGAAAAACCAGTCTGCAAAGCGTAGTATACAACTCAACGCCCGCCTCACCATCGCTCCGGTGGCGAAGGGGGGATGAGTAATCCCCAGTGGAGAAAAAACACAAACAGTAGTGAATCTCACATAAGATATTATTAAGAAACAAATTCAGTAACTTTTTGGCTCAGGCCAATATTGGGGTAATGCCAGATCAATGAATGTGTTTGTGGCTTGAGCTTCTGACTGGAGAGAATAGGGGTCGTTTTAAGGCTTCACTCAATTCCTCTCCTGTTGGCGAATCCAATGGTGTCTGACGTGACATACGACGTCGAAATGCGAAAGCAAAAAATTTAAAAGATTTGACCCAATCAATATGCATACCAATCGACTTTCAATGATAATCCGAACGCAATAATGTATCAAACTGAAATATGTTTCACTATTTCCTTCAAACTTATTGACTCAAGTTCGAAAGCCTGCTTTAGCAGTCCCTCGAGGTCACAGGTCCTAAGCTTCACATAACACTAGAGGAAATTATTCTCAGGCATCTCTACAGAAATTAAGTATTTTTCGGCCAATTCCCACTCTCCTCATGGAGGTAGGTGTAACCAATGGAGAGGTACCTGGGCCTAGGTTATCGATATCGAGGGTCCAGTTATCACAACTTGTAATTCTGGGTGGGTCTATTATGTGATATGAATATATTAGATCAGTAGATTGTTAAACCTGTTTTGACTGGTGCCATTTGGAGTTTTGGAGATGAGGGCACTTCCTCTGACCTGGTGACCTGACCTGAGATAACATTAACCTTAAATTTGGAGAAAATTTACGGAATCGATCAAGAATAAGGTGTACCAAGTACAGCCGCACTTCGCGCCGCGGTTTTCCAAGGCCGTTCTAAAAACCCGAAGCGGTGTACAAACACCACCCTTCCACCCAGGCCAGGCTTGATAGAATGGTAAAGTTGTCTACTACCCTGGGTAAAGCCAACTATGATTCTACTGGAAGTGGGATATAAATGTTATTGATGGTTAGTTTTCTAAGTTCGGGCATAATTTTCCCTTCCAACCGCACATGTTGGAAAAACCACAGCAGAATTACCTCCCTTTTATTATCGTAGAAATAGCCTCATTTCGTGTTTCAATTCCGCCTTTTTCAATTTCCGTCCCCATCTCCAGCTCCCCTTGCTCCTAATGGTAAATAAGCTTCTCGAATCCGGAACATTAAATTTGTCGAAAGCTTCCCCCAGCAATATCTTGTAGAAACCTGTCATATAACTTCAACTTTAGAAACTGGTGGGAGACGGTTTGGGCCATGCACAAATAATAACTCCAGATGGAACACTTTTAGCGACTGTACTGTTTTGGGCGCTATATGGCCTTGCCAGGCTGGCGCGCCCCTTAAGCCCAAATAACTAACAAATAATTACTACGTACCTACAGCTCAAAACATCGACGCTCGTTGTTAGCGCATGAAATAACCTGATATGACGCTGTTTGTTAAAGATAGTAACTCGGCAAACAATGCATTAAGCATTGTTCGGGAATTCGGGGTATATTCAGGACTGCTTTTAAACATAGATAAATGTCAATTTATCAAAAACAGTTAAAACATGATATTTGTGATCAAGCGCCTAGCGAGCAAGTAAAAATTTTGGGAATCACATTTAGCTCCATGCATGATTGCAGTGCAATCAACATTGAGCCTGCCATGAACAAGATACAGAATATTCTGAACCAGTGGTCACAGCGAGACTTAACCCTTAAAGGAAAGATTACGATAGCAAAATCTCTTATTGTGTCTCAACTTATTTATATGACATCGGCAGTTAAAATTCAGAAAAAATATTTAGACGCTGTTCAAAGCAAAATCATGCGGTTTATTTGGAGAGGACGTCCACCAAAAGTTGCAAGGAATACACTCTGCCAAGGAATTTTGAACGGAGGATTAAATGCTTCTGATATAGAAAATATTTACAAAGGTTTACGCTGCTCATGGCTCGGCAGAATGGTATGTAATAATGATGCGACTTTCGTTAAAATTCTCCAGGCGAGGGTTCGTGTTGTCTCATTTACTGCATATAAACTACAATATGGCCTGGATCAAAGATCTGAAGGCTGCAGCATTTTACAAAGAACTTCTAAACTGGTTTAGAGAAGCGGTACCCATTCATGAACCTTCTAATGGCAGAGAGGCGCGAATGCAAATAATTTGGAATAATGAGGCCATTCGAATGGGATGAAAACCATTCTTACATTTTTGATTGTATGATAATCACGTCATGTTTCTGGATAATTTTTTTTTATAACCAGGGACGAATACTGAAATATATGCAGTTTAAGGAAAAGCATCATGTATTAAGACTTGATTTCCTTACCTATATGGGATGGTGTCGGGCCATTCCATCTCAGTGGAAAATTTTGATAGCTGGCAGCGGAGCTTTGTCCGCTCAGGATCGAGAACTTAGTCCTGATTTGAGAATTAAAGAAAAATTAGTACTCATTCAACACATAAAAGTTAAATTATTTTCGTGCACATGGCTGAAGGACGCAACTCCTAGTGCTCAGACACGATGGATAAGTGAAGGAGTCGATTTCGCGGAAAATTGGGAGAAAATGTATGCATTACCATTCAACATCATAAAATCAACAAAACTTCAGAATCTGCAATATAGAATTATTCAAAGATTTTCCCAACCCGAAAATTGTTGTGCATTAGGAATGTGATATGTGACCCCTTTTGTAACGACTGTGGCAGCATAGATAAAATCCAGCACTTTTTCTCTGAATGTTGGGAGATGCAAACGTTTTGGGGCGATCTGACTCGAAAAATTAATGTTAAGCTGCCCATGTCAAAACAATTTGTTGCTAATAATATCAACATTATTTTTGGTTCACTAGAAACAACAGCTGTCGTTAATCTTATAGTTTTGAGTGCTAAACAGTTTATAGTGAATCGGAAGTTCCAGGAAGAGGTTATGAATGTTGATATCTTTCTGGCGTTTCTCGACAAAACATTTGAAATGGAAAAACTATTGGCACAAGGACATAACAAAATAGATAAGTTTAAGGAAAGATGGTCTCCTTTTATTGATGATTATTGTAATCTTAAAGTATAAAATCTTTATCGAGGTCTCTCTCGGCGAGCCATGCTGGGCAACCGGTGTGGCGGGACACATGCTTGGCAATTAGTCGATGTCAGCTTCTGAGAAGATAAGGTAGGGGGATGGGGATGGGGGGGCGTATCAGCGTGTAGGTACGCTTACTTTTGTCTTCCCACGGTGTAAACGAGTATCAGCCGTGTGATGTGTTTGGGAACCTGATGCTCCTTGTTGAGATATTGTTTTGCAATGGTGTATTGCTTGCTGCAGATAATTAAAAAAAACGCATGAAAGAACCGGAAAAAGTATTTGAGCAACCGCCACTTCACTATGAAACGGAGACCATGTGAAAAAGAATAGTAGCGTATAGCACAAATGCTGCCGTGAAAATAGGAAGAAAGCGGAACGATAGCCTCGACTCCTTGTTATTTTGCTTGGGGAAACAACACAGCCACCAGCAGCTGCCGCAGCCACCAGCAGCTGCCGCAGCCACCAGCAGCTGCCGCAGCCGTTCGTTGTTTTCCATTGTGCAGAAGAACTTGGCCGGCTAGCATAACTTCTAGAATGTTATTTGTATATTAAGCAAGAAGTGTTACCATGGTATAATTATGTCATATTTGGTAACAAAACTTGAAGTACCCGCTCGCCAACTGCTCTGGGCCTGCGCAGTTTTGGCTTAATAGAAATCCGTGACAGCCCATGATTGCCACCCACTCGTAAGGAAACGTCAGAAAAAAGCCAGACCTCTATCCCCCATCGTCAGAAAGTCCGAAAATGCCACACTCTCTCCCCTGCGGTGACTGACGCCATATGTCCATTTCCCACGAAGGTGTCATGTCAGCCGTTCCATAGCGCCGCCGCTCTCCCCTCTGCTTCCTGTTGAGGCCCCTCCCCGCCCTCGGCAGAGCCGGCGAGCAGTCAGGACGGCCCCGGAGGGAAGCGCCAGAAACCGAAGGAGGCGCACAAGGGCCTGAGTGAGCTGGTGAGGAAGTGTCTGGGCCGGCCGCTGGACAAGGAGGAGCAGTGCTCTAACTGGGAGCGCAGGCCGCTGCGGCAGTCCCAGCTGCAGTACGCCGGTGAGCTGCGCGGAGGCGCTGCGGCAGCTCAAGCACGAGCCGCCGTCCCGGCTTGGTTAGAGCTGGGTCAGTGATGTGGGGATTCGCTCTGCTCTCTGTGCACAAGTGATTCGGCGTTGTTTACTCTCGCTGTGTTGGAGTGGTGGGGTCCCAACACCCGGACTGCGGCATGTGAAGTAAGTGTGCCGATGCGATGGGTGGTAGTCATCTCTGATCATAAACCCGAAAAGTGATATCTCTGCTTACAGGGCCGAATCCAGGGGTGAGTGCGAAAAAAGTATTCGCCCCGCGAAACTTCACGATTTTTGCGCATCTTCTTCCTAAAAAGCAACTTTGACAGTTTTGGGCCCGTTCTCCTCCTTTCCCAAATCATCTACCCAGATCCTGTTTTTACTGCTGAGAACGTCGAAACGTCTCAGTCTTAATTACTATTTTGCCGACTAAACCGCATACTGTCGTTGGACTTCTCTCTGGAAGCCTTCTTATTGGCGTTGTCCGCCGCCTTCGGTTTCGGCCGATCAGCGGGCGTCCGCAGGACGCTGGTCCCCCAGGTATACCGCAACGCGGCTCTTGGCCGCTCCTGTAGTTTTGTAATCTTAAGGCGGAGTTGAATTATGTCTGCATATGTATGCGTAATGCGTTGGCTGTGACGTGCTAAGTGAAGTGCTCCGCCCAGCCTCCGCTTGTGTCACGTGTGTACGCCATGTGTACCTCCCTTCCATCTCCGGGGGAGCGCATCCAGTCGAAAGCCTCCTGCCGGTCGTTTTACGAAGTATTCCAGTTATTTCGTGTCATAACGCGCAGCGTGTGTGCCGCCAGCCTGTGACGCCCACTGTCTGATCGCGGTACACGCGGTACTGACGGAGCAGCTCCGGCGACATCACGGCACCACGCCGCGACAGGTCCTGCAGTGTATAATCACCAGCAGCGACGGTGGCGCCGCCGCCGGCGCCGACAGGAAACAGCCCGCCGAAGCAGCACGCCGCAAGAAAGCGCCCGGACCCAAGGTAAGGGAAACGGAGTGGGCGGGAGTGTCGATGTGTGTGGTGTATTGAGGTGAACTCCTTGATTGCGAATGCAAAGAAAGCGAAGTCCATTGATAGCATGAAAAGAATGAAGTCCATTGATAGCATGAAATGAAGAGCATATTTGCCTGGCGGCGTCTGCTCTGACTAGATTTTCCCGCCTGGTGGGACAGCCGCCTGAGCTGGAGAACGCGCCGGCGCCAAACCAGCGCGCCATCCGGACCGAACAGTTCCGCACCGTCTGCGACACCATGGTACAGGGCCTCGGCAAGAAGCTGCGCAGCATTGGAGCTGACACCGTCATACTGGGTGAGAGAGGCGTGCGTCTTCTTAACGATGACTTATGTTGGGGAAACGGAGATACATTACTCTTCACCTAAGGCACGGGATCGAGTTCGCTGCGGGCCTCCTATTTTTTCGTAAATTTTGGTGTGGAAGTAGCGTATGATCAGTGTAGGACGATGTTTATATCCATTTGTGTGAATCCGTACACTAAAATCATTTGCCGGAACACATTGGTGCAAAACAACCGCTGCATTATCCATAATGAGCTGGTACGTATGCAGCCTTGTTGCATCCTATCTCCAGCATAATACTGGGCCTTGCGTGCCTGCTGTGACCAGTCGCCCCCCCGTGCCCAGAGAACGGCGACGACCACGACCTGTGTGTGGACCTGTGCCGGCGGGAGGACCGGGTGATCCTGACGCGCGGGCGCGGCCTGCACTGGCGAATGGCCGGTCTGGTGCCGCAGGGCTACTGCTACCGCGTGCTGGCCGAGCGCGCCACCGACCAGCTGGACGAGGTGGTGCGCCACTTCAAACTGGACGTGGCGCCCGACGACGTGTTCAAGCGCTGCCAGGTGGGCGCGGTGGAACCGCCGGGCTTGTGTATAAGCAAGCGCAGCAGGAGCGGAGGGTTTGTAGTGAGGTAGGACGGCAGGATTGTGAGGTTTTTACGTACGTAAGGCAGCAGGACCGCGGGGGCTGTTTGTAGACAGGACCGCAGGACTGCGAGGTTTGTATATAGGCAAGCAGCAGGACTTTGTGGTTTGTATATAGGCAAGCAGCAGGACTGCGAGGTTTGTATGTAGGCAAGCAGCAGGACTTTGAGGTTTGTATATAGGCAAGCAGCAGGACTGCGAGGTTTGTATATAGGCAAGCAGCAGGACTTTGAGGTTTGTATGTAGGCAAGCAGCAGGACTTTGAGGTTTGTATATAGGCAAGCAGCAGGACCGCGAGGTTTTTATATAGGCAAGCAGCAGGACTGCGAGGTTTGTATATAGGCAAGCAGCAGGACTGCGAGGTTTGTATGTAGGCAAGCAGCAGGACTGCGAGGTTTGTCTATAGGCAAGCAGCAGGACTGCGAGGTTTGTATATAGGCAAGCAGCAGGACTTTGAGGTTTGTATGTAGGCAAGCAGCAGGACCGCGGGGGCTGTATATAGACAGGACCGCAGGACCGCGAGGTTTGTATATAGGCAAGCAGCAGGACTGCGAGGTTTGTATATAGGCAAGCAGCAGGACTGCGAGGTTTGTATATAGGCAAGCAGCAGGACTGCGAGGTTTGTATATAGGCAAGCAGCAGGACTTTGAGGTTTGTATGTAGGCAAGCAGCAGGATTGCGAGGTTTGTATATAGGCAAGCAGCAGGACTTTGAGGTTTTTATATTGCCAAACAGCAGGGCTTATGTAAAGGTATGATAGCAGCGTTTATGTCTAGGCAGGACAGCAGATTTTATGTAGAGGCGGTACCGTGGTTTATGTATAGGAATGACAGCAGGTTTCCTATATTGCCGAGTAGCGGCATGTGTGTATGGATAGGATATAGGGTGTACCTAAATGGAGGGCAGCATATTTTATGTGCATTGAGGGTAGCGGACTTTGTATATAAACAGGTGTACAGGACAACGGGTTTGTTGAATCTGTGGTGTAGGGTTATAGGATATCAATAATCTCCCCATTGTCACCAAATTAAGGTTTTCATAAAGCTATTTATGTTTCGGTATAAATTATCTGGAAAGCTCCATGATTTGACACCAGATGGTTAGTGGCTACCAAATCACTCAAAGATCTGTGTTTTCACAAATGGCAGTCGGGCCCATTGGTCTCGGGATGTTGGTGAGCTGACGCCGGCTCCTCGCTCGCTGTTGGTGTTTCTTTGTACCTATTTTGTAACACGGCCGGCTCCGTACAGTATGCTCCTGGATTACGTACACACACAAGGATGGTGCACTCTGTCGAGAACGAGTGCCGGGAGCTCTGGTGGTGGACGACTTATTTACTACAATCAGCGCCCATTGCTGTTATGGGAGACCGGAGCCAGCGCCGGTTGCAGTGGGAGGTCTGACCACCGGCCGGTCCCGCCAGAAGTGCTGTAACTGGAAGGTCTGACCACCGGTCCGTCCCCCCCCCTGCAGCACTGTAACTCGGGCGACTACTGGCGGGTGCCGACGGCCGTGATGCGGCGGCTGCAGCGACGCGACAATTGTGGCTGGGTGCCGCTGGAGGGCTTCGGACCCACCCACGTCCTCTGCGCCACCGGGCAGATCAGGTAGGTACCACAGACGGGCGTTGTCCGGCTGAAGCCCTGAGCGTCGCAGAGGGCGCAGCAGGCCCCACTGGGCCGATTTCGGCCGCGCCGGAAAGTGATCTGAACGTTTTGGAACTAGCATCTGCGAACTGGAGGAAGCCCAATACGAGGTGTTTCTGGTTCTCGCGAGATACTTTCTTGTCAGCGGGATGTCGGAACCACTTTCTTTCAGCTGTGGTCGGAAATGGTCGAGTTGGCAGACAATTTTGTCGTTCAGTGATCTCGTCACATTTTGTCTCTTGATCCTGGATGACGATCGGAATTTTAGGACACAACAGCTACTGAGGCTATACAGTGCTCAGCATCATTCATTTAAATCAGTTTTGAACCGTCGTGGTTAGTTCAAACCACTTTGCTGGCGGCAGGGACTGTGATCTGACGGTTCGCGCCCATGCCGTGCGCGACACCACACTGGAGTCGGTCGACACGTTTTACGTGTGCCAAGGCTGCGGCCACGTCTACTGGGCCGGCTCTCACCACGACAGATACGTGGCCAACCTGGGCAACATCCTACGAACCCACGACGTGAGTGGTCGTGGACGCTGGGACGTGGCTGCAACGACAACCGAATGTTTTGCCGTGCTGGGCAATTCCAGCACCAATCGACCAGCCAAATGGCAAATCTACACGGTACCTCTTCGATTTTCTTCAAAATAATTTTATAGGGTTCTCATGGGCCGTAAAGGCGAATCTGAAAGTTTTAGCTCGATTGGAGTAAAACTTTAGAAGTTATTGCCTCAGGCATTTTTTGAAAATCTGCTTACAGTGCATTTTTTAGGTGATCATAAAACCCACAGAGACTGATCAAATATGCTTAAAGTATATATTTTCCTGTCTGAAATGCGCCGAAGAACTCGAATCTGAAGTCTGTTTGACCCTAGGTCACTTGTGAAAAAAGTTGTGATTTGACCTTGACCTAGGGTCACATTCAAAATTTGCTGGTACACCTTTTGTTCAAAATGGCATATTCCAAATTAAAGATCGAACTTTTCTCCTTCCATTAAAATAGGTTAGAACATCCGTTTTTTATATCTACTAGTGTTTTTAACACGCTTAGTGGAGGGTAGCCTGGCATCAACACGTAATGAAGGGGTCCCGAAATGCCTCCCTGAGATTTCACCAATTAAGAGGGTTAGCAAAACGCGTGTTGCGGGTTTTGTGAGGGCTGTAGAATGTGTTTTTTAGGCTAGATTTCATGGACCTAGACCAGTATCCTCAAGGTCAAATGAGGTCATAGAGGTCAAATGTAGGCCGTACCTGACACTTAGCGAAATGCCGTTACTGTGCGAAACAAAGTCGCGAATACACTTTGAGCGGGCAAATTTCATAAAGAGAAGATATAAATTGTTCTCTGGAATATTTAGGTCGAGGTCGGTCAAGGTAATTGACAATGACACCACAACGTGAGATATTTCCATAATGGATGCACATACGTTGAAGCTTGCATAGAATCAACCATTAAGCAATCAATGAGTTTGACCTTGACCCACGGTCTTTGGCCTGTGACCTGGAACTTATCATTCTGTAACCTCAGCTGTAACATAAAAACATCATACACGTATTGCCAGGGAACGTCATGTGACCGAAAGCTGTGCGATCAACAATTGCGATAATGTTTATATGACCTTGGTCTGTAACCTATGATCTAGTGAAATGATCTTAACATACAACTCTGACGATGCTACGTTTTCGTCGCATCGCTAGGTCTGCAAAGCATTTGAACTGGTGTGACCGCACATAGGCGTCGGAAAAGAAGGCCAGGGGGCCTGGCCCCCACTTTTGGCCCAAAATTTCCTTATCTCAGTCAAAATGGGAGAAAACCTGAAATTTGCATAAACGGTAACTGTGGAGGGCATCGAGGAGCCCAAATTTGAACAGTTTTTGGTCATATCATGGAAAGGTTTTAGTCAGCATCAGGTTTAAGTTTGACTGGCCCCACTTTTTTCCGGTGGCGGTGCTTATGTGACCGCAGATTATGGCTATTTAGAAATATACATCTGATTTTGTAAGCCTGTAGGTCAGTCAGTGCGTAAACATAGAGGACAGATTTTCAAAGTTCTTTCCAAAATTAACTCGCTCATCGATGTTGTTTTTCTGCCATGAAGGGTTTCCGGCCACCTCGGGTAATTATGCTTAAGCCCTGTCCGACTGCGTGTTAATGCTCATTACAGTGCTTTAAAGGATGATGATAACTCGTCGCTGGGGCTTCGACAGCATATTGGAAAGGTAGTGGGACAAAATGGTGATACAATAGGAACAGTGCTAGAAGTCTGAAGAAAGCCAAATAAGGCAATCGTGGTTTCCCGTGTTCATATATAGAACTCGCCTATCGCGTCGATTCAAATAAGCTTTTTTCTGCATCGGACCGAAGCAAGTATTTTCCACTCGCGAGTTAGTACTAGAGCAATACTCTCTCCTTGACGATATCTTTGCGCGATTTTACTCTCCTTGAAGTTAAAGGAAGCAAGCATTTGTCAACACGTGGAAAAATATGTATGTATGTACACCGGACACCGGTTTGCAACAATGCACCGAAATACGGGAGCCGGCGCCTCCATGAGCTGTCTTTGTGCTGAGCTGACCTTACGCTGTCACAGTAGGCAGCTCTGTTCCGTCCAGTGGCGGATCCAGGGGGAAGCAAAAACGGCATGTCCCCCAAATGGAAAGCTAGGGGCAAAACTATGTTTTTGCCCCCTCCCCAAGCGGTCGACCTGCTTTATGCCCCGACTCATTTTTAATTTATAAGCAAGATTTCGGTGCTTCAACTCTCAACTTCAAACAGAACCAGCTAAGTTCAGTGTAAATATTGGGTCTTGGATAGAAAAAAGTATTTTGTGCCCATACTTTTTCACCCCGTGACGTTTTTTTGCCTTTTGGCTCAAATATCCCAAATCCTACTGTCAAATCATATTATTGTAGCACAATTTTTCACTGCGTGACGTTTTTTTCTCTTTTTCCTTTTTGACTTTGGTTTGCTCCTCCCAAACCGACCGGCTAGATCTGCCACTGGTTCCGTCGATGTCTTCAGAGAGCTCTCGCACCTGCATGGTGTTCAGGTTTACGGGTGTGAAACAATGAAACCGTTGGGTGCCCTTGATCTTCAACGCCGAGCTGTACCACTGTATCAGTCGTTTTGACATTTCAAAGACCTCCTCTCTACTGACAAACGCGAAATGGATTGTGGTGTCGAAGTATTGCGTCAGAAAAGAGAACATCAATAGAAGATCCAAGATCTGATCCTTTTCTTCTCTCCTTTACCTTGCTTACCTTGGCTGTTCTTCTTCTAACTTTACCGCCAACTCCGTCACAGGCGTTCTTCCCGTGGCTGGTAGCAAAAAGCGTTATTCACATGGTATTTGAAAGTCTGTCTGGATGATAACAAGCATTGATAAAGTGAAAATTGTTTTTGTATTGGCCACCGCACCCGTCTGATACGTAATGTGTTTTCTTCAAACTTGGCATGTGGGTGCGTAGCCAAGGTACGGGTTTGTGCTGCAAGATATGAGCCATGACGTGAGAGTGCTTTAAGTCGTCACTTAAAAAAACTTCTACTGCACCGGACTCCATCCTCAATCCAGTATGGAACAAAAAGGTGTACAGTCACCTGCTTTGCAGACCAGTGATACGACTGAGCAGCATTTTGCGCAGCACATGTATTATTTTCTGATAAGTCATCGATGACTACGGCTTTCCCCCTTTGGTGCCTTTTCCTTCCAGTTTGCTGTATAATGCCCTTGAGCCATATATATGTAGTGGTGATGGGTTAGGTTACATACATTCTCACTCAGGGGATCAACAAATCGCTCTATATTATCCACGCAATCCGAACGCGTCGATTCTCTCTCTGATTTTGACCATTCTTTGAACGTAATATCTTCAGAAGCCATTTGCACGGAGTCAAAAGAGTATAAATACTCCCTAACCTCCTCCTATCTAGGGCTCCTTTGACGTGAGGGTGTCCACTGTCACCGTACTGTTATATTTTTCAATATCACTGTTTCAATATATCACTGTTATATATTTCAAACGTTTCGCAACTTTTTCCGTATAATCACGGCACTTCACTAAAGGTGTCCGGTATGACGTACATACATTTAACATATATGACCTGATTTGACCTTAAAGATATAGATATAAGTCCATACAATTGAGCTCAAATAAAACAGTTTACAGGCCTCACAAATCCCGGAACATGCGTTTTCCTAACCCTCTTAATTGGCAAGATTTCAGGGGAGGCATTTCGGGACCCCCTTCATTACGTGTTGACACCAGACCATCCTCCACTGTGCGTGTTAAAAACACTAGTAGATATAAAAAACGGATGTTCTAACCTATTTTATTGGACGGAAAAAGTTCAATCTTAAATTTGAGATATTCCATTTTGAAAACAAGGTGTACCAGCAAATTTGGGACATGACCTTAGGTCAAGGTCAAATCATAATTATTTTCACAAGTGACCTAGGGTCAAACGGACTTCAGATTCGAGTTTTTCGGTTCATTTCAGACAGGAAAAGGTATATTTAATACATAGTTCATCAGTCTCTGTGGGTTGTATGGTCATCTAAAAAATGCACTGTAAGCAGATTTTCAAAAAATGCCTGAGGCAATAACTTCTAAAGTTTTATTCCGATTGAGCTGAAACTCTCAGATTCGGCTTTGGGGCCCATGAGAACCCTATATGCCAATTTTAAAGAAAATCGGAGAGGTACCGTGTAGGCCTTGGTCGATTGGTGCTGGAATTGCCCTGCTGCCTTTTTTGCAGGGGATGAAAGAAGGTATGTCTGGCCTTCGCTTAGGATTTGGAGGTAATAGTCCAGCAAAGCATCGTGAATTGGCCTTGCACGAATAATTGAGTTACAAGCATTGTTACCGGACTCACACTGGTGTGGTGGGGCCTGCTGTGATGAGTTAGCCTGAGCTGTGTTCCAGTGTCTTGTGGCGCCCTCCGGCTTGTTGGGGCCGCGCCTGTGTTGGACACGTCTGCCGGCCTGACAGGGGAGGGCGCCTCTGCCCCGCCGTACGCCGCCGTGGAGGAAGTCACCGCCGGGCTGGGGAGGGTGCAGATGCCCAGCGACACCGACTCCGGCGACGACTACGACACCTGCTTCCTGTGATGACCCGACTGCCGCGGCTAGTGAGGCTCAGAGCCGACACCCGCGGTACTCTGGCCAGGGCGATCCGGCGCCGTCTGGCCCCACCGCCGGTGGGACGGTGCGCATCGAGTCGCTACTCCCCGCCCCGGGTCGGTGCGAGAGAGGATATTTTTAAGCACCAGCACATACTTCCAGTAGTTACTCGGCTCCGGCGCAGTTGGGATGGTGGATTTCAGCCACCTGAGTCGGGCCCTCGGTCGGTTCACTAGGGTCTTTTTCGGCCGGTTGTGTGAGCTGAAATGGGACTGGACGGGGCGGAGAGAACGTTCGGCGAATGAAGCCCCGGATACTGGAGTGATTTCAGTATAATCGCGGTAGATCGTGTTGCACCACGGGCTCCGGCAGCCGAGGGTGTCACTGAATACGCCGTGTTGACTGCCTAACGCCTTGAGATGCTCAGCGACGTTTTGTTTGGCTACCCCAGTCACGTATAACATCATCGTTGGGCGGTGGGGGAACGGAGCTAACGCCGTCGCTGCGCCTGTGGCGGCACATCGTCGGTGATTTTTTTTAGAACCAAGACTGAATGTGGATGAAATGCCACCATGTCAGGCGAGCACGAGCAGTTTAGACTCCTGTGACAAGGATATGGGACGTTCCTACCGTTTCAGTAGGTTTGAGAGGGACAACGCTGGGTGAGTTGCCCGTGATTTAGCTTACGAAGCTTTCTGCCTCCTGATGTCGCACGTGGTGAAACATGAATTATCCGGAGGCACATTTCACAAGTTAGCCACGCCACTGTTGTTGCTATGTACCCGTACATGTGGCCTGGATGTGTAACGGCGCTGTTACGGAGCGCTGGCAACATTCTTTAAGGGGCGATACCGGTGTGCAGTTTCGGAGTGGCCGCGCCACGTATGCCCCGCGCTTTACCGAAGTGTCGCAGCAGTGCCGGCCGCGGCGCCGCCAGCCGCTGGCGCTCCTTCAAGGGAATGTGGCACCTTGGTCGAATCCTGGAATTTAGTGAAATTAGGCGTACTTTTAGCCAAAAATAATGAAACCACTCATGATTTTTTCTGAAAAATGTTCAGTAAGTTCAATATTTTGTTTTTAAAAATACTCCTCTAGGAAAATAAATAAATATCTGCCTGTGGATGATGTCATGATCTGGCAACCAATATCATACTTGAAATGCTTCAAGGGCTTCGATTGGCTGATGCTCATCGTGACGTCAGCATATGTCGTCACACCAGCAGCTCACAACAATGGCCGCCCGGCGAGGGGCTGATGAGGGGGTTGGTGTCAGGTAGGTTTTAGCTTTTTTCTACGGAAATATCGAGTTCCAAGACAAATGATATATGGAGTACCGGGTTTTCCGACTTGCTTTACAACTTGGCTATCTCAGTTAAAATCACGTTATGAAGGTGCCACATTCCATTTAAGCCGGCGGTATCGTACCGCCGAGGAGATGAGGCGACGTCCCCCGCCTCCGCCTGGCATCCACTGTTGGGAGCAGACCCACGCCGTCAGATACGATCCCATGCAGTGCGGGTGGCTTTGTCAACGTGGACATGGTGACTGGGCGACACCGTTCATGTCGGCCAACCAGGGATGGCAGCGACAACTCTGTGGTAAAGAAGGAAGTGATCAGCCCGGCGGCCGAGGCGTAGTCGCCTTGACGGGGACATTACCTAAGCGGCGGGCGAATCGCCTCCGGGCACACTGTTTGCCACAAAGGCCATCACCCCGGTGAGATGCTGTGCCAGGCATCTGGCAGCCGTGCCGCCGTTTTAAGCTGTCTCGCTCTTCTCTGAGTTGCAGTGTTCTGCCGTTCAGACCCCGGCTACCTGCTGCCGAAGGGATGCCTGCGCAGTCTGCTGGTTTCGTGGCGATGCCTTCCACTGCTGGGTTGATGGTCCCGTTGCTGACTTCCGGGGGTTCAAGTTCACTCGGTCCTGAGGTCCCCTGCTACTGAAGCGCCGCATTCTTCCGCGGGTCCAGTCCTACTGCTGAGGGAGCGGCCGCTCCCGCCGGTCACTGATGCAAGGTCTCTTATGCTGACGCGGTGTCCACCACGGCCGGAAGGCGGCCGACAGCAGCTGCTGGGCTGATCCGCTACCTGGCAACACTATGGCCTGGGTGCTTTCCTTGTAGTGCGGATGCGACGTCTGGGGCCGACGCGATTTCCCCGTGCTATTCTACCGATGCCCATGCTTGTTCTGCAGAACACGTGCCGCCCTGACTGGGTAGCACGAAGTCGAGTGTCTGGTCACTGTTTGGCGGGAAGCTGGGACCTGGAGGGACAGCGACTGCCGGCGGGCTGGGATCTGGAGGGACAGCGACTGCCGGCGGGCTGGGACCTGGAGGGACAGCGACTGCCGGCGGGCTGGGATCTGGAGGGACAGCGACTGCCGGCGGGCTGGGATCTGGAGGGACAGTGACTGCCGGCGGACTGGGATCTGGAGGGACGAGGCCGCACGCGACTGCCGCCACTGTGATAGGCGAGTGTACAAACAGCCCGCGCCGTCTGACTGTTGAGAATACACCGAGGCGACAGTTGCAGATGTTTTCCGTGCCGTTCTACCGACTGAAGAACAGACAATAGAGTTTGCTCCTCGATTTTAGATAACCATACTTTGTAAGGTAGATTACAAAGCTGAATTGGAAATATAAGTATTTCGTCTCAATTATTTCTAGAAAAGGAAATATTTATTATTTTATGACCTGTGGGCACGAGATCTGTGACTTCATCTGATAGACCAAAGACCCTAAATGATAACGTTGGTCCAAGTTTCCATGAAGATCTGCTAGCACTTTAAGGTGAACGTATACCACTGGGAAAAACATGCGTTTCCCTACCCGTTGCGAGGGGTCTCGCGGCAACGCAATGCAAAAGCCACCACCGGGGCGCTATAATGTAAACAGGTAACAATATCGGCACTACACCCATTTGTACTTCGGTTGTCGCACGTGTGAATTCTAACCCGTAGAACACCCGCCGCGCATCACGTGATGGGGGGACTGCGGTAGCACTACATATAAATACCCAACAAACACACGCGGGCCCTGTCACATTCCCACCAAAACGGTAAACCATTCGAATCCTAAGGCTCCTGCCCTCCATCGTATGCAGAAGACAGCCTTCATAAAAGCATTGTAATTGAATAATTTTGGGAAAAGACTGGCTCCAAAAATAATAAAAAAAACTATGAAAGCAGCAATTCGATGTATAGGAGAATGACACGGTAAGCCACAGCCATGTCGTGTGGACAAGCTACGGCCTGAAACAAGCCAATCGATGCTTAGAAGAACAATCACATATAACTAGAGATGCCGGTATTTCCACTGCAATATTTTCCTAGATGATTACAACAGTACATCAGTCCCTGACATACCCATCCATCAATAACAGCATTTCAGCTCACAGCCCTTCAGCACTCCTTGCCACCCATTCTGTCAGTTATGCAGCACCATCAGTCGGCCAGTGGCACCAGCGGAGTCTCCTCCGAGACATCGGCGCCGCGGACGCCCTGCGGCCAGATCTGGTAGCACGCCGTGTCCGGCGCCAGGTGCGGGGCGGAGACCACCCTCAGCTGCAGCAGACGCGGCCCCGACCTGCAGTGTACAGGGAGGGGACAGAGACCACCCTCAGCTGCAGCAGACGCGGCCCCGACCTGCAGTGTACAGGGAGGGGACAGAGACCACCCTCAGCTGCAGCAGACGCGGCCCCGACCTGCAGTGTACAGGGGAGGGGACAGAGACCACCCTCAGCTGCAGCAGACGAGGCCCCGACCTGCAGTGTACAGGGAGGGGAGTGAGAGGGAACAGAGACCACCCTCAGCTGCAGCAGGCGCGGCCCCGACCTGCAGTGTACAGGGAGGGGAGTGAGAGGGGACAGAGACCACCCTCAGCTGCAGCAGACGCGGCCCCGACCTGCAGTGTACAGGGAGGGGACAGAGACCACCCTCAGCTGCAGCAGACGCGGCCCCGACCTGCAGTGTACAGGGAGGGGAGTAGGCCGTTTCAAATTTCAAAAAGTTTTCAGAATTCCTTAGGTCGGCATTTTTCCCATGATTTGGTTTATTTCTAGTCGATTGGCAACAATTTCGCCCCAGCCTGTTGAGAAATAAAGTTGCCTATATTCGCTTCAAAATTTCATGTTTTCGCGTTCGCAAGTGGTGTTATGGGCAGTACCGGCGTTGCAGTCACGAATACCATGGGCCCTGTTTCTGAGTTTGTCATTTCTTTCCAGCGCAAATTTTTGATAGGGCTGTACGCTGTGTAGTACATACATTACCTATTTACGGACGTTGTGGCAAATATTCTCATGTCGGAAAGGGAGGGGAATGGTCCCTGAAGTACTCTCTTTGATAAATATGTTGGCAGATCGATGAAGTATCTGACATATGTTTCAGTAAATTGACATGGTGAAATATTCACTGGTAAAGGAGGACGAGAATGCAAAAGTCCCCTGTGAGAGAGACGGGAATAATTCCTCAGTCCTCATATCATTTAGTTTTGAGGCAATACATATACGATCCAATTATATTTGCAAGCGGTTCGTCTCCCTCACAAGTCACAAGCGAAGTGAAAGCAGAGGCGATACAAGTTTGCGCTTTTCGACATGCTTTTACCTCGATGACTCCCTGCCTAGTTGTTCATCTTGATTAAATTCCAGGAACACATTTGCACATGACTTCATGAGCCGTGTACCTCGGGGAGGTACAGCACCAACAGCTATCAGACTGAGCTCGGCGACCTCTGGTTGCCGGGCTCAGCCTTCGATTGCCTGTCGCAGCAGATGCACCAGCAAATGACCTCCAACTAAACCGAACGCTGGTCACGTAAAATCACACGTAGACCGTGAAGAAGGGGAAGCCGCCATCAATGTGTTGCAACAACACTTACGGTATCTAAAGCTACCAGTCGTTGTGCTCAGTTTATTCAGCGACGAGTTTTCTGAGCAGCAGAAGTTTAATATAAGTGAGAAACTAGCGGCGACACCCAGAGTAGCTGGGACGGACCACTCCCCCACTGATGTCGTCCTCGACGAAACAAGCCAGTTGGCTGACATGGTGGTCGAGTCTTCGTGGCTTCTTTTTGACCTCACATCCGCTGGCCACGCATGGTTGTCGGCACATCCAAAAAGTTGAGCCTCTCACAAAGACTTGCGGCTTCACGAGGGGCTTGTCCGATCGATCAAAGTCACTAATGACGTATTGGGAAGAAGCCTTGGCATTGCTAAAACATTTTTTGGAGGTGTCAAAGATGATAGTCACTTTCAGTCGCTGCTGCAATCAGAAGAGCATCGCAGGGCGCGCCTGACGGAGTTTAGAAAAGGCAGCGATGAGCATGCTATAGTAGGAAAGCGTGCTATGTGATGACGCCTGAAATCAAGATATGACATGCATGTGGGATACTCACGTGAGGCATAAGTGTGGTTTCTGTTAAAATGTAGTGCAAATGTGTTCCTGGAATTTAATCAAGATGAACAACTAGGCAGGGAGTCAGCGAGGTAAAAGCATGCCGAAAAGCGCAAACTTGTATCGCCTCTGCTTTAACTTCGCTTGTGACTTTCGGGGGAAACGAATCGCTTGCAAATATAATTGGATCGTATATGTATTGCCTCGAAACTAAAGGATATGAGGACTGAGGAATTATTCCCGACTCTCTTACAGGAGATTTTGCATGCTCGTCCTCCTTTCCCAGTGAATATTGCATGATGTCAATTTACTGAAGCAGACACCTCATCGATCTGCCAACATATTTATAAAAGAGAGTACTTCAGGGACCATTCCCCTCCCTTTCCGACATGGGAATACTTCCCACAAGGTCCGTAAATAGGTAATGTACTCCACAGCATACAGCCCTATCAAAAATCTGCGCTGGAAAGAAATGACAAACTCAGAAATAGGGCCCATGGTATTGGCGACTGCAACGCCGGTACTGCCCACAACACCACTTGCGAACCCGAAAACACGAAATTTTGAAGCGAATATAGGCAACCTTATTTCTCAACAAACTGGGGCGAAATTGTTGCCAATCGACTAGAAATAAACCAAATTATGGGGGAAAATGCTGACCTAAGCAATTTTGAAAACTTTTTGGAAATTTGAAACAGCCTAGAGGGGAGTGAGAGGGGCGGAGACAACCCTCAGCTGCAGCAGACGCGGCCCCGACCTGCCGTACAAGGATTTATATGTAAGTCACTCAGTTGGAAGGATTGCAACAGTGAGGAGTTTAAAAGGCAGCGAAGAGTGTGAGACTGTTAGTGCAGCGGACGTGAGACACCGACAGCGTGGATAGAGTGAGAGTCTGACCCGTCCGGTCTCAGGGTTCGACTGACCCGTCGGCTAGCGTGAAGGCGGTGCGGGCCACCATGAGACGGGTGGAGAGCTGCGAGGACCAGGCCAGTCCCAGGGCGGGGGTGACGTGTCCGGCGGCTGGCGCTGGAGTGGCCTCGGCTCCGTCCTCGTCTTCCCGGACCACAGCCGTCACCTGAGGACGACGTCCCGGGCCCACGTTATACGGCGGGGGGAACACCGACCCACCTCACACGGCGGGGGGACCACCGACCCACGTCACACGGCGGGGGAACCACCGACCCACGTCACACGGCGGAGGGACCACCGACCCACCTCACACGGCGGAGGGACCACCGACCCACCTCACACGGCGGGGGACTACCGACCCACCTCACACGGCGGGGGGACCACCGACCCACGTCACACGGCGGGGGAACCACCAACCCACGTCACACGGCGGAGGGACCACCGACCTACGTCACACGGCGGAGGGACCACCGACCCACGTCACACGGCGGAGGGACCACCGACCCACCTCATACGGCGGAGGGACCACCGACCCACCTCACACGGCGGGGGACTACCGACCCACGTCACACGGCGGGGGGACCACCGACCCACCTCACACGGCGGAGGGACCACCGACCCACCTCACACGGCGGAGGGACCACCGACCCACGTCATACGGCGGAGGGACCACCGACCCACGTCACACGGCGGAGGGACCACCGACCCACGTCACACGGCGGAGGGACCACCGACCCACCTCACACGGCGGAGGGACCACCGACCCACCTCACACGGCGGGGGACCACCGACCCACGTCACACGGCGGAGGGACCACCGACCCACGTCACACGACGGAGGGAACAGCGACCTATGTCACACGTTATACGGCGGAGGGACCACCGACCCACGTCACACGGCGGAGGGACCACCGACCCACGTCACAAGGCGGAGGGACCACCGACCTACCTCACACGGCGGAGGGACCACCGACCCACCTCACACGGCGGGGGACCACCGACCCACGTCACACGGCGGAGGGACCACCGACCCACGTCACACGACAGAGGGAACAGCGACCTATGTCACACGTTATACGGCGGAGGGACCACCGACCCACGTCACACGGCGGAGGGACCACCGACCCACGTCACACGGCGGAGGGACCACCGACCCAGCTCACACGGCGGAGGGACCACCGACCCACGTCACACGGCGGAGGAACCACCTACCCACCTCACACGGCGGGGGGACCACCGACCCACCTCACACGGCGGAGGGAGCACCGACCCACCTCACACGGCGGGGGGACCACCGACCCACGTCACACGGCGGAGGGACCACCGACCCACGTCAAACGGCAGAGGGACCACCGACCCACGTCACACGGCGGAGGAACAGCGACTCACCTCACACGGCGGAGGGAACAGCGACCCACCTCACACGGCGGAGGGACCACCGACCCACCTCACACGGCGGAGGGAACAGCGACCACCGACTCTGGCAAATTTTAAAGAACGCTGTCTCCAACATACGCCCTGTCGTTACAATGGCTACGTCCTAACTTCCATCAGCATCAGCACCGATCCTGCCTGCGCACTCTTACCTGGTTCACACAGAGCACCGCGGCGCCGTGTTTCCGGCTGAAGCGGCGCAGCGCAGTCCCCAGCGCCCGCAGGTGGCGAGCCCGGCGGACCCCCTCCCCGGCGGCGTACTCACACCGGAACTGGGCGGCCACCGAGTCCAGGATCAGAGCACAGACCGGCCGCCGCGCTGCCAGCTCTGGCACGCGGCGCTCACAGCACGACTGGAGATGCACCTGTGACAGGGCAGAGGCAGGGTCTCAGCACCTGCGACAGGGGAGTCATGGTATCAGCACCTGACAGGGGAGTCAGGGTTTCAGCACTTGTGACAGGGGAGTCAGGGTCTCATCACCTGCGACAGGGGAGTCAGGGTCTCAGCACCTGTGACAGGGGAGTCATGGTCTCAGCACCTGACAGGGGAGTCAGGGTCTCAGCACCTGTGACAGGGGAGTCAGGGTCTCAGCACCTGTGGCGGGGGGAGTCATGGTCTCAGCACCTGACAGGGGAGTCAGGGTGTCTGCACCTGTGACAGGGGAGTCAGGGTCTCAGCACTTGTGACAGGGGAGAGACAGAGTCTCAGCACTTGTGACAGGGGATAGACAGGGTCTCAGCACCTGTGACAAGGGAGTCAGGGTCTCAGCACCTGCGACAGGGGAGTCAGGGTGCACTTGTGACAGGGGAGTCAGGGTCTCAGCACTTGTGACAGGGGGTTAGGGTCTCAGCACTTGTGACAGGGGAGTCAGGGTCTCAGCACTTGTGACAGGGGAGAGACAGGGTCTCAGCACTTGTGACAGGGGATAGACAGGGTCTCAGCACCTGTGACAGGGGAGTCAGGGTCTCAGCACCTGCGACAGCGTGCGACAGGGGAGTCAGGGTCTCAGCACCTGTGACAGGGGAGTCAGGGTCTCAGCACCTGTGACAGGTTCCAGCATGACTGCAGTGGCGCCTGTCCTATGGAGGACAATCAGAACGGGACAAACTAATTACAGACAACATCGACAATCGAAAACAGAGCCCTCAGCAAAGGTGCAAAACAGAATGCTGCAAATCAGATTTTACGAAGATGAGTATCGTGTGCTGACCTCAACAACCGACACAAGCGCATAACCAAGGCCCATTCTCACCACGTCCGGGACGTGCTCCACGAAGATGCGATCTGTGACGTCACGGCCGAGTTTCCGCGCCGTCCTGAGCTGCTCCAGCCGACGGGCCGGGAACGCATCCTCCGTGCACACGTACACAACCGCTGTGGGAGAGGGAGGGCTGAACAACGTGCACTTCCGCTGTGGGAGAGGGAGGGGGTGAACAACGTACACTTCCGCTGTGGGAGAGGGAGGGGTGAACAACGTGCACTTCCGCTGTGGGAGAGGGAGGGGTGAACAACGTGCACTTCCGCTGTGGGAGAGGGAGGGGTGAACAACGTGCACTTCCGCTGTGGGAGAGGGAGGGGTGAACAACGTGCACTTCCGCTGTGGGAGAGGGAGGGGTGAACAACGTACACAACCGCTGTGGGAGAGGGAGGGGTGAACAACGTGCACTTCCGCTGTGGGAGAGGGAGGGGTGAACAACGTGCACTTCCGCTGTGGGAGAGGAAGGGGTGAACAACGTACACTTCCGCTGTGGGAGAGGGAGGGGTGAACAACGTACACTTCCGCTGTGGGAGAGGGAGGGGTGAACAACGTGCACTTCCGCTGTGGGAGAGGGAGGGGTGAACAACGTGCACTTCCGCTGTGGGAGAGGGAGGGGTGAACAACGTGCACTTCCGCTGTGGGAGAGGGAGGGGTGAACAACGTGCACTTCCGCTGTGGGAGAGGGAGGGGTGAACAACGTGCACTTCCGCTGTGGGAGAGGGAGGGGTGAACAACGTGCACTTCCGCTGTGGGAGAGGGAGGGGTGAACAACGTACACAACCGCTGTGGGAGAGGGAGGGGTGAACAACGTGCACTTCCGCTGTGGGAGAGGGAGGGGTGAACAACGTGCACTTCCGCTGTGGGAGAGGGAGTGGCTAGTGGCGTACATTACCGCTGCGGAGGAAGTGGACGCTACAGTTACCACATTTTAGATGCAAATGTTAATCACCGCTATGAGACAGGAATACGAGTCTTGGCAGATACCAGGCAAACAGACAACCTAAGAAGAAGTCTAAGAAAATGCATCGTCTCAACAGACACAAGCGGGGACATTTGGGCATGGAACATCGCCTAAACAAGTAGGAACCTTATCTGCACAAAATAATCCAACACAAATAATGCAAGGGCAAGTGAGGGGGATAAGAGGAGCGGTGCACATAAAAAAGTGCCAGGTACAAACCTTGCTCTGTAGCGCGAGCCGCCTCCAACGCCAGCTGAAGGCAGATCTGTGTCTTCCCAGCGCCGCTCTCCCCAGCCAGTTCAGTGATACCACGCTTGGGCACTCCCCCTCCAAGGAGAGCATCTAACCGCGGACAGCCCAGCGGCAGCGGTGGCGGCTCACACAGCTGGGCGGCTGGAGACACACGCACCACGGTACAGGGACAGTCCAGCGGCAGTGGGGACACACGCACCACGGTACAGGGACAGTCCAGCGGCAGTGGGGACACACGCACCACGGTACAGGGACAGTCCAACGGCAGTGGAGACACACGCACCACGGTACAGGGACAGTCCAACGGCAGTGGGGACACACGCACCACGGTACAGGGACAGTCCAACGGCAGTGGAGACACACGCACCACGGTACAGGGACAGTCCAGAGGCAGTGGAGACACACGCACCACGGTACAGGGACAGTCCAGCGGCAGTGGGGACACACGCACCACGGTACAGGGTCAGTCCAACGGCAGTGGAGACAGACGCACCACGGTACAGGGACAGTCCAGAGGCAGTGGAGACACACGCACCACGGTACAGGGACAGTCCAACGGCAGTGGAGACACACGCACCACGGTACAGGGACAGTCCAGAGGCAGTGGAGACACACGCACCACGGTACAGGGACAGTCCAGCGGCAGTGGGGACACACGCACCACGGTACAGGGTCAGTCCAACGGCAGTGGAGACAGACGCACCACGGTACAGGGACAGTCCAGAGGCAGTGGAGACACACGCACCACGGTACAGGGACAGTCCAGCGGCAGTGGAGACACACGCACCACGGTACAGGGACAGTCCAGCGGCAGTGGGGACACACGCACCACGGTACAGGGACAGTCCAACGGCAGTGGAGACACACGCACCACGGTACAGGGACAGTCCAGCGGCAGTGGGGACACACGCACCACGGTACAGGGACAGTCCAGAGGCAGTGGAGACACACGGTACAGAGACAGTCCAGAGGCAGTGGAGACACACGGTACAGGGACAGTCCAACGGCAGTGGAGACACACGGTACAGAGACAGCCCAGAGGCAGTGGAGACACACGGTACAGGGACAGTCCAACGGCAGTGGAGACACACGGTACAGAGACAGCCCAGAGGCAGTGGAGACACACGGTACAGGGACAGTCCAACGGCAGTGGAGACACACGGTACAGAGACAGCCCAGAGGCAGTGGAGACACACGGTACACAGACAGTCCAGAGGCAGTGGAGACACACGCACCACGGTACAGGGACAGTCCAGCGGCAGTGGGGACACACGCACCACGGTACAGGGACAGTCCAGCGGCAGCGGTGGCGGCTCACACAGCTGGGCGGCTGGAGACACACGCACCACCGTACAGGGACAGTCCAGCGGCAGTGGGGACACACGCACCACGGTACAGGGACAGTCCAACGGCAGTGGAGACACACGCACCACGGTACAGGGACAGTCCAACGGCAGTGGGGACACACGCACCACGGTACAGGGACAGTCCAACGGCAGTGGAGACACACGCACCACGGTACAGGGACAGTCCAGAGGCAGTGGAGACACACGCACCACGGTACAGGGACAGTCCAGCGGCAGTGGGGACACACGCACCACGGTACAGGGTCAGTCCAACGGCAGTGGAGACAGACGCACCACGGTACAGGGACAGTCCAGAGGCAGTGGAGACACACGCACCACGGTACAGGGACAGTCCAACGGCAGTGGAGACACACGCACCACGGTACAGGGACAGTCCAGAGGCAGTGGAGACACACGCACCACGGTACAGGGACAGTCCAGCGGCAGTGGGGACACACGCACCACGGTACAGGGTCAGTCCAACGGCAGTGGAGACAGACGCACCACGGTACAGGGACAGTCCAGAGGCAGTGGAGACACACGCACCACGGTACAGGAACAGTCCAGCGGCAGTGGAGACACACGCACCACGGTACAGGGACAGTCCAGCGGCAGTGGGGACACACGCACCACGGTACAGGGACAGTCCAACGGCAGTGGAGACACACGCACCACGGTACAGGGACAGTCCAGCGGCAGTGGGGACACACGCACCACGGTACAGGGACAGTCCAGAGGCAGTGGAGACACACGGTACAGAGACAGTCCAGAGGCAGTGGAGACACACGGTACAGGGACAGTCCAACGGCAGTGGAGACACACGGTACAGAGACAGCCCAGAGGCAGTGGAGACACACGGTACAGGGACAGTCCAACGGCAGTGGAGACACACGGTACAGAGACAGCCCAGAGGCAGTGGAGACACACGGTACAGGGACAGTCCAACGGCAGTGGAGACACACGGTACAGAGACAGCCCAGAGGCAGTGGAGACACACGGTACACAGACAGTCCAGAGGCAGTGGAGACACACGGTACAGGGACAGTCCAACGGCAGTGGAGACACACGGTACAGAGACAGCCCAGAGGCAGTGGAGACACACGGTACACAGACAGTCCAGAGGCAGTGGAGACACACGGTACAGGGACAGTCCAGCAGAAGTGGTGACACACGGTACAGGGACAGTCCAGAGGCAGTGGAGACACACGGTACAGGGACAGTCCAGCGGCAGTGGTGACAGGTAACACCAGGGGAACACGCACCACCAAACAGGGACAGCGATGTGGCAGTGGGGACATGTCACAGCGGAGACACACAAAGGGACAGCCTAGGGGTCAAGAAACAGGGACAGTCCTGTGGCAGTGGCGAAGGCTGGGTTTAGACGAACTAATTCAAACACAAGTGCAGGAATGACACCAAATAGTAATGAAAGCGTAATTGGACCAATCGCAAACACAACTGCATTAGATATGTGCGTTAAGTAGACCAAAGTCAGACTGTATCACTTAATCATGTGATAGAGAGCTCCTCCGTTGGTAGGAGTGGGTGATAGTTTCCCTCCGCTCACCGGGGACGGCCGTGAGCG
The DNA here is from genome assembly GCA_034440635.1 of Lepas anatifera. Taxonomy (NCBI): domain Eukaryota; kingdom Metazoa; phylum Arthropoda; class Thecostraca; family Lepadidae; genus Lepas; species Lepas anatifera. Next base: position 40,810 of record JAOTON010000085.1, read on the forward strand.
CGGCGCGTGCCGTCGTCAGCAGTAGATGGCGTGCCTGTCGAACCTCGGCCTCCCCGCAGCGGCGGCTCCGCGCCACGGTGGCACTGGGCAGACTCAGCAGCTGGGGCACGCCCAACTCGCGCACTGGCAACCGCACACAGCGTCAGGGCGTATACTGGTACCCCGCGCACTGGCAACCGCACACAGCGTCAGGGCGTATACTGGTACCCCGCGCACTGGCAACCGCACCGTGCGCTACATCTTTTCCCAAACCTGCACTCGTTCGGTCATGGCCAGATTCCAAACAATCGACCACAACATTACCAGCTGTTCCCCGGCCCCCGGTTCCCCAGTCCTTCAATTTTTTTAGTACAAGTAAGACGTGTAGTACCCACATGTGGTACGAGCTATCCCTTGGAGAATATCCGTCAAATTCTGGCTAGATTAATACAATGCAAATATTATTAGGTAAAATGTTTTTTAGCTTCTCGTTTATTATGGATGAATAATTGACTCTCACTGGAGCGTACTTAGTTACTGGTCTATGTCAGCTTTCCATGTTTCTGACCTGAAAAGTTTCTATGCCTACATTTAGTGCAACGTTCTGGTTTGTGATATAAAATGGTTTAATACTCACAATCACAGATCAGCCCGCAAAAAAAGAGACAAGCAATAAACACTGATGACAAAATTGGACGGATACAGAATTCCCCAAAGTTCTGCTCAAATCCCCAAATTCGCCAGTCTGCTCGTTTCACCAAGCTCACCTAATTCGGAGCACCATTCGGGAAGATTCGATAAGTCCATTGCTGTCAACAATCTTGCTCGTGGTAATTTCCTTCAGAAGCAACCTGCATATAACGATAGTGTTGATTGCATGAATTGATTCAATGCTGAGGTGGCGGCACAGACTTTCAAGGTGGGGGGAGGGAGGGGCCAGTGATTTATGTAAAGGGAATATGACACCATCATGAAATATGAACTGGGCATCAGTCGCGCAGAGCATGCCCAAGAACTTTGTTTCCTTGTTTCGTGTCTCTCTGAACTCACATTTTATGGAGCAACAGCGCTCAAAAAGCGTAACGGGCTAGTCTGACGTCTCCACTTCATACTACGAGCCTAAAGGCCTCCGCTGGCTATTCGATGGTAAGTGGTAAGGAGTAAGTGGTGGTGTCGGAGCTCAGAGACTTGGGCCAAGACCAAAGTAGGGCGCCAGACCAGCTAAGGGCCCCGAGGAGCTTAGGGGGCCCAGATCAGCACACGGGGCCCAGACAAGCTAATTTGGTCCATAAAAATTAAAAGGGCCCAATATCAACTGAGGGGGCCCGTGCCACTTCAAGGGAGACCAATCGAGCTTGAGGCCCTCGGACCAAGTCAGAAACCTCACATAATTTCTCTCAGGGGCGTTCGACTAGCTCAGTGCTTCTTCTAAAATTCCACCTCAGGGACCCTTCCCAGCTCAGAGGGCCCCAAACCATATTGGGCCCCCAAGAAGAAGCCAGTAAGCTCCAGTACACTTTTTCTCAATGGCGCAGAAAAGCTCAGATTCTCCTTACGAAACTCCCTCTCAGGAGCCCCAAAGCCATCTCAGGAAGTCCAAGATCAGCTGCTGGGCCCCGTACCAGTTAAGGGGACCCAGACCAGATAAGGGCCCCCTAGGAGCTCATGGAACCTCAGTGCCAACACAGGGGTCCCAAGAAGAGTGCGGAGCCTAACCATTCAAACGGGTCCTAAAAAAGCTCAGGGGGCGAGCTTCAACACATGGAGCCCAGACACGCTGAGGGAGCTCCAAACAGCTCAAAAGGCCCATACAAACCAAGAGGGTCAGACCAGCTGGGTGCCTCGACGAACTTATAGAGCCCCTGATAAGCACAGCGGAGCTCCAAACAAGCTAAAGGTTGTTTAAAGGTTGCTAAAGGTTATGTTTAAGCGGACCCGACACCAGCCCAGATGCCCTTGCCAGCTCAAGAGACTAATCCAGCCAGGGCCCTTAGGACCAGGTAAAAAAAAAACATCATGTATCCTCTCAGGGGTCCTTACCAGCTAAGGGGGCCACAGACCAGCTGGGCCCCAAGAAAGCAAGTTAACTCTTGCCTAATGCCCTATCAGGGTCCCAGATCAGTCCAAAGACCCCTTGCAAAAGTCCTCAGAAGCCCCAAATCCATCTCAAAGCGCCAATATCAGCTGAGGAGGCCCATACCATTTAAGAGGTTTCTAGCCAGATAAGAGGCTCTTGATGGCTCAGTGAGTCCCAGTGCCAAGACCGCGGTTTCAAGAGCAATGTGGAGTCCTGATCATCTAGAAGGACCCCGTATCAGCTAAGGGGACTTAAACCCCGCTCAGGGGGCCAGGCCCGCTACGGGGCCCCAAATCAGCTCAGCAGGCACTCAGTAGTTCAGCTGAGGGACCTTAAATCAGCTCAGGAGCCCTGGCTTTTCAATCTCAGTAAACCCAAGATAAGCAGATCAAAGGGGGCAAGGGGGAACTTGACCCCCCAAATAAACTATTGGCGCCTCCTGAAAGGCTGATGGCGCCCTCTTGAAATGTCACTTCAAAGCCCTCATCCCCCAAGATGTGAGCATGGCACCCCTGCAATAGGATTTGGTGTCAACCTAACAGGTTTCTCCGCCTAAAAGTGGTGCCCTTGCCCCACCCATTCAATGACTCATTGGCTAATGTAGGCTGGAGATTCTTCCTATTACAGGAGAAGTATTGAAGAAGTTCACGCTGGCATGGATATATATGCTGTCTAGCAAATGCTGCTTATATTCTACTTATAACTTATCTTTGTTTAGTTATGTTTGTTTGTTTGTTTACTGGTTGTTTGTTCTTCACTTCATTTGGTTTGCTTTTTAGGTGTGTTTTGGCATTATCAATTTGTTCAGTTTGTTCGGTTACACTCATCTTATTTTTATGTCCAGTGAGTCTCTTCAGTTTTGTATCGTTCTTATTTTTCGTTTTTACTTCGTTGTTGCTGCTTCTTTGCTGACAGCTTTATGATTTGTTCCATCTACCTTAGTTATTTTTTGCTATATCTGATAACATGTTCGCCTGCTTCTTTTTGTTTTGCACTGTATGCCTATAAATGTTTCCTATTCTCTTTCTCCTTTTGCTTACTTTTCTCATGTCTTCTTTTGCTGTTCTCTTCCTTTGCCTCTGCCCTCTGTATGTAAAAGTTAAATAAATTGATGAGATGAATCATTGACCTAAATCCCCACAAAACATAACTATATATTTTTGGGGCGCGGTGGTGGAGTGGTCAGCGTAGTGGTCAGCGGTCAGCGAAGCTGGCTTCCATTCAGGCGACCCGGGTTCAAGGCCCGGCGGCTTCCCTGAACAAGGAGCAGTCTGGCTCCCGAGAAACCCTTCCGTACGGACCGGGACACCGGGATTCCCTGTACGGACCCGGCTAAGGCCAACTTATTGGCGGAGCATCATGCAGCCACCAGTAGATCGACCTTTCATGCTGGCTCCCTAGATAAACGCAAGACCCTAAAGGCCCATTGACTCCTGGTGGACAATGCCTGTAAGACATCATGTAATGATCACCGGAACTGCAAATTCAAGCTCTGCAGACGATTCCGGATGCTGGAGCTAGAGACAGCGCTGCGGCAAGCCGGGGGCAGGGCTCCGGGACCCGACGGTATTTCAACGAGGATGCTTCAAGAACTGGGGCCCAGGGGCAGGGCCGCCCTGCTTCTGATTGCGAACAAGTCCCTGGAAACGAGACAGGTACCAACCATCTGGAAACGAGCCATAATAGTTGCCATCCACAAGCTGGGTAAATCCCAGGAAGACCCCAAGTCGTACCGACCCATAAGCCTCACGAGCTGCGCGGAGAAACTGGTGGAACGTATGCTCCAGGGAATAATCCAATACCTACTAGAAGAAACCCACATCCTTGCCCCGGAGCAAGCCGGCTTTCGAGCCACACGGTGCACGGAGGAGCAGGTAACGCGACTCGCCCAAAATATCATGGATGCTTTCGAGAAACCTCAAATGGAACGCACCGTACAAGCCTCAACTGATTTAACGTCGGTCTACGATAAGGTGCATAAAGACAGTCTCCTGCTAAAAATGGTGGACCTGGACATTTCCCCCTGCATGCTAGATTGGATTCCCAACTTCTTGAGTGACCGCAGAGCACGTGTGCGATGGGACGAAGCACTTTCCAAGGAGGTTATCACGAGGGAGGGACTCCCCCAAGGAGCTGTGTGCTCTCCAATGCTGAGGTTGTGTTACATGAACGACCTGGCCCCGGTTCTGCGCAGACAGGGAGTAGATATCGGTATGTACGCCGACGACCTGGATATTAGCTGCAGCCACCGCGACATCGATACGGCCACTTCACGCGTCCAGGCGGCGCTCGACGAGCCAGATGAGTGGGCAAACACCTGGGGCATGACAGTGAGCGAGGCGAAGTCCAAAGCAATACTGTTTTCAACTCACCGCGACGAGGTCAATGCCAAGCGCCCCGTTTCCCTTTGTCTCGGGAATGCCGTCCTGGAAAAAGTATCGGAGGTCTCCATTCTCGGCGTCAAATTCGACACTCCAGTTGGGCTTTCGCCCCCACATTGACTCCACCAAAACGAAAGTCGACCGAAGAATAGGCGCCATGAAAGCCCTCGCCGGCACCAGGTGGGGTTGCCGTGAGAACACAATACGCAAAATATACAAGTCATTCATCCAGCCCGTATCATTGTACGGCAGCGAGACATATATGCAATTTGCCAAGAAATCGGACCGGGAAGTAATGGATAAAACCACCAGGGCCACAGCGCGAGTCATCACTGGCTGCCCAAAAGACACAAGAACCGAGGTACTTATGGTAGAGGCGCAAATACGAGAAGTTTCATCCATGGCTGAGGAGCTGGGAGCCCTCCGTCGAGAAAAGCTCCTCCGCTTAGACGCACGAGTCCCAGCGCGCAAGACTGTCGAGAGGAAAACAAAACGGCGCCTCAAAAACCGGGACACGTGGCGAGAACGGGCGGAGAGATCGCTGTGCTCGCTGACCTAGAGGGACCCCCCCCTCCCACCGCGAGAACATAACGAGACCCGATGCGCACCCATGGGATCGCGACCTATCGGCGCAGAAGTTTGTGCTGCTGGCCTTCGACTTCGCGAGGGCCTATGACAAGGTGGACCACCTGCTACCTCGAGCTCGCCTTCTCGACCAGGGGGTCCCCGCGTGTCTAGTGACCTGGGTCTGGAATTTCCTGAGGGACCGTCGTGCCTGCGTTGAACTGAATGGCTCACGCAGCGGTGAGCGGGTGTACCGGGCGGGCCTGCCGCAAGGCAGTGTCCTCTCGTCGATCTTGTTTTTGTAATGGTCGGCCCCCCTCGCTGCAGCCCTCAGGTCGGTCACTGGCACCACTCCTTTCATGTACGCGGATGATACCGCAGCACTCTGCGCCGGGAATTCAATCTCGATTGCGAAGGAGCGCGCCCAGGCGGCAGCGGACACGCTGGTCAATTGGGCGCGCAACAACAAGATGGAGGTCGCAGGAGAGAAGACCCAGCTGCTGGTCCTGTCCCAGTGGGCCCGCGACGCAACTAACTGCCAGATCAGGGTAGCCGGCAAGGTGGTCGTAGGCGGTGATACCCTGAAGCTCCTGGGAATTACGCTGGACAGGCTCCTTCACTTCGGCGCCCATTGTCGCGGCCTGCGTCAGCGACTCCGCCCCCGCAACGCTCAGCTTAGGCGATTGACGGGAAGGGAGTGGGGGCTTCGAGAACGCCAACTGCGCACCGTCGCTAACGGGTATGTGCGCGGAGCACTGGAACATGCCGCGGCGGCCTGGCTACCCGCCACACCCCCTCGCACGTCCTCGTTCTCGAGAGAGAGATGAGAGCGGTGGCCCGCACCATCACGGGCTGCCCCCGATCCACTCCGGCCCATGCCTTGATGGCAGAGGCCGGCCTGCAGCCCGTCGCGACCCGTCGGCGGGAGCTTGCGGCCCGTCTCCTGGCTAGGGCCTTAGCGCTCCCAAGGGACGACCCACTCCGATTGGTAGCAGAGGCGAGGGTTCCAACTCGCCTTGCGGCGGTGACCGGATGGCGGCAAGTTGGCGGGGACCTCCTCACATCGCTGGGGGTCTCCCCGCCCCTGGACCCGCTGCTGCCGGCGCGGCTCCCCCATGGACCGGCACGCCGATGACGGTGAACTTCAACATGGGAGTGGGAGCCCCCCTGCCGCCGGGCTCTTCCGACGATACAAAACGTCAGACGACGCTTCTTCACCTAGCGTCGCTGCCCCAGTGCGCCACCTGGGTGTGGACCGACGGCTCTGCCAGCGCGGGCGTACGTGATGGAGGTGCGGGTGTGCTCATCGTCTTCGCCGACGACCAGAGCCAAGAGCTGCGCGCGCCAGCCGGCAGTCTATGCTCAAGCTTTCGAGCTGAGATGACGGCCCTCCTCACCGCCCTGACTTCCCTGAACACACACCCAGGCCTGGACAATGATCCCATCGTGGTATGCACGGACTCCAGATCGGCCCTCGCTGCCCTCCGCGCGGGCCCCGCTGCTCAGACCTCGACTACAGGAGTGGCCATTTGGAGTACCCTTTTCGCCCTGGCCGGATCCCGCGAGATATTACTGCAGTGGATCCCCTCACACTGCGGCATCCCCGGGAACGAGGCGGCGGACACCCTAGCTAAAGAAGCGGCAGCCCTACCACAGGAAGACACCCCGCTGGACGTACCGTCAGTCCTCCGGGCATCATCCCGAGCGGCCCGCGCACAGACGGTCCGCGACTGGCCACCGGGGTGGTACCGCGACCTGGTGGGTTACCGCCCGCCGCCTCCAGTGTCGTCGGCGAATAGAGCCGAAGCTATCACCATCCACCAGCTGAGGGCCGGCCATTGGTCTGGGTCGGCCCAGTACCTACACCGAATCGGGCGGAATCCGTCCCCGCGCTGCCAACAATGCAGCGACGTCCGCTGCTTGGCGGCGCGGTGCCCCGTTTGCGGGGAGGAGGCGGATACGCCCCGTCACGTCCTCATGGAGTGTCCTGCTCTGATGAGGACCAGACTGCTACACCTCGGCAACATACTGCCGAGACCGGAAGAGGTACGCGGTGGGGACGTCGTGGCGGCCCTTGCGGCCGCCTTCGCAGCCCTCCAGAGCCGCCAGGCTACGCCGCGATAGCGGCCGGGAGGAAAATACAACAACACAACAACAACCTATCGGCCAATGTCACAATGTGCACCAAAGTCGCCGAGACAGCTAACCGGTCGGCACCCCCGACTGCTCGCAGGGTAGCATTCGAACAAACCCTTGCAGAGCTCCCCCCAGTCCAGTCAACATATTTTACCGACGGATCAACAAGGGACGGCTTCGGCGATGGGGGAGGAGGCATTTCAAGAACAGAGGCGGACGGTCGCGGCACACACACTTGGTCCATCCCAGCAGGTACAATAACAAGCTCATATCGCAGCGAAATGCTAACGATGAGAGAGGCTCTGGACGACATCAATCAAGCCCCCGAAAATATAAACAGCTTCAGAATCTGCACCGACTGCTAGAAAAACTCAAGGAGGCACCATGGGGCCTGAGGTGTGAAACCCTCACTAAAGTGATAGACAGTATTAGGAAGATCTCCGAAGAGACCAAGAAACTTCAGCTGGTCTGGGTGCCGGGGCACGCGGGTGTCGAGCAAAACGAAGCAGCGGACCGGGCAGCCAATGAAGGACGCAGCCTAAACCGACGTGATCGACCGCTCCTTCCCATCGATCTTGTCACGGCCAGGTCGGCGGTTCGCAGGGTCTGCCACCGGCGATGGCTGCAACCTCCCATTGCAGGCATCCACGGCGAACACTGCCAGCCGCGACGTCCGAGATGGGCCAAGCTTGCTTGCTCCATTTCGGACAGGCAACCACCAGAACTCGCTGTGATGCCCCAGTCTGCAAAGTATGGCAGCAGGCCAGATGAGTCGCACCGGCCATCTAAAATTCTCACACCACCAGCCTCCAAAAATTCACACCAATCTGCCACATACCAGGGAGAAAAATACACCCATTCCTACCCACACAATGCAATGCTACCTCTATTATAAGTTACTTAGTAAAGGACTTTTTATAAGACCCCCTCCTGTGTCTTGATAACCATTCAGCCATTATTTGTTTGGTTTAAGAGTCACCTTCCTCGCACCGGTCTCGCAAATTCGCACCAGGCTGATAAAATTCGCACCACTCACTCCTGTCTCCAAGAGCACTCGCACCAACGAGATCTCGTCGAAAATGCCATATTTTGCACACTGGGTGATGCCTGCAATGCAAATGCGGCTAACATTCCTTCAAACACTAGTGCCAGGGAGGGTCATTTTCTCGAAAGAAGGTGATCCCAGAAGCATGGAGATTTGAATGGTAAGCAGTTAAGGGAGGGGGTCCAAAAAAACTTGCCCAGAAAGGCTGGCAGCAAAAGCAAGCGGCCAGGCGACTGGTTTGGAATATGTAAAAGCAAAAACAACTGGAAGGGAAAACCCCAGATAGATATGTCCGGTGAGGAGACCAAAAGTATTTCTGCCTGCTTCCAACCATCCACCCACCCAGGATCCGACTGGTCAGCAACCGACTATCTCCAACCAGCCCTCTGAGTACAGGGGTGTGATTCGAGAGGAGGTCCGTGAGATGGCAGAAAGGGAAAAGCGCAGACAGTCCATCATCATAAGAGGTCTAAAAGCTCAATCCCCTGTGGAGGCAAACAACAAATTTACAAACCTTACCCATGAATACATGGGGCTCTCAGTAGTGCTGTCTGACTTAACCAAAATCACTGGCCACATGGACATTTTCAGAGCCAAGATCATTCATGATGACCATCGCAAACTGGTGCTGGAAAAGGCCAAACTACTTAAGGATAGCCCTGACAACTCTGTGTTCATAAGCCGTGATCTACCTCCATACATATATTCACAAAAAAACGAGCGAATGAAACATACACAGGCATGGGTTAAAACAGACATGGATTAAAAACAGCAGGATGACACGTGGAGACGGCCTTAAAAGACCCCCGGCAGACCAACCCACGAGGCGGGGACGGCTCACGCGAGCGTGTAGTGAGTCACGAGCGTGTGGCGAGCGTGTAGTCGCGCGAGAGTGAGTGGGCGTGTAGTTTCCATGAGTAGCTCTGGTGACGGAGCCGGAGCGACATGCGGTAAGCGCTCAGAAGGGGAAAAAAAGGAAAATATAAAAAATATAAAATAAAATAAAATAAATTCATGGGTAGGTGGTGGTTGATCGTGCCGCATCTACCATGATGGTGCCGCACCATTTATGGTGGGTGATGGTGATTGGGTGGTTGATTTTCACCGGACTGAGCCCGCCCCCGCCGCGCATCCGACGGCCGCGGCGAACCAGTAGCGCCACCCAGCACCAGCGCCACCTGCCGGGTACAGCAACACCACCCAGCGGCCGCAGCAGCACCGCCCAGCGGTCACAACAGGGCCGCCCAGCGACCACAGCGGCGCCACACGCGACCGGCCCCACAGCATACCGGGCGACACAGGACCCCATCCGCCGCCACAGCCCCGCAACACCGGGGATTAGTCCAGAGCCGGCTCGGCGGTACCACATCAGCAGCACGAAGGCCAAGCCGCGCCGGCGCGCCAGGAAGGCCAGGCACCGGACGCAAAAAAGCGCCACCATTCTGAGGTCAGCGGGACCGGCAGGCGCGCGCAACGTCACCGAACCTCAACGGTCCCCACCGGGCCGGGCCAGGCGAAGAAGACGGGCCCCAACGCATCTAATGTCGAGCAGTCGCCACGATAGAGCTCCCCACCTCTCCAAGGAGAGCGGGGCGGCGAGCCGCTGGCAGTAGGGCAGCGAGTCCAGGTGCAGACGGCAGGCGAGTCAGCGGTGTCCCAGGACGACCGCCATCAGGCGGGGAGACGGCCACAGCGCAGCGTCGGCATCGCAACTCTCCTCGAGGACGCACGGCGAGAACCCCGACAACGGCAGCTCCCAGTCGGGGTCCCGCCCGCCGCAGGCTCCACCGGGCCCAGAGGACCACCAGCAGCAGTCAAGCGAAGAAGACAGGCTTCCACTTTTCCAAAGTCGAGCGACCATCACGATTGAGGTCCCCGCCTCCCCACAGAGAGCGGGGCAGCGAATTGCTGGCAGAAGGGCAGCGAGTCCGGGAGCAGACGGCACATGAGTCAGCGGCTACCTGGGTCGACTGTCATCTGGCAGACAGAAGGTCTCAGTGCGGCATCGGCAGCATGGTTCCCCTCGAGGTCGCATGGCGAGAACCCCAACCACAACAGCTCCCAGTCGGGGTCCGGACCAGTGCAGGCTCCACCGGGCCCAGAGGACCACCGGCAGCGGGCAGGGGAAGAAGACAGGCTCCATCTCCTCTCCCGCCGAGCGACCATCACGATCGAGGTCCCCGCCTCCCCAGAGAGAGAGCGGGGCGGCGAATTGCTGGCCGCAGGTCAACGAGTCCAGGAGCAGGCGGCAGACGGGTGAGCAGCGACCCGATTCAACCGTTATCAGGCGAAGAGGCGGCCAAATCGCAGCATCGACATCATGGCTCTCCTCGATGTCGCACGGCGAGAGCCCCGATCACGACAGCTCCCAGCTGGGGCTCATTTGCCGGCAATGAGGATGTCCGGCGGTCCCAATCACCGCGCCAGCGTCGCGGAGACGAGGTCTGTAAGGAAGAGAGGGCAACGAGAGTCACGGTCTGAACAAGAGGGCTATTGAGGCTCAGGATCGGACACCAGATGGGGAGTGTGGTGCAGCTAACAACGACACGGTAAGACCCAGGAGCCCGTCTACGGCCCCTGTTAACGAGTGAAATTTTTTAAGCTTTTTGGCGTCTCTCGTGTGTTTAGGAATAGCCACTCTCATTCGGTGCTCCAGCTCAGGCTCGCTCACGAGGAATACACCAAAGAATAAACAGCGACACTATGGTTATGATTGGACTCCACAGACGGGGGGAGGTGGGAACACAACACCCTATACCAAGTGGAGGGTGCAGCGCAGGTGCAACACCCACGAGGACGAGCATGCCACAGGAGGCACCAAGACATGAGGGAAACCCCCCGCCCCGGCACACTACATTCAATGGTAGGGAGGGAGGTCAGGCACGACATGCCGGGGCAAACCGGACTCTACGGTACGCCACTCACCGAAAAAAAGAAAAGAAAAAAATCCAGCCTCCAGAATGAAGCATATGAAGGGGGAAGTCACCCCCATGCCTCAATACTGATCCAGGAATATTTTTTTCACTATCTTTTTGAAAACTGCCTTACTTGGTGGAATATCAGATATGTTTCTTATTCTGGATGCAACAACTTCGTTCCAAGTGTTTGGAGCCGCCCAAAATAATGAAAATCTTCTGTAGTTTACTGAGGTAAAGGGTATGTCAAAGACCAAGTTTCCTACTAAATATAGTCCTCCCATGATGACGTCACCGCCCTTTCCTACTAACTTATAGGAGATTCTACTAAGTTTTTGGAAGAATCAGCTGGAACATACCAGGTTTGGGCGTATTTGGCACCAATCTAGTATAAATCCAAATCAACTTGTTTCACCCATTTGACAGTAACCTTGATCTCAACGGCGAGCAGCGTATTTTACGTAAATCTAATGAAAAAATTATAACACTTCAAAGAATTTATTGAAAGGGCATGCATTTATTTGATCAACTCAGGCCTACTTAATAGCCGAGAGAAATAAATTTACCTTCGCTCAAGAGATCACCGGTGTTTATTGTCTTCTGCTGCAGGTACCACCAACAGCCAATCAAAGGTCAGAAATCAACAGCCAATCAAAATCGAGATTAGTCTTACTGCGAACAGCTGTTAGTGCTGAACCTGTCCTTATTTTTACACACTCTGGAAAATTTGTAAAAATAATATTCTTCACTGGAGTGTTTGCAAAACGTCTGATGGTTTCACAAATAAAAATCTTTTAGCTTTCTGTTCAACCATATAAGTTCTGTTGATACAGTTCTAAAATAGCTTATTTAGAGCTTCGAAAAGTGCAATTTCTCCAATGCCCTGCATAGTAATTGTAGTGTCTCTCCAGCCATGATGACGTAATGCTGCCAAACAACTTGAACGGGGTCTGTGTCAAAGTGTCTCGCTGGTCTTGAGGCCCTGTCTCTGTTTTGAGGGTTTTGAGTAAATTTTGAAGACAGGAGGCGAGGCAAGGAATTATTTAAGTAGCTATGCATGACATTGAGATTTTGTACACTTTTGCAAGGTCTTGAATTTTGAGAATATTATATTTTTTGAAGAGAGGGCTGGTTGGCGCTAGGCGCTCAGCAGAATCGATTATTCTGATAATTATTTTTTGGAGAATTTTTAGACGCTCTATTTTTGTAGCATAGGTTGAGCTCCAGACCTGGATCCCGTAGGAAATGTGGGGAAGGGTCAGAGCATTGTAGAGTAGAAGCAAATGATTGGGTTTAAGGTATTTCTTTATTCTAGATATCATTCCAATGTTGCGTGAGACCGTGGTTTCCACACTCTTTATATGCTGGTCCCATCTAAGCTTTTCATCAATTATAATGCCAAGGTATTTGGTAGAGGCCTGTCTGCTTATTAGCTGACCATTAAGATGGATGTTTAAACTGGATGATGCAGTTTGATTGGTGAAGAGCTGGTATGAAGATTTTTTAGCATTTAAGGATAGTCGATTGCTCTCCAGCCAAGTGGTAATTTTGGGAAGGCTGGTGATTATTTGATCTTGGAGTTCTTGGATTGTTTTGGCACGGAAGAAGACTACAGTGTCATCAGCAAATTGAAAAAATGTAGAAGTTGGGGAGCTTTTTTGAATGTCATTTATATATAACAAGAATAGTAGGGGGCCAAGAATAGACCCCTGGGGAACTCCATATGACATATCTTGAGAGATTGGGAAGAATGTGGAATTATACTTGACCACCTGGGTCCGGTTTTTCAGGTATGATTCAAAGAATTTGAGGGAAGTGTTTTTGATGCCATAAGAATCTTATTTTGCTAGGAGGATTTTGTGGTTGACTGTGTCGAACGCTTTCGAAAAATCTAAATAGATGGCTGCGCTTGGTTGATTTTGGGACAGTGATAATGTGATATGATCATTGAAGCAGTGCGATTGGCATAAATGTACTATGTGATTTTCGGAAGCCAAATTGATGGTCAGCTAAGATGTTTTCAGTATCCACAAATTCAGATAACTGATTGAATACAATTTTTTCCAAGACTTTTGACAAGATACTTAGTAAGCTAATAGGTCGGTAGTTGTTGAATAAATGTGGGTCACCTGACTTATAGATTGGCACAACAACTGCTTTTTTCATTGCGCTTGGGAATGTTCCAGAGGAAAGGCACAGGTTAAAGACATGGAGCAAGGCTGGGGCGATGGTTACTGCGACTGCCTTCAAAATTTTTGGGGTAAGACAGTCTGAGGTTGCTGATGTACTGTCTAGGTTCTGGATAATTGACAAGATAGTTGGGATGTCAGTGGGACGAAAGCCAAAGGTTGTTGGAGAGGTGGGCTGAGTAGCTAGGAAAGAGAGTGGATCGGTATCTGATTGTTTTAACTTAGCATCTAACTTTGGTGCTACTGAGCCAAAAAACTTATTGAACTCATTTGATATATCAGTTGGAGAGTTTAAAGTTCCATGATCAGAGACAAATTCATCAGGAGTATCATTTTTGACTGATTTTTGCGTACTAGAGTTTTTAGAATTTTCCGAAGTTTAACTGGATTAGATTTGTATTCAGTGAGCTTGCGAGAATAATAGAGCTTTATATATATCCATACATATATTTCACACATACACATGGGGGACATACATTGGGACATGCACTTCGGGTAAAACGAGTGTCAACACGCACGCGATTCCGGCGATTCATGAATCCGCGATTCTTGGACACGAGACTCCTGAGAAGTCAGGTCAGACGATGTTAGAGCAGTAGCGCAATATTTGCAGCAGCAACATAAGGAATCGTGTTATCACAGTTTAACCGTTCAGAAAAAAGAAAAAAATGGGGGCACGGGGAAATAAAAAATAATAATAAAAAAGTAAAAAAAATTGATGGGTTAGCAATGGGGACGAGCAGCAATGCATCCATCAGCCGTGCCAACCAGCGGTCGAGCCCAGCGGCCCAGCGGCCACCACAGCGCCACCAAACAGTCACCGAAGCGTCGCCCAACAGCCACCGCAGCACCGCGCATCCACCGGAGCCCCTACACCACCAGGCCGCGGTCGGCCGGCGCGGCTAGCAGCACCAGCCAGGGCACCACCGCTAATCCAACAGTCGCCGCACCAGCCGCACGGAGGCCGCAGCAACAGCGCCACACCGTCCAAGATCACAGAATACTCTGGAAGCGTCAGGGCCGCAGGTTAAGACCTCACGACACCGAGGCCCAAGCGACGCCAGGCGAGGGGCGTCCGTGGCAGCGGCAGCCGAGGCTCCCCCGACAGGGGCGACCTCAGCGCCACCACCAGGGGGCAACACGCTCGCCGAGCGCCACAGCCAGCAGGGATCGCGCCGCGGATCCAGGATCACGCACAGCGACCCGGGGGAGGGCCGCCGGGAGACCGCTCGCAGGCACCACGGAGCGGCCGGGGAGCCGCCACGCCCTCGCCATGAGCGGGGCCAACGGCAACGCCCCGCGCTCGCTACTGTGGAAGAGGAAAAGAGACATGTAAGTAAGAGGGAGGGGGAAGTGGATGGAGCACCGCTTGAGAGTCAGGGACGGCCGAGAGTCGAGTAGACGCGGCACTCGAGTGGAAAGTCGGGGACAGGTAGCAGGGTGCCGGAGGCAGGCCTGTTCGACGCCAGGAGTCTACCTAAATCTAAGTGCCTCCGCGGTCAATTTCGATGTGTACGATAAAGTATAATGTAAATGGGCTCCTACCAATACTTGTGAGGCCGATTCGAAGGGTTAATATCGAAAAAAACAGCAAGCATAATATAGTACCAACAAGAACCTATCCCAGGGTCGCTAGTAGTCGTCGGTAAATATCTTCTTTAAAACCTTTTTGAAGAACATTTTGGAACGCGGGATATCCTCGATATTTCTTATTCTGGGAGCTATTGTTTTGTTCCAGTTTCGAGGGGCTGTAATAAAGAGGGAATTTCTTTTGTAAACTGTTGGCGCAAATGGGATAAGAAAATGGCTATTTTGTCGGATTTGTCTACGGGTGTTCTCCTGGGTTCTGAGGGCGAAAGAGTTTTGCAATGGGGGTGGAAGCGAACCATTAAGATAACCGTGAAGCACCATTATGTTTACGAATTCAACCAGATCATTGATTTTTAATATTTTATATTTTTTGAAAAGAGGGTCAGAGTGCGCAAGCCTGTCAGAGTGATCAATAATTCGGATAATTTTCTTCTGCAGGAGAAATAGTTTATTCAGTCTGTATTTGAACGAATTTCCCCAGTTTTGAAGCCCATAGGTGAGACTAGGAAGGATAAGGGCATTGTATAACAGGAGAAGTTGATCTGGGTTTAAGATGTGTTGAGCGCGTCTGATCAGTCCTATATTTCTGGCTATGGAGTTTTCTACACTTTTTATGTGCGAAGCCCACTTCAGATCCTCGTCAATTTTGATTCCAAGATAATTTGTAGAGGTGGTTCGAGAGAGCAAGACATCATTGACGTAAATTTGAAGATTTGCATTTGTAGCGGGAAAGAGCTGGTATACAGACTTTTTCGCATTGAGGGTCAGTCTGTTTGAGATTAGCCAGGACCAAACATCACAAAGACTCTCATTAATAATGTGTTGAAGTTCAGAGGGAGAGTCAGCTGTAAATAGAAGGGCCGTATCATCCGCAAAGAGGAAGAATTTGGGAGTTGGGGAGCTTTTATGGATGTCGTTAACGTATAAGAGGAATAGAAGGGGCCCCAGCACGCTGCCTTGGGGCACACCAAGGGGCACGGGGGCGGAATCACGAGACATGATGTTGTTGATTTTTACATACTGGGCACGATCAGAAAGGTAAGACTCAAAAAATTTTAGTGAAGTATTTTGGAAACCATAGAACTTGAGCTTGGAGAGAAGAATAGAATGATTGACAGTGTCGAATGCTTTGGAGAAATCTAAGTAGAGGGTCGCACACGCCTTTTTTGAAACCAGAGCTGATGTGATTTCATCATAAAGGAGAGATATTGGCATATACGTACTGTGACCAGGACGGAAGCCAAATTGATAGTCAAAGATTAGCTTATGATGTACCAGAAAATCTATAACCTGTTCATAGACAATTTTCTCAAAAACTTTTGACAAAATTGGTAGAAGAGATATTGGCCTGTAATTTGTAAAAGCGGATCGGTCACCAGATTTGAAGACCGGAACAACTACAGCAGTCTTAAATTCAGTAGGGAATATACCAGTGGAGAGGCAAATGTTAAACAAGTAGGTGAGATGGGGAGAGATGGTATCTTTTAAGGATTTGAGAATTTTTGAGCTGACACCATCGTATCCCGCCCCAGTGCTCCCCAGGGAGCCTATAATTCTTATGGTAGTGTCGACAGCAATTGGAGAAAATTGAAAACATGGATTAATTTGATTACCAAGATATTGGAGAGGGTCTGAGGTGGGCTGTGGAAGATTTGAATTGAGTGAGGTAGCGATCTTTGAAAAGAATTGATTGAAGTGTTGAGCAATTAGGGACCTTTCAGATATTTGTTTACCCTCATGACAGAAATGGTCGGGGAGATGCTTATTAACTTTATTTTTGTGCACAACTGATAGGAGGGTGTCCCAGAGCTTGACAGGATTTGATTTGTTCTCCTCAATTTTGCGTTGGTAATAGTTCCTTTTTGCTGATCGGAGGGCACTGGTTAAGGTGTTGTGATATGTTCTATAATTTTGTTTGTCCACATGGGTTCTTGATTTGATAAATTTCTTGTATAGGTCATTCTTTTTGTTAATGCATTGAAGCAATTGATAGGAGACCCAAGGTTGGAATGGTGCTGTTCTTCTAGTTGGTTTTAGTATTCTAAGTTTGTTTATTTCTGTGCTTAGGGTGTGCTGAAGGACATTGGCAGCAGCATTCGGGTCATTTAAAGAAAAGAAATCAGTTAGTTTGGAGGAAATATTTTCTCTTAGACAGTGAATCATCCTAAAGTCGAATGCCAGATATGTGGGTTTATCTTTTTGTTTTTTTTTCTAGGGTTACTGACATCTTGAGCTGGATAGGGAGGTGATCGCTAATATCCGAAATGAGAACAGACGAAGATTGGACTATTGAGATGTCATTGCAAAAGAAATTGTCAATAAGTGTTTGGGATGTACTGGTTACTCTGGTTGGGATGGATATGCATGGGAAGTAGCCAGATGATCTCATAGTGTTTAGAAAGTAGTTACTAGGTTCATTATAGTCAGACTTCAATATATCAAAATTGTAGTCACCACCCATGATGCAAATCTTTTTTCCTATATCAATTCTTTCTAAGATGGCTTCAATATACTCCAAAAACAAAGCTGATGGATATGAGGGTGAACGATAAAGGGAACCGACCATGATATTAAATGGCAATGGTTTACACAATTCCAAGAACACTGATTGATGGGAGAGAGATTTTGACTCAAGATCACTTCTCCTGAGATAGGATAAGGTTTTACATACATATATTCCAGCCCCTTTACCTATAAACTCAGAAGGAGATGATGTTTCAAAGTTGTAGCCGTGAATGTTGTAACAGTTTGCAGTTCCTGGGGGAATCCAAAGTTCTGTGAGAAGAATAATTTTGGGTTTAGGTTGAAGACTAGATATTAGATGCACCAGTGAGTCAAAATTTTTTGGGAGGGATCTTATGTTAATGTGAAATAAAGATAGATTGTCTGGGGTAGAATTTAGCTGGGAGAGATCCTGCAGAGAACTATATTTACATGAGTTCAACACATTATTGATTTTGCCAGATACCGCATAATCTTCTTCTAGGCAAGTGAAGTTGGGGTGATACCTGACATTACTGTAGAGATTGGTGGTAGTGGGAATGGTAACAATAGCAGTTTACACTGGGGGAGAAAGAAAAGGAGAACACTTGAAGGAAGTATGTATGTAAACAAAAAGTGTGAAGAAAAGCTAGGGGGGTTGGACCAAGAAAGATTCAAGTACAAGAGACAAAAGGTACAAGACAGCAAAAAATGTAACCAAAGCAGATATTTGACCTTACCAACTGAACATACAAGGGTAGGTGGATCAAACCAAATCAAGTACAAAGAGAAAAAGAAAGATCATGCATGACATGCTTTAAATTTTAGAATTGTTAGGAGCCAGCTTAAGCTACTCTGGTTAGTTTTACAAATCCAAAATCAGGCATTGTGAGGAAGCCAGTGATGATGTGACATGATTAACTAAACCAATGAGAGAATGGTTATGATTGTAAACAGAAAAAAACTTAAACTAGTGTGAGGAAAGCAAAAGTTTGAATCATAGCAGGGTGGAGTCCGTGAAACTAGTGCACCTACACTTGGTCGGTAGACCCTGTAGATGTCAGGGGTGAGGAAGGTAGTAGCCTGTCACCAGCCGCCGCCAGGGAAGCGCTGCCCAAGGGGCGAGGAGGGCCTTGAGAGCTGGTCCCGGTCCATGCCACCGACCACCTGTGAAGGCATCCCTTGACTTAGAGATGGCCCAAGCCCATGACCAGTGGGACGGCTGACAGCAGCACCAGCCCCAACAGCAGCATCAGCAGCATGCACAGCAGACTGAGCTGAGGACCCACAGAGTGCCCCTTCAGGTCCAGAAATGAGCCCAACAGCACAGGTGTTCCCATCAGAAGCACCGGTCACCAAGGAACCAGCGTTCGTGACCAGGTCAGAACAGTCCGGTACCCCCAGTGAGCAGGTCTGAAGAGTGGTATTCTCCACAACAGAATCAGATCGATCAGCAGAACAACCACCCACCGTTGCAGGAGCACCAGCTGCAGCCGACTGATCATCGGCTGGGCAAGAAGCATCTCCACCTCCCACAGGGGGACGGGCAGCACCACCGCCAACCCCGGCAACAGAACCAGGAGCAGATGGCTGACTCAGGGAGCCAGCAGCAGACGCAGGGCCAGCAGCCAAACCGGACTCCCCTGCGGACAGAGAGACCCGGCGGTCACGCTGAGTGCCACCCGGGGCTGAAGCTCCACGGGGCTCACCACGCTGACCAGATTCACGGCCCCCATCCTGCGAAACTCTACCTCGCCCCCACACAGCTCCAGGATCTGGTCCCTGGTTGCACCGACCATAATCTCAGTAGGCCTGGAACTATTGTGGAGCCTGATAAAGATGCGCCCACTGCTGGTATAATATGATTGGAAAGGTGAGTTCACCCTGGGGTTGTGGAGATCACTTTTTGGATTTTTTAATGAGACTTGCTAGTTTATTTCTGTATATGATGAATGTCTGTTTGTTTGCAGTGGTGGGCTCCTGGATTGATTTTTTGTGTAACCTATTTTTTCATTGATGCTACGAAGTAGACCATGTGAGATCCATGGCTGGATTGGGATATTTTTTCTGTCTGCTTTTTTACGGCTTAGTTTGAGTATTTCAGACCCAATTGAATCACACAGGAATTGAGATGCCTCCTCTGGGTCAGACAGGTTATGGATGGTTGAAAGTTTTTCAGATAGAGCTTGTTGAAGTACTTCAATTTTTCTAAAGTCAAAGCAAAGTTCATTTCTTGACAAATTTGATTTTTTTTGGGCGGGATACTTAGGGCCAGATTCATACAGATTGGTAAATGGTCACTAATGTCTGACATCACCACACTTGTCTCAGTAACCAATGATGGGTCATTGAAGAAAAGATTGTCTAAAAGTGACTTGGAGTCAGGGGTGATTCGAGTTGGGAGGGAAACTCCAGGTAGGAGTCCAAGAGAGGCGAGCGTGTTCACAAATAAAGCTACTTGGTTTGATTGTTTATCTAGAAGGTTTACATTAAAGTCTCCTCCAAAAACACATATTTTTGATTCTAGATTCAACAGATTCAAAGTTGGTTCAATGTATTCAAGAAAGTCAGTCAAGGGGTAGGATGGTGACCTGTATGCAGTCTCTACTACTATGTGTCGCTCACCTAGTCTCAGTTCAAGAAAGACTGATTGAAATTCTAATCTGCATGTTTCAAGTTCACTTCTTCTTTTGTATTGGATAGAATTGTTCACAAAAATGGCAGAACCCTTGCCTCTAGTAGCTGACGTTGACCTATGCTCAACGTTCTGAGCTCTATGCCAAAAGGCAGGCCCGGAGAAATGGTGCTCAGAATAGCAATGGGGCAAATGGAGGCAGTACATCATCTCCAGGTCAGCCAACCCAGAACCCTGTTCAAAATCCTGCTCAGGGAAACTAACTCCGCTGACTGACTCAACTGTGTTAAGATTATCAGTCTTGAATATTAATGGACTATGCAGCAAACTTAGCGTTCTCTCAGATTTTATAACATCTGAGAAGCTAAACATCATTTGTATTACAGAGTCACATTTGGTGTCTACAATCAAAAGTTCGTTTGTATCTATGCCTAACTATATTCTCTTGCGGGGGGATGTTGATGGTACGGTCCCAAAACATGGAGTCTGTGCTTATGTGCACACCACGATCATGGTTGATAATGTTCTTTCACCAATGCCTAACATACTGTACTTTCGTCTAACCTTGTACAATGTGCATATCTTAGTTGTATATAGGGCTCCGTCAAATTCAGCTGAGGTTAATGAGGAGATTTCTTCCTTTATTGGACAGTTTTGTGCTGACAAAGAAGTGGTAATTCTTGGGGACTTTAACCTCCCAAACTTAACTTGGACTGATGAGGACCAGTGCATGGCATCTACTCCCATGGAAAGATCTTTCCTCGACACATTCAGTGCTGTCGGATTGTCACAGTGGGTAAAGGAGCCCACCTTTCCCAGGTCTGGAAACATACTAGATCTAGTCTTGACGTCAGAACGTGATAGGACTGGGTCAGCTCAGGTAAAACCTCCATTACCTGGATGTGATCATTGCCCAGTAGTCCTGGATTATGTTTTTTCTCTAGTTGAGAAAGATAGAACAGGAGGGAGGCCTTCTGTCCCTCAAAAATCTTGGCATAAGGGAAAATACAACAAACTCAACCAGAAACTCAGGTGTGTCAACTGGGACCTCGAATTATCCAATCAGACTGTTGAAACATTGTTTAAATGCTTTGCTGGAAAAGTTCTGTCGTTGGCAGATGACTGTGTACCAGCTAAGGCAAACACAGTGGGCAGACTACCTTGGGCAACTAGACCGCCTACCAGCCTTATAAAAGAAAGGCAAGCTGCCTGGCAGAAATATAAATCTATCCGTAATGAGCTAGGCAGGCAGTCCTCTGCTGCTTCTTCTGCCCTTAGTTCATTTACTGCAGTGAATAGGAGATACCGCTCTTTTGCTGTGAATTCCCAGGCAGAGTATGAAACTAGATTAATTGAAAGATCAAAAGAAAATCCTAAGCTCTTGCACTCATACATTCGAAACAAAAAGGTGGGCTGCCCTTGTGTTGGCCCTCTCAAGTTAGGATCAGGGACCCTCTCTGATGACCCTGTTATCATGAGTGAATGTTTTGCATCGTCGTTTGAATCAGTATACACAAGAATATCGCCTAATGACCCAGCACCTTTCCAGCATTATGACGGGGTTTGCAACACTTTAACTTTCTCAGAGACCGATGTACTCGAGCTTTTGCAGAATCTTGATGGCAACTCTGCAATGGGCCCTGATGATCTTCATCCCTTGCTGCTCAAGAAATGTGCAGCTGAGCTTGTACACCCACTCTACCTCATTTGTAGGCAATCCATAGAAGAAGGGTGATTACCCAGTGCATGGAAGACCTCACTAGTAATCCCTATATTTAAGAAAGGCCACCGCTATGATCCGCTGAACTATAGACCCATAAGCCTAACATCAGTATGCTGCAAAATCATGGAAAAAGTTGTGTGCAAATGCTTAGAATCATACCTGGAGGAAACTTCCCTTCTTACCGAGAACCAGTTTGGATTTAGGGCCGGACGATCCATGATGGACCAGCTGCTGCTTGTGTATAACGAAGTTTCTGAATGCATGGATGAGGGGGATGTCGCAGATGTAATACTTTTTGATTTTAGTAAAGCTTTCGATGTAGTTTCGCATAATATTCTTCTTGACAAATTGCATTGTCTGGGAATCGATATTATTATTATTATTATTATTATTATTATTAGGGCAATTACTTCACTGGATTTCATCTTTTCTTCGTAATAGGCTGATGAAAGTCAGTGTGTCAGGTACCACAAGCGCTGCAAGGGAGGTCCTGAGTGGAGTCCCACAGGGCTCGGTGCTAGGCCCCTTGCTCTTCTTGATATACATCAATAGTATTGGGCACAGATTAATTTCATCCTACAAGATCCTTGCTGACAACTTGAAAATGTATGGCTGTGAGAAATACCATTCCAACGAACAGCAGCCTCCTTCAATACCCAACCTGCAAGGTGATATTGATGCCCTTTACGCCACAGCAAGCTCCTGGGGTCTTTGTATGAACAGGAAAAAGTGTGCCGTGCTTCGGTTTTCTCGTCCGTCTAGACATAGGACCCCCGCCAGGTATCATTTGAATGGGAACCCCATCCCATGTGCGAAATCTCATTTGGATCTGGGTGTGCTCATTGACACAGAGCTCAAATTCCACGCTCACATACGTGCGGTGGCCAGCAAAGCAGGGGCCCTGGCACAGGGTTTCCTGAAATCGACTGTCTGCCGTTCGCCTGAGTTCATGCTTTTCCTCCTTACCACACATATCAGGCCAATCATTGAGTACTGTTCATGTCTATGGAACACAGGTTACCGCGAAGACATTCACCTTCTAGAGAATGTCCAGAGAAGGTGGACCAAACATGTCGATGGTCTCGAAAGTCTCACCTACGAAAATCGTCTCCGGGCACTGAAACTATACTCTATCCAAGGCCGGTTGCTGAGAGCTGATCTCATCTACTGCTGGAAACTATTCCATGGAAAATCCTGCTTAGATCCTGAAAGTCTCTTTAGAATTAGTCAACAAAACCGCGCCAGAGGCCACCCATACAAAATACTTGTACAGGCTGTCAATACCGATATCAGGAAACGTTTCTTTACGGTCAGATCTGTGTCTGTTTGGAACTCTTTGCCCCACGATGCTGTGTGTGCCCCTGACCTGGTCAGATTCAAGGGCTTACTAGAAAAAAATATTATGGCTAAACTGTATACATATATGTAATTAGTTCTTGAACGTTCCGGTGAACTGTATGATGTACTCGCTATATTAAGCCTGTATCTTCTGAACAAAGTATGCTGGAAGACGCACAATACCAGTTAGGTACTGTTTGTACTGTTTGTAGAATATGCTGATAGGGACTGGCGCGTCTTTTCATTAAAAGGTTCCCTCCATCCTTCTATAGCCCATTTTCTATCCAGACGGTCGCTGATGCAGAAGGGAACCAACCAGGTAAGTAAACCAGGTAAGTAATGTGAGATGAAAAACCCTTCCTTACCTGTACCTAAAATGTTGGAGCTATTCACTTTCGCACTGCACACATGCTGAATACATTTGCCCAAGAACCACATATCTTTCAACGATAATCACTTCTCACCTGAGCCATATGTCCCCTCGGATGCTGCCGAAGATGTTACCAGAGCCAGCATTGTTTGAGGCCCCCATCCAGCCATGGTCAGCATTTGGGTGGAGTTTTGTAACCAGAGCCCTCATCAGTCTTTGGTGTTTAGGGCACCAGTGCCCCAAGGCTTAACAAGGCAGGGGTGGAAGGGTGCAGATAGGAAGTGATTACTTGCTTATGGCTTTTTATTAGGCGTTCTGTGCATAGCACCTTTGCCCGCCTCTAAAGGAGTGTGTGGGAGAATTTTGGAATTTTGTGTGAGGGCAAGCTACGTTAGTCTGTTAAAGCAATGGGAGTTATTTCAAGTAATGGGTTGCAAGATGTTTTAGCTTGCAAATGGATCGGTCGTGGCAATGGCATAGCCATGCCAAGGGAGGTCTTTTAATAAGTTTAGACCCGCAGAGTGCGAAGGTTATTTCTATGGTTGAAGACCTTAAATTTAGAATTTGAAATTTATAATTCGAAATTTAGAATTTGGAATTTAGAATTTGGAATTTAGAATTTTGTGTGTCAGCTATTGATGTCCGCTTGTATACGTTACTCGAAAACCTCCGTTAACTCAACAATTTCGTATTTTAGAAAGTGCGCTAAACACCTGGCCAGGGTGCCGCGAATTTACCCTGCAACCCGGAGGTGAAGTTGCAGCTCCCCTCTCAAGCTGGGCAGCCGCCGCGCAGAGAAAGAAGTGTGAGAGGATAGTTAGATTGTTAGTACGAGTATAGGTGTGGTTAGTATAGACCCGCAGTGAAAGGTATCACTGCGGTGAAGAAATCTAACCTATCTAACCTAACCTGATTTCAAAGTTAGCCTAACATAACCTATCCTTAGCCTACAATGAACCATTTAAAGGTTACAAAACTATTGCTTAAATTTCGCAGTGGATCAGCTATGATTAGAAAATAGGCAAGTCCTACTTTGGGGGTGCACCATGCACCCTCATCATATATACTGGGAGGAGTGATTTATAGAAACTTCTCTAGCCCAGAGTCCTTTAGAAATGTAAAGACTTTTTCGAGAAGTTCAGGATGGTCGTTACCGAGCAGAGTTTTTAGGTCTACAGGGATGTTTTGGATTCGGCAGTAATCAAGCATGGGTTGCCGATGGGTATTGTGCTGGGGACAATCGATGAGAATGTGATGGGGATTCTCCATTGCGTCGCAGGTACCACAGGTACCCGCGTTCCAATAGGCATTTAATTTTGTGTGTCCATTTCTGAGTCTGGTTAGAATAACCTCGCGCCGGCGATTCTTTTGGTTGGAACTGGGCCAGTAGCCGATGTTAGGCTTGATATAAAATAGGTGGGCGCTGTGGTTTGTGGTCCAGTTATGTTGAATTTGCTTCCGGATGGTGTCCTGGAGGAGAGCTTTGCTATCGTCTCCAGACCACTTTAAGGGTGCGATCTCTCTAAGTTCTAGGGACTTTTTTGCCTGCTCATCGGCCTTCTCATTTCCTTGAATTTTGCAGTGGCCCGGGATCCAAAGAAAAGAGACATCAGGGGTATCATCGATACCTTTCTGAATATCTGCTATAACGTGGTGGTTGGGGTTGACTACGTTACTGACGGCCTGCAGGACAGATTTAGAGTCTGAACAGATGACGGCTGAGTTGATATTTTGGGTTCTGATTATGGCTAATGTATTTAGGATGGCAACAGCCTCGGCTGTGAAGATGGAGCAGTTGTCCGGAAGTCTTTTCTGAAGGCAAATGTTTTGCCCCCAGATGCCGAGGCCTACTTTTTCGCCTATTTTGGAGCCGTCTGTAAATATAAAGGTCTTTTCCGTGTTACAAGATCGGAACTCTAGGAATTTTTGGAAGACTTCTTCCTCTGAGAAGTCCGTTTTACGGGAAGTGAAAAGAAATTCCACTTTGGGCTCTTTCCGAGTCCAGAAGCGGGAGAGTGGGGGTTTGCCTATTGTCGCTGGCAGTGCAAGATTTAGGCTTTCCAGGGTTTTCGCTACTCTGTGCTTAAATGGGGGCCACTTCTGTAGAGTGGCTTTATTTGCTCGTCTGGGATGGGCAAAACATTGTTTTGCCGGGTGATTTTCGGTGGATTGAACCTTGATGTAGTAAGAAATAAGCTGGGCGTCGCGCCTTGTCTGTAGTGGGCACAGCCCGCTATCAGTTAGCAGGCTGGTGATGGGGGATTCTCCGAGCGCGCCTGTGGCTGCCCGGATACTGGCGTTTTGGACTCGCTCTAGCTTTAATTTATTGGTCTTGTTCGTCGAGTCAAAAACGAACGAATTATATTCGAGAATGGACCGAATCAGGGACTTGTAGAGCATAAGCAGGGTCTTTCGATCCCCGCCATACTCTGTGCCGCCGAGCATGCGGAGAATGTTGACTCGCTTTTGACAGCTAGAGACGACTTTGGTGATGTGCTCATTGAAACTCAATCGGGAATCTAGGGTGACGCCCAAGAATTTGAAGCTATTGGTGCATTCAATAGGTTTACCCGAGATTTGGAGCCGTGGAGGGTCGTGTCTGGAATGCGCTCTGGCAAAGACAACGACTGATGATTTTTCCGCCGAGAGAGATAGACCCATTAAACTACACCAATTATTGATGTCGTTTAGGCTATCCTGCAACTGCGTAGTTGCGTGTTGG
Organism: Lepas anatifera; assembly: GCA_034440635.1. Lineage (NCBI taxonomy): Eukaryota > Metazoa > Arthropoda > Thecostraca > Lepadidae > Lepas > Lepas anatifera. The sequence goes on from JAOTON010000085.1 coordinate 66,955, forward strand.
AATTCTGGATCGTTATACCGCCTGGTATCGATTGCAGTGGTTTTCCAAATGGCGACATCGTCCGCAAAGAGGGAGTAATTTATTCCAGGCGGTAGCTTTTTGGCGAAGAGATCATTGATCATTACTAAAAAGAGGGTGGGGGGACAGAACGCTACCCTGGGGTGTGCCTTGGTCCTGGGTTGCCAGGTAGGAGAATGTGGTGCCACAACGGACTTTAAATTTTCGGTCCTTGAGAAAGTTTTCAATGAATTTTGCAAGGTGGCCACGAATTCCTAACTTGCTTAATTTAAACAAAAGGGCGTCTTTTTGTACGCGATCGAACGCCGATTTAATGTCTAAGAATGCAGCTATTGTTACTTGCTTTTTGTAAAAGCCATTTTGGATGTCACTGACTAGTTTCACCAAATTGTCAGTGGTGGCTCGCCCGCGCCGGAAGCCTGATTGCATAGCATCAAGCTTCTTTTCGAGGATCTCGTGAAGTCTAACGTTTACCATGCGCTCGACAAGCTTGCTAGCACAGCTAGTAAGCGAAATTGGGCGATAACCTTTTGGGTCTGTTTTTTCTTTGCCAGGTTTTGGAAGGGGGATGATAATACTCTCTCGCCACGATGTGGGGAAAGAGTCGCTAAGAAACATGTTGTTAATGGCCGAAAGCAGGTAGTTTAGTGCTGTTTGGCTGAGGTGCCTGAAGAAAGAGTAGTGAATTTCGTCAGGGCCCACTGCAGTGTTTCCACACTTGCTAATGGCGTAATTTAGCTCGGTCATGGTAAATGGTACATTATAATACTCTTGATTACCATAATTGATGAATGTGTACTTTTTGCACCATTCTGCCTGGTCTTTGGAGCGCTGGCTGTATGAGTTATTAGCTGCGACACTGGCGTAATGATCAGCAAATTTATCCATGACTTCCTTAGGTTCGGTGATGGGTTGGCCAGCTATTTCTAGTTGAGGGAAAGGTCCACGGGGTGGTCGCCTCGCAGAGAAAGCTCTAATGGTTTTCCAAACTTGGGTGGTGGGAGTGAAGCGGTTGAATTTGGAGGCAAAGGAGTTGAAACTGTTCTTTTGAACCCGCTTGCACGTGTTTCGAAAGTGTTCTTTTGCTGCCCGAAGTGCGGATCGAGTAGGGCTGTGTGCCCTCCTCTCATATGCCTTGCGGGCTCTAATCATTTGAGCTTTGGCATGTGCCGTCTCTGCGTTCCACCATGGGGCTCCGTTTTTCTTTCGGGGTCCTCTGGTTTTTGGTATTGCTACTTGTGCTGCTGAGCTTATGGCTCTTAGTATTAATTCAATGTCTGCCGAGTGTGGGTCACCTTCGGTGACCAGTGTGAGGTCGACCTCTGCCTCAAATTTTGTCCAGTCCGCTCGTTTTAGACTCCAGGAAGGGGTAAACAGATCAACGCGGTCGAGTGCTCCTTGGGGGACATTGATTTTGATTGGGAGGTGATCGCTCATGCCTGGGTTGTCTTCGACATCCCAGGTAAACAGTGACGCAATTCTAGGCGTGCAGCACGAAATATCAATGGCTGAGTCTAAATGTCCGCTTTGCGTTGCTTGGCGGGTTGGTGCGCCGTTATTTAGGATAACTAAATTTTGAAAACCTATTGCGTCATATATAATTTCACCTCTACGGTTTGGCGTGGCGCTGCCCCAGGATGGGTGGTGACCATTCAAATCTCCAAGTAATAACAAAGGCCCGTTAATTTGATTAAATAGTTGTGCGAGTTCCCGATCCGTTGGATCAGGGTCGCAAGGGGATATGTATATTGAGACAACCGTCAATTGGACGTGTTGTATTTTCAAACTAATAGCTACACAGTCCAGTGATGTTACCAAAGGCACGTGACTGTGTGGGATGCTATTTTCTATTAGGATGGCCGTGCCTCCCTTACGGACAGCAGCGTTTACGTTATGGCGATACCAAGAGTAACCCGAGATTTTGTATTTATCGTTATCTTTATCAGTAAAGTGGGTCTCTTGTAATGCTGCTAGTGCCGGTTTTTTCTCAGCAAATATTGATGAAAAAAGCGGGAATTTCCCGATAAGGCCATTTGTATTCCATTGCAGAATTGAACCCATGGTGGTTTTTAACGTTTGTGATTAGGGGATCTACGCTTACGAAGGTTATACGAGCACCTGCTGCTGCTGCTATCGCTAGCAGGAGAAACTGGGGTGGAGTGTCTGGAAAAGCTAATTTTCCTTGCTACGGGTGAGCTGCCGGGGCTGGAGGAGCCGGGGCTGGGGGTTTCCAGGAGGGGAGCTCTGGAAGTGTTTATAACAGTTTTTGCAGAGCTCGTCTCTGAAGCACTGCTGGTGTCAGAGACGGTCTCTGTCCCGGACAGCTCGTTGTCAGACTGACTTTTGTCGTCTGACGTTTCAAAGTCACTTGAAAACTGAAACTGCATATAATGACCTATGAGGTCGGTTTGGGATCCGCAAGTGCGGGTGGTTGGTGCTGTTTGGAAAGAAGCATCGCTTCTTTCCAAGGAGAGAGGAGCAGTTTCAGTTTGGGTTGAAATGTTTACTTTTTGGATTTTGGTTTGAGTGGCAGCCGTTTTACCCTGAGGGGGTAGGATGCCACTCGTTAAAGGCCTTCTCGGAGCCTGCCTTTGGCGGCGCCTGGGAAGGGGAGCACCGGTGAATTTAGAGTGCTTGGGGGCAGGTAGCGAGGGGAAATCAGACTTTTCAGTCACTCGTGCAGAGTGGCTTTGCCACCCTGCTGCTGGTGTCCAGGTCTTCCTGGTGATTTTAGGTGCCTGAGGGGCGGGAGGTTTTTCGGTCGGAAGACCTGGCGGGGAACTAGTGCGGGTCGGGAGATCCTCCCAGCCCGCAGCGGGCGTCCACCTACGCCAAAAAGTGATTGCGCCACGTGGTGGGGGGAGGGGGACGGACGGCCTGATGGGCGCCAAGAAAAGGGGCTCCATTAGGGGGCGGATGTGGCGGCTTGTGTTTTTGGGTGGCTGAGGATGTTTGGAAATGGGGTGTTCCTGGCCGGCTGTGCTGGGGGCTGCTGTGGTAGCCTTGCTACCACAGCTTTTTGGGACTGTGCGGCTCTTTTCTTTTTGCAGCACTTCTTTGCGGGCCAGGTCAAACGGGAGCTTTTTTTCCTCAGCCAAAACGTTAACCTCTTTTTCTCGGAGCCAGGTCGGGCACTTGGGATTATCTGCCCCATGAGCGCCGCCACAGGCAGCGCACTTGAGGCTTTTAGAGGTGCAATCTTTAGTGCGGTGCTTAGCACTGCACTTGCCGCATCGTGGGGTGGGGTTCTTGCAGTTGGTTTCTACGTGCCCGTACCTTTGACAAGTTTGGCAACGAATAGGGAGGGGGTAGTACGGCCTAACTGGGTAGACACAGTCGCCCAGTTTAATTTGGCCGCAGTCATCCCGACACTTTGTGTCGAAGGTGACAATGAATCTGTGGTCTCGTAGACGTGGGTCTTTTTGCGTAGAATTTTTGTTCGGGTTCAATTTTTCGAGGGCTAGCACATTTTGACCTTTAAAGTCAAATATGTGCTCAAGGTCCACATCAGAGAGATGGGACACTTCCGGGGCATTGATGATGCCCCGGTAGAAGTTAAGGGAGTGGCGGACAGAAAAGATGACTGGTTTCGACCCAAAAGTTTTTGTGGCCAGCAGGGCTCGGGTAGATTCCTGATTAGAGGTTTTGATCAGGATATCTTTTTGATGCTTGATAATCTCAAAACTACCTTTCACTTTTTGGCTGATGGCCTTATCCAAATTAAAGGTAGACTCTTTTGCTAAGTTTTGGTGCGCCGAAGGTAGGTGCCAACCAGCCAAGCTCCGCTTGGCAGGTTGGCTTTGTTTAAACGGGGGCTGGAGGGACGGAAGAGAGAGTTGGAAGCCATGGTTGTATGAATTGTACGTTTAAGTTTAAATGAGATACTTGGTATTAGCTTTGCTAACACCTTTTGGGTAGAAATGGCTAGAGAAGTTGAATTGAAGAAAGTGGTCCTAGTTTTACTAGCAAAGCTAATGGGAGTATTAACCTAGCTAGGGTTGGGTGTTGGAGTATTATCCTAACTGGGGAGTGCTTAGAGAAAGCACCTACCCTTAGAAAAGTGTGAGCAAAAGGCTGACTCAGCCACTAAGAGGGGGTTTAAGTCGGAGGGGAGGCAGGTGCCTCTTCAGGACCTAACAGGGGCCTAGGTGGCTGACTCAGCCTCTAAAAAGGAGCCTGACTGGGGCCTATGCTTGTGAATCCCTAGGGGCAGGTACCGTGGTACCCTTGCACAGACGCAGCCCGGGTGGAGGGTTTGGGAGGGGACCCGCTTCTATTAAGCGGGGGTGAAAGTGAGTTGGCCTTGCGTTATAGGGATTTTAGCAATGGAGGACCGATAGGTCCAGCCAAAGCCACACGCCCAAGGACTGACGAGGTCCAACAAGCGTGCTCACCCCGGGACAAACGTCCCACCACTCGGGTTTCCGGCCGAAGAGTAAAAGAGATAGTAGAGAAAGAGTAGGGTTATGGGACTGAGAAGAAGAGGTACCAGGTGGCCGGAATCCAAGAAACCAAGACCACCTGGACCGATAGGGTAATTACCGAAAAGACCAGCTGACGTCCAACAGCACCACACCAACCAGCTGTAAAAACAGCGGCTGGTGAGGCCGGCTGGAGTCAAAGTACCGCACCGACCAGCTGTAAAAACAGCGGTCGGTGGGACGGACTGGTCGCAGCGAAGACTCGAGCCGGGAGCAGGTCTTGAAAAAGTCTTCTACTCCTTCTTCTTGTCTTCGCAGCAGGAAACGCAGCAAGCAGCAACGACAGCAAGCAGCAACGACACCAGACCTGCCGGCAAACGCTCAAGCAGGGTGTCAGTCAGGCAAGCCTCCTGATCCATCTCAGGAAGTGATTATAGCCTGATTTGATTAATATTTAATCTAAGATGCCAAGGAGGACCAACCGATTTCTTGCCAGGGAGCCCGAAAAAAATCGGCCATCCCCACTGGCGGCCTTGCCACTGGCCCGTGACGGGAGGACTCCTGAACCCTTGCATCTCACGCCCCACATTTAAAGTCTAAATTCATCACCCTTCATTGCCTTGCACGGTGTAATGAAAATGTTTATTGGCCTCCACGCAAACCATATACACTGACCGAATTCAATAATAATAATAATTGTTATTTCTTGAGGTTCTATATCAGTCCTGCTGCGCCGCCCGCCGCTACCGCTGCTTATTTTTAAATAGCAGCGCGCTTGATTTGGTAAAAATCTGGTAGTAATGTAAAAAAAGAAACCTTTATTAATCCAAACCTTTTATAATCCAAACTTTTATTTATGTCCTAAATTCTTCATAGTCCTCTAAATAGTGCGCCTCTTGCCAAGGAAAAATCTAAGAGGGGACAATCCTAACCTCTAGGGCCTTGGTCATGACATAGGTGGATCCAAGGGCGGGGGGGGTAAGAAGGGACACGTGCTTCCCGATCGACCTTCGGTACCCTCTGGAATGGTCACGGCGCTCCCCTGCAAGGTCGATGGCCCCCTGAAATGTCGTTTCATCCCTGGGGAGGGAGGGGGGCAAAACTGGATCCAGCCCGACGGTATGGGCGGGGGAGGGGGGTCAACAGAGCCTAAATTACTGAAAACATGTTTTTCTAATCTATGGGCAAAGGGGAAACAGCAGGTTGGAGGGGGAAATATATATTTCCCCTCCCCTGAGTGGGAACGGTGAATGATTTGCTTTGCAGACCTAGTGTAACCTATTTTCGAGGGGCGGCACGTTACGTTTGGGAGGGGTGGGGAGGGCAGGCTGCCTCCCTAAGGTGCGCTACTGGCGAAAGGGTTGAAACCTCTCCAGCTGTTACTGACCTACTGACCGAGGGGATTCACCCCCTCTCCCGCCCCAGCTAACTCAGCTTCTTCAAAAAAGGAAAAATTCAATAACGTTGCATTTTATTAAACACTGGGTGGTCAGTAGACTCTCTGGCTGCACTGGCCCTTCAGCTGAGGGGAAGTCAAAGTCAAGTTCAATGATATTTACTGCAAAGCTTATCAATATGCGCTTACAGGCGTTTGCAATTAGCTGGTTGTACTTCGCCTTTTCCCAATCGCGATTTTACATGGGAAAAGGCATAGGAAAGTAAACTGAATTACTACGCCACCCCTTCCCCTCCCGAAGTGTCCACGTAAGTGAGGTAAATTAACGCAGTAGAGTTGAATGAGTTTGCTGAGCTCAACTCATCAGTATGCAAGTAGGCTGTGATAACGCGTGATTGGATGAAAATACAGTTCCTAGGAAAAGGCAAGGGGGATGGAGTTTTCAAAGGTAAAGTAAGTGGCGTCGCCAGAAAGGGCGCTATGAGGTCTGTCCTGCAAAACGATTGTTTATCGCCTTAATCGAATACTGGCTACGCCACTGAGCAGAGAGTGGCATGCACACTCCATCCCGGTTGCATCAAGTACCAGTGAGGGATTCGAACCCATGTGAGCAATGCCATACTCTCTAGGAAAGAAGAGGCATGTGAGGAGAAGGCAAATAAATGAAAAGGAGTTGGAGGACGAACATAGGAGTCGTGGGACGAATGAAAATTTAACCATGTTCCTATAACTGAATTTGACCACATTTTTACGAAAAATTGGATCTATGAAATGTATACCAAATAAGCAAATGCATACGCCAGAAAACTTTATCCGGATACTAACCTTCGTATCGCAATAGTCATACCGTGCACTGAAAATCATGGTCAGAGAACAAGAGATAGTATTATCAACATCATCCCACTTTTTCATTTCCTTTTTACGTAATAACTGATCAACAGAAACAAAAATAACAATAAGACTGCGCAAAAATCAGCATGGCAAAACGGAACTATAAAATTAGTTAGACAAAATTTCAGAAGCAAGAAGCACAAATAATCAATCAACGCAAAACAAATGAATCAAGTAGGGGGAGACAGTTGTTGTTGTTTGGGGTTTTAGGGCGCTTCAACTGCATGGTCATTTCGCGCCCCACTGTGGTTATGTTACAAACAAATGCCGGTGTAGGGAGTTCGAAAGCATAGAAACATTACTGTGCCAACAGAATAGTTAATCCCGACATAATATTCATACCATCAAATACTTAACTACGTCTCCCAGCTTCTACCGTCAAACATTTCCGAGACGCACCAAGCTGTGCGAGCGTTCCACTCCGGCGGTGGTCTGTCCATTCTCTCCGGGTACCCAAGACCCTTTGGCGGAGAGCGGCGCAAGAATGTTGTGTCTTTATCCATGTATGCTTCCCGGACTCTTGGCCCGGGATGCCTCCCGTCACTAGCGGGAGTGGGTCGCGGTCCATCCTGCCAAACATGCTGCACGTTTCCGATGCTCTCGGTGGAACCAGAGTGCAGCCTTGGCTGAAGAAGCTCTTTTTGGACCCTCGGCACCCAAATTCTCTTTCCCTTCGAGTCCCGAAATGCAAAATCTGCTTTCTCTTCCCTCACGTATTGGGGGATTTTTCCCCACAACGTAAGTTTGGGGTAGAAAGCCTGCGCTTTCCGTCGCGTGTAGCTGTTCCCGGGTAGTCACTGTTTCTTGCTTTTGCAGGTGGTGTTGGTGGAGGCGGAGGTGGTGGAGGGTATGGCGGCGGCATTAACCCTGCATCCCCGCAGCCCGCGGATGGAATGGCTTCATCGTGCTCTATGCGCACGCTACGACTTTTAGGAGGTGCTGAGGAGGACCGCTCTGAAACGAGCCTTTTGGTTGCTACGTTTGATGGTGTTCTGCCTTTTGATTTTACGGATGGCTGTGATGCTGGACTTTTTACGGTTGCAGGTGTGGGTAATGCACTTTCTTTTTTATTTGGTGTAGATCCTGTGCTGTGTGTGGCCGCACGAACTGTCTCCGTACCTGGAGAGCCAGAAGCATCTCCTCCGCTGAACCGTGCACGCTTCGGTGCAGGAGGATCATGGGACTGTTCAGCGACTTTCTTTGTCTCCGTCACTGGTTGTCGCCTATCAGTAACGTCCGTCTGCACCCCTTTCTCAATGGTGTCTCTAGTCGGGCCGTTGGACTGCGGTGCTGCTGTCGACGCGACCGAGTCCTCAGTTGGGTCCGTTTGAACACCGCTTTCGGTTGTGACCCTGTGTGCCGGGTCGAATTGGGTTTCAACGCTCATGTCGGGTTGGTTGTCAGGCTGTGGCATCTGACCACCGATCAGATCCACGAAATCCCGGACAGACAGGTGCATGAGATCCCGCATGGTAGAGTCAAGGGTGACTGACGGCTTCGCTTGCCCTGAACTCCCGACAAGCGCGTCGCGGAATGGGGGAGTACCGGACCAGAGACCCATCTCTCACGCTCAGCCTCGGAGAGCCATGTGCTATGTCACGCTTACGTCCTGTCACACTTGCCCCACCTGTCGTGGATGGCTCCGGATGGAGAGAAGCTTCGTGGAACGGTTTGCTGGTTTGCCTTAGGGTTTGGGATTTTTCCTGAGCTACTTTCTTTGATTTTTCTTTTAGCTTTTCTCTTTCCGAAACGAAGATGGGACATGTGCGCGACCAGGCTTCATGGTCACCCTCACACGCAACGCATTTGGCGCTCTTTGCTTTGCACGATGAAGTGCCGTGACCTACATCGGAGCATCTGGGGCACCGCTCCGGCTTTTTGCAAAAATTTTGCGATGTGGCCGTAGTCCTGACAGCGGAAACAGCGAGTGGGGTCAGGGACATATGCACGCACACGCACGGAGAACCAACCAATCCGCAGCTTTTGGGGCAGCTCCCTGCTATCGAACGTCAGTACAAGTGTACTCGTTGGAACCAGCTTCCCTTCCTCTCTCCGGTTCATCCTTCGGACCTTAGTGACCCCCTGGCCCTTAAGACCAGTGAGAATCTCCTCCTCAGTCGCTTCTCCAAGTTCGTTGCAGGTAACAACACCCATGACGCTGTTTTTGGTTGGGTGTAGTCCGACTGATATGGGCACTGACACTGGGGAATGGTCTTTTCCAACATAGGACAGGTTTTTCGCACGGGTTAGATGTTTCCGCTCCTGATGACATCAACACTTCTAGTTTCACATCCGAATAACGATAAACATGAGTTGAGGTTCCAAATTTGGCTAATGCTTCCACGACCTGGAAAGGATTCATCTTGTAACCGTCTTCGAGGTGGATCACTAGGACCTTCGGATCAGTCTCACTCCCTTCAAGGGGGTGGATCAAAGTTGGGTTCGTCCCCGACACCGCGGGGGAAGGAGCATGGGTTTCTGGATTTGGAGAGGCCATGATGGGTTTATCACCTTCGGCCCCCGGGTTACCATGTATCAATGACTGGGCCCGGAGGCTGGTGCAGTGCCTACGGGGGCAGGTGCGCCCGTCTCAGAGGGGCGAGAGATACTCACACAACCCCTCCGATCAGAACGCACCCACCCCCTTGACGCCATCAGCCCAGTGGGCTGGCAGGGCCATGAGTCGGGACGAAGCTAAACGCGGCACCCATCACGCAGCGGAGACTGCGGTCCACCAGGCGCGCGCAACAGGCCGGAGTCTCGCAAATCGACGGTTTCCGAAACCCCGGCCCGCGTCGCGCCCGGCAAGAACTATCACAGCCCCCACCGCGAAGGGCGCCGCGCCGCACCCCCGAAACATAGTCCCCCTGCCCAGCTGGACCGAGCGACAGTGCCCGTAGACACTGCCGCGTCGCTAGGCCGCCCGCGGCAGCCTACGGACGGCTTACCCCCGGTTAGATCGAGATATCTGGGCCAAAGGGGGCGTGTTGGAGCCCTCGGGACTGACCCGCCCGAGGGGGACCTCAACCCCCAGGATCCCGTCAACCTCGTCACCGGGGCTCGAGAAAGGCCTCGAGTGGGCGCCTTACACCCATAAAATGCCGAAGAAGGCAAATAACTGTGGGGGGCAACAACTAAGGCATAAAAAGATGGTAGGAACTAACAATAATCAACAAAATAAGAGAACAAAAACAAACAGGAGCTACATACTGGGAGGTGCAGGACAGAGCTGACCCGATCCAATACGGTTACCGACCAGGTAACAAAGGGCCCGTAAGGCAGCCATCAGCATCACCGCGAACATCACCAACAGAGCCACCGACGACAGACGCCGACTCTAACCAACTGAGGTCGGAAGAGGCGGCGGCCGCCGGATGGCCAGACATGATGCGTCCGCGGTGATGCAAAGACGTGCCCTCCAGGGCTGACTGGGGCCCCGGGCGCGTCACACCCCGTTGCTCCAATCTTTACTTGCCGGACGAATCCGGCAAGTGAAGATCGGTCCCCTGAGGGGTAGGGGAGACACCCCCTCCGCTTTCGACGCCCATGGCTATGGGAAAATATAAGCGTAAACTACTAGGGACGACAGCATGATATGTCCGTACTTATAGCGTGACATAATTATAAACATACTGTACAATGCATTATTTACTTCGTCCATGTACCTGTAACAAGATATAAGTACAAACTATCCCAGATACCATCCGCTTGTCAGGAGAGACAAATTAACTAAGGTTTAAATCATAGTCACTCTCCGAGTTCTTAGTGACTTTTGCTGAAACATTGGCTTGCCCACCTAAAAGGTGGACGACTGCTCTTTCTTTCAGCCTTTTCACAAAACATTTCTGCGTGGGACTGCCACGAGACACTATCGCCGACATAGTTCGGTTAACACGTGCCCCGCTGGGGGGGAAATTCGCCCCCTCCTGGTTTTTCCCAGATAGCTCAAAAAAACGAAGAGACGCAGAACAACGAAACTTAAGGTAGCTTATTCCTGATCAATTATACACATCTGGCCAAATTTTTTAGTTAAAGGGAATGTGGCACCTTCACAACGTGATTTTAACTGAGATAGCCAAGTTGTAAAGCAAGTCGGAAAACCCGGTAATCCATATTTCATTTGTCTTGGAACTCGATATTTCCGTAGAAAAAAACTAAAACCTTCCTGACACCAGACCCCCCCATCAGCCCGTCGCCGGGCGGCCATTGTTGTGAGCTACTGGTGTGACGACATATGCTGACGTCACGATGAACATCAGCCAATCGAAGCCCTTGAAGGGTTTCAAGTATGGTAGTGGTTGCCAGATCGGGACATAATCTACAGGCTGATATTCATTGCTTTTTCTAGAGGACTATTTTTAAAAACAAAATATTGAGCTTATTGAACATTTTTCAGAGAAATCATGAGTGGTTTCATTATTTTTGGCTAAAAGTACGCCTAATTTCACTCAATTCCAAGATTCCACCAAGGTGCCACATTCCCTTTAAGGTCATGTCAGGTCAAGGACCTATTCAGAGTCGAGTGACCCGACCTCAAAACCTAAAATTACGAGTTTGAAGCAGCGCCCAGGGAGCATTGCAAACCGATCAGTTTGAAACTTCCACAAAATGATAAGGTCATAAGGGTCTACAAATCTGCTATCTCGGAATTTTGATATTGGTGACCTAAGGTGGGGTCAATTTTTTGGTCAATCCCATTATAAGACTATGGTGAAAAATAGAATGGACTCGTTTTCAGGAAATACTAGATAGATAAGGCTGAACATCCTCAAACTGTTTATTCATACCACGATCTGGACCATAAAGTTGAGTTTTGAGCATCTGACCCTTCAAAGGTTTTATTAGGTCAAGGGAGCAGAGAGTGATTGTTTTGCCAATAACTTCTCACTGAATTGAGATAAAGCTCCCATTTTGCTTGCATTGTGTTTATATTGTCACGGGGAGTCGATTGATATGCAACATGATCATACCAGGTCACTCTGTGACCCTGACCTTGGTTGAGGTCAGGTTATTTTGACTATTTGACCTAGCAAGGTCATATTATACATCATTCGATTCGCCGCGATGAGAGGAATCCAATGATGCATAAAGATTTGCTCTAGCTCTCCTGGGGGCAGATCTAGAGAGGGAAACGCACACTGCTCTGTTGTAAGCCTATGGCGCATTCTTTGACCTATGCTGACCTCAATATTGACCTGAAATAAAAATTATCCTTATAAATTCTCTTCGCCATGTCAAGAGCTTCCGAACGCCGCCCGTAATTTTCCTTTAGCTTCTTTGGGGAACGAGATACGGATCGGGCGAAAAACGCCCCCAGCGGGGCGCGTCATGCAAGGGACCCCAGCGGGGCACGTTCAGAGACGTGGAGCAGACCACGGTTCCTAGGAGCAGACAGCCAGGCCAAATTTATGGCTCCAGGCATTTGTGGTATGCAGTATGCTTTCCTACTGAGCCATATTCCATTCCTCACCCCAGATGACGCTGAAAAGTTGGAAGGCCTTCCCTGTATGCGGGTATATACCATGCATTCTATGTAGTTCCTCTGTTTCTGATTAGCAGCACTAGCACCAGCTCTGGACCTCTCAGGAAAGTTCAGTGCTATAGACCTCTCACTAAAATGCAGTGCTTTCATGAAGTTGCAGCAGGAATCCCCAAGGAAGCACTGAAGTCAATGTGCAACTACCTAAGTAAATGATTCCAGCAACACTGCTCTGACCCGCTGATGAAAAACATGATGCTGAAGGTGGGGATGCAGTGGTACAAAAATTGTCCGAAACGGTAATCCCATCCACCAGTAATCCCATCGTACAGTCTCCAGCTCCAACAGTGTCCAGCTATGAATTTACTATAAGCACCACAACATTCGGTGGGGGGACTTAGGCCCCCTGGTCATCCTTGTATACACCACTGGGTACGGCTATATTGATAATAAAAAAATCTATAATCTTCACACAGAAGGGATGGACAGTGACAATTCAGTGCAATTGTTCTGGGACATACAGAGCATGTAAAATTTTGGTTCTTCCAAATATATTGACCAGAAACAGTTTGTGCAAATTGCTTAATGAAAGAGGAATACAAATTCAAATTCTGAATAAAGATTACAATCCAGAGCATGATGAAACAAAGGTTCAATACATCTGGATGAGTGATATTTTCTTCATAAAATATATGTGTTAAACAATTAATAATTCACATCCCATTTGAGGCTGATAGGTAGGCAGAATCATCCATTATGCTTCTGCATGTGAGTGATCAGCATCTCAGATTCTTGGCTGAGATGTTCAAACTAAGACAAAATAGCTCAGATTTTTCCACTGTGCATGCACAGTCTCTCCGGCCTGCCACCTTGACCTAGTGGGAAGACTAGCCTACTATGCATGGATAGTGGAAGCAATCTGAGCTATTTGGTCTCAGTTAGAACGTCCTAGCTCAGAATCTGAGTTGCCAATAACCCCCCTTGCTGTACATGCACCAAAAGTCTGCATCCCCTCTACAAAATTCGAACACTGAACCTTATTTAATTTAGACAGTTCAAATATTTTGTATTCTCATCCCCCCTTCTGACTCCAACTTTTGGGAGCCCCTGCATTAATACATCAGAGGTAGTATTGATACCAGTTAACCACACCAGCTTTAAATACCACTCATTGAGTCAAAGTTGTTTACTAACCTTTCTGTCAGCACCTGGTCAACCAGCTGGTGGTCTGATCTTCTCTGGTTCCGTGCACACCTCTCAGAAGCAGGCGCACATACACTCCTGAAAAGCAATGTTCAATTTTTATATGCTTTGAATGGAAACAAAAAGCTTGTCTTTCAAAGCATTTCAGCATTTTTAAAGCTTTTGATGGGGCAGAAATAATTACTTGGGGCAGCTTTTTCCTCTTTTGGAGTCAGTGAGGAAAACTCGAAAAAGCACTGACCCCAATAGCCACAGAGATACCCCAAAATAAGGCTAAAGAAGCAACTAGTACCATTTTTAAGTGGAGTTTGTAGAGTTCATCACAACAAATTTTGCCCTAGTGAAGAAAAAAGTATGTCTAATTGAGGCAAGATTTGAGCGCCCACCACCTCCCTCAACAAGAAGTAAGAACCCAAGCACATTCTGAATACTAGGGAACAATGTTTCAATGTACATGGAAAATCTTAATAATTTTCCATGTAGTTGAGTTTCTCACCTGGACAAACGAGCTGGAAGGTGCAAGGATGGCAAGACACCTGGCTTTAGACACGGCTTGGCTTTAAATCCCATGGCCATCTTGCACACATATGAGGTGTCCAGGTCAGTTTCCGAAAACTGCAGGGAGCAAATGCGCGCATATTTCACGTTTAATCTATCCTCCCTTGCACACCTGTGTCTCCACTCCTCACACTGCTCTATGTCTTTGATTGGAAACGAAAAACAGGATAAGTTCGCACATTCTGGTTTTCTTGGGCACGAGGAGCACCTCGCAACAGCACAAATAACCTTACCTTAGATTACCTTAGGTATACGGGTCTTTATGAGGCACGCTAGGTGCCTGTTTTGCCCGCTCTCATAGAGCTCATTACAGGTATAGTGCTTGACTACGTCGGGAATGTATGAATGTGCTCTGCCCAGTGTCTGTCAATGTTATTCTTGAATGCATCAACAGATGGCGAGTCGACGACCCAGTCGGGGAGGCTGTTCCAGTCGGAAGCAGTACGTACTTCAAAATGGTACATAACCATGGTTTAGTTCATAGTATTCCCATCACAATAATCATAAGGCAAAAGAGACACTGGGAAAATAGAATTAAAAGAACAAGCACCACATTCTTGATCACACTGCCTCAACTATCTTGTAATCAAATATATCAACTATCCGGAATGTTTTTCTGGTACTTGAATTGTTGCGCTTCTATTAGGCGCCGCAATAGCCCAGATCGCAGATCCCGCGCAGAGGCGTGACGTCAACAGTGATCAAGATGGCGCCGGGTAACACACAGGGAGATTGACCCCAGTCACGCTCACTAGAGGCGCTAGTGTGCACTCCAAGATGGCCGCGAAAGAGGGACTCCGAAAGATAAGCAACGTTAGTGGGCCCCGGGAATAGCATGGTGAGCGTATAATTATACGTGTTTTATGTTTGGTATGTGGCAGCGGCTTATAACCAGCCACTGCAGAAGCCAGAGAAGAATCCAAATTCGAAGTTTTTGGTCTCAAGGAGCAAAGCTTGTAGTCAGCATCAGGTTGAAGTTTGCTGCCCCCCCCCACTTCTTTGGATCCATACACATATATTAACACAAACACAAAGAATAAAAAACACGCAAGAGTAAAAAATCACACGAGTGCCCCCGGCGCGGGGCCCCTAAGCTGCGCCGGGGGCGGATAAAACCACATCTGTACCGCGCGGGACCCTAGTGCCCGCCATGGCCACCCGGCCGCACCAGACCACCATGCAACGCTCGATATTGCGCATCGGGCCACGCAGGCGCCTCCGACCACCAACGCACCAGTCAACGCAGTGGTACCCGACCTTCACGCTCCGCTCAACACTACGCTCCGCTCAACACTACGCTCCGCTCAACACTACGCTCCGCTCAACACTACGCACCGTTCTACACCACGCACCTCTCATCACCACGCACCGCTCAACACCACGTACGCCGCACAGGGCCAAACGCATATCCGGCAACCAGGCTCGGGACATCACGCCCGGCTCACGACCGAGGCGCGCATACCCGGCGCCACGGCCGGCCCCGAGATCCCACGCGAGACGAGTCAGCCGCTACTCTCCAGCCGGTCGGACCAGAGCCCCGCCAGAGGGCCGCGGACGAGGGGCCGAGCGGCGCCACCACGGAGGGCAGCCCCAGCGCCCGACCCACCACCAGCGAGGCCACCAGAGGGACCACGCTCCGCCGATCAGCGGCCGACACAGCGCCGCCCGCCGCCCAGCACCAGGGCCGCGCCGCCGCCCAGAGCCGCCAGCCAGCCGCGGCCGCGGCCGACCCGCGCGGCCCGCAGCACCTGAGCGGGGCACAGCCGCCAGTGCATCGGGCCGACGCAAATCAGCACCGCGGAGCGGCCGAGGGCCGTCAGGTCTCCGGGGAGGAGCCACCGACAGCGCCCCGCATACGCTCCTGCGGGAGGAACAAAGGTAGATTAGGTAAAGGAGAGAGGACATGGTCACAAAAAAACACGCCACGCTAAATTGAGAGGCAGAAAGAGAGTCCAGGAGGCGCGGCACTTTGACGGAGGGTCAGGGACAGGCAGCAGGGTGCCGGAGGCGAGCCTGTACGGACGACCGTTAACTACCCAAGTAAAAAAAAACTGGCTCCGCGATCAAATCAGCTATGAAAAAAACTTTTATAATACGGGCGTTAGTACTAGTACCTAGAAATTTAGATTGCAAGGAACCCGCGCTAGAAAGGGGCTGCTCCAGACCCCCCCAGCTAGAAGCAGATATGCTATGACAGTAAAGCCGCGCAGCCCACCCCCGAGCAGGAGGAACTGCGCCCCCTCCCCAACAAACTACATATAGCGAAGGAAAAAAGCCTAATGGTGTTTAATAACTGTCAATATACAATTTCTTTAGCACCTTTTTAAAAAACACATGACTACGCGGGATATCATTAATGTCTCTAATTTTTGTAGCAACTATTTGGTTCCAATTTCGTGGGGCTGCAATGAAGAGAGAAAACTGTTTGTAAATTGTTGGTGCGAACGGAATTACGAAATGGTTAATTTGGCGGCCTTGCCTACGGTTGTTTTCTTGGTTCCTGAGGTTAAATGAGTTTTGAAGTGGAGATGGAAGTAGGCCATTGAGAAATTTGTGCAAGACGTTGATGTTTCCGTACCCAACAAGGTCATATATTTTGAGGATGTTGTGCTTTTTTGAAAATTGGGGAAGAGTGTGCCAGCCTATCCGAGTGGTCAATGATTCTAACAATTCTCTTCTGTAGTAAAAATAATTTTGTCAATCTATACTTGAAACAGTTTCCCCAAATTTGGAGTCCGTACGTGAGACTGGGAAGAATTAGAGCGTTGTACAGCAGGAGAAGTTGATCTGGGTTTAATATGTGTTGAGCTCGTTTAATTAAACCTATATTTCTCGCGACGGTATTTTCTACGGCTTTTATATGGGACGCCCACTTCAGATCCTCATCAATTTTTACTCCAAGGTAATTTGTGGAAGGGGTGCGAGATAGCCTAACATGATTGAGATGTATCGGAAAATTTTCAATCTGTGCAGGGAAAAGCTGATAGACGGACTTTTTAACATTGAGGGTTAGTCTGTTGGAAACAAGCCAGGATGATACATCGGGGAGACTTTCATTAACATTGCGTTGTAATTCAGAGGGTGTGTTAGCAGTGAAGAGGAGGGCCGTATCATCAGCGAAGAGGAAGAAATTGGGATTTGGTGAGCTTTTGTGGATGTCATTAACATAGATCAGGAATAAAAGGGGCCCCAGGACACTGCCCTGGGGCACGCCGAGAGGCATGTGGGCGGGATCACGAGATATGGTATTATTAATTTTGACATACTGGGTGCGATTAGATAGGTATGATTTGAAGAATTTCAGAGAAGTATTTTGGAAACCGTACAGCTCAAGTTTGGACAAAAGAATTTGATGATTGACAGTGTCAAATGCCTTGGAAAAATCTAAATAGAGGGCAGCACATACTTTTTTCGAAACAAGGGCAGAAGTAATTTTGTCATAGAGGAGTGAAATAGGCATGTATGTACTGTGGTGGGGGCGAAATCCAAATTGACGATCAAAGATTATGTTATTGTGGACTAAGAATTCCATAACCTGCTCGTAGATAATTTTTTCAAAGACTTTAGAGAAGACAGGGAGAATTGATATGGGTCTGTAATTGGTGAAAGCTGAGGGGTCTCCGGATTTGAAAATTGGCACAACTACAGCAGTTTTGAATTCAGCGGGGAATGTGCCAGTAGAGATACAAATGTTAAATAAATGCGTTAGATGTGGGGAAATTGTTTCATTTAGGCATTTTAAAATTTTCGAGCTAATTCCGTCATGTCCTGCACCGGTATTTCCTAGAGAGGAGATAATTCTTTTAGTTGTGCAGGGCAAAACTTGTGAGAATTGGAATTGTGGATATATTTCATCGCCAAGATATTGAAGAGGATCCGAAGTGGGCGACGGGAGACCTGTATCAAGTGAGGTAGCGATTTTAGAGAAGAATTGATTAAAGTGACTAGTAATTTGGGATTTGTTCGATATGGGCTCACCTTGATCGTGGCAAAAATATTCGGGGAGATCTTTTTAAGCTTGTTTTTGCGCACAACTGTGAGGAGGGTGTTTTTTAGGGTGAGCTTTATTTTCTTCAAGTTTATGCTGGTAGTAGTTTTTTTTGCGCAGTACGAAGAATGCTGGTTAAGGTATTATGATATGTTTTGTATACTAATTCATCCTGTCTTGTTTTTGATTTAATAAATTTCTTGTAAAGGTCATTCTTTTTGTTAATACATTGTAGCAGATTGTAAGAGATCCAGGGTTGGTGTGGCACAGTTCTTCTGGATGGCTTTTTGATCCTAAGTTTGTTTATTTCAGAAGTTACTGTTTGTTGGAGCATGTTAGCGGCAATATTTGGTTCACTTAGAGAGAAAAAATTGGCTAATTTAGCAGCAATATTACCTTTTAAAACATTAATTTTTCTAAAGTCGAATACGTCATAAGTGGAGGGGGCTTTTTTGGGTCTGTCTATAGTTGAAGCAAGTTTGAGCCAGATTGGGAGGTGGTCACTTACATCAGAAATTAGAACGGACGATGATTGGACAATTGATGTGTCATTACAGAAAAAATTATCAATAAGCGTTTGAGATGTGGAGGTCACTCTAGTCGGAACGGATATGCAGGGGAAGTACCCAGATGCTGCCAAAGTATTAATGAAATAGTTAGTGGGTTCATGACAATCAGATTTAAGAATATCAAAATTGTAATCGCCACCCATGATACAAATTCTTTTCTCCCTATCTATTCTGTCCAATACATCTTCAATGTAGTCTGCAAATATAGCTGATGGGTAAGATGGTGAGCGATACAGGGATCCTACAATGAGATTGAATTCAAAAGGTTTATGCAATTCTAAGAAAACTGATTGATGTGAGATACATTGGGACTCCAGATCACTTCTCCTGCTGTATGGTAAGGTTTTGCAGATGTAAATCCCAGCCCCTTTACCTTTAAATTCTGAGGGAGTGGAAGTTTCCAAGTTGAAGTTGTCGATGGTGTACGACCCGGATGATCCAGGGGCAAACCAGAGTTCTGTAACAAGAATGATTTTGGGTTTAGGCTGAAGGCTGGAGATAAATTGATGAAGTGAATCAAAGTTTTTGGGAAGGGACCTGATGTTAACATGTACAATGGAAAAACTATTAGGGTTTTGCTGAGATATATCCTGCACAGATGAGTAACTGCATAGCTCTAATACATCATTAACTTTACTTGAGACAGCTTGATCTTCTTCAAGGCAGGAAAAGTTAGGCTGATATCTTACAAAATTATCGAGGTTGCTCAGAGTTGAAATGTTTTTAGCAGGGGCTATCAAAAACTACAAGAAAAATTACTTTTAAAGTTATAAATAATGCAAAGAAAAGTAAGTAGAAAAACAGGAACTGTTTTACAAAGCTGACTGAACATCGGGAGGTGGATCAAACCCAGACATTGACATAAAAAACACTGAAATTTAGCCTTATCTGGTTTTGGACCTGTGCAACACACGACAGCTCGGACCAGCTAGTAAACCAAAGCTGGTCTATCAGGGGAACCAGAGAATATTATATCAAGCAGATCACCTAAGGAAGGGAAAAAACTGCAATGAACAATGAAAAAACTGCAATGAATGATGCAATGAGGAAGGGAAAAAACTGCACGGAAAAACTGCAATGTGTTGCATGAGGACCACTGTACGACAAAGTGCAGGCAATGTCGATCCCAGTGTACCTACACCTGGTATGTTGACCCAGTTGTCGTCAGCGGGGAGGAGGGCCGGAGTCTATCTCCAACCCCCGTCAGGTGATGCTGCCCTGGTATGGGCGAGGAGGGTCTTGAAGGCTGGACACTGTCCATGGAGTCATTTCCCTGCCGAGCAATGTCAGGGTTCAGGGGACAGTTCTGGCTGTTCACTCTGGTAGCAGCCTGCTCATCAGTATCAACAGCTGACTCACGGCCAAGCATGGACCCGGAGCCCACCGCAGCAGAAGTCCCGGATGAGGAACCAGCATGCTCACCCCGATGTCGAGCTTTCCCAGCAGAATTTGGCTGGGATGTAGGAGCCCCACTGGCAGCGCCCATCACAGCAGGGGCAGGTGAGTCAACAGCAGAGCTGCTTGCAACTGGTGGATGAGTACCCGCCACAGCCGAGCCACCAGAGCCAGAAGGGGCAGCCTGGACAATATGACCTGCAGAGGGGTCCATACTGACATCAGGGCCAACAGTTGACCCAGTTGAGGAACGTGCAGCAGGTGTGGGGTCTGCAGGGGAACCATGGCCTGAGGCAGTAGGAGCAGCTCCAGGTCCTCCCCCTGGTCTCAGCACCCCCCGGCTAGCCTGCAACACAGTGGGGGCCCCGTGGCTCCCAGCCTCCTGCACAGGGGCAGTCTGCCTGCGACACAGCTCCAGGATCTCGCCCCTGGTTGTTCCAACCATAATCTCAGTAGGCTTGGTGCTGTTATGAAATCTGACAAAGATTCGCCCAGTGTTGGTGTAATATGATTGAAACGGGGAGTTAGACCTTGGGCTGTGAAGTTCCTGAAGGACCCTGACTACCTGCAGGCGCTCTGCAGTCAGGCTCTCATGAATAATGAGGCCGTGCCGGATGGGCCTGGTTCTGCGGCTGTACACAACCATCCTCTGCTCTAGAAAGCAAACCTGCAGAGGATGACCTTCTTTGCCGGTAGCGATGCTTGTGTTTGGAAACGCATTCTCCATCGTACATTCAAACTGGAATTTCAGACAGCTTGAAACAAATAAAGGCGTATATCTACCGAATTATTTCAAGATGTCAGTTTTCTGGGCTAAAAAGGAATGCAGCCACAGGCGGATCCAGGGGGCGGCAAAGTAGGCACATACCCCATAGGTAGATCCAGGGGGCAAAGGGAGTATGTGCCCCCCACCATCGACCCTCGGCGCCCCCTGAAATGGCCACGCCCCCTGAAATTTAGCTTCCCACCACCACCCCCTTCCAGGATACGAAAGTCGGCTCCCACCGATAGGGTTTTGCTCCCATCCGATAGGGTTTCCCGGTCAAGAATGGTGCACCGCCCCCCGGGAAGGTGCCCCTGATCGGCAATCCTGGATCCGCCTATGATGACGGCCCAAGGATTAAGGCTTACTCCTGCTAGAAGCAGGCTCAAGGGGAGTGGAAGTAGGCATAAGCGGAACTGGAGATTGCCTCACAGCCAGTCTGCAAAGTGTGGCAGCAGGCCAGACGAGTCGCACCAGCCATCTAAAATTATCGCACCACCAGCCTCCAAAATTCGCACCAATCTGCCACATACCAGGGGAAAAAAGCACCCATTCCAACCCCTACAATGCAATGCTACCTCAATCATTAGTCAGTTAAGGACTTTTTATAATGCACCTCCTGTGTCTTAATGGCCATTCAGTCATTATTTGTTTAGTTTAAGTGTCACTAACCTCGCAAATTCGCACCAGGTTGATAAAGTTCGCACCACTCGGTCCTGTCTCCAAGGGAACTCGCACGGACGAGATCTCGTCGAAAATGCCATACTTTGCACACTAGCCTCACAGCCGCTTACCAGGTGGATGTGAATGGAAGTCAGATGGCTGAAAATGTCTGCAACAGACAGCAGCATTTGAGCCCATCTTCTTCCCAATTCTCAGTTTCGACTTCCACTGCTTGGACAGCACCTTATTCTGAGGAAACTTGTGAAAGCTGAGACTTGGACACTTTCTTCGGAAGGATAAACACTGAGGAACGCAGCAGTTCTGATTGGATGTAATGGTTATCCTTCTCACCTCCATTTTCTTTGAACTTTCCAAGATTATAACAAACAAGAAAATAACACCAGTCTTCAATATTCACGTCCACCCAACATGAACTACACTTTTTCACAGCAACGAGTTCACCACGACTGAAAATAAACGTTCAAAATCTATATCGCGTTCAACAATGCGCCGGATATGAAGCAGCCACGCCAGACGTCAGTCCCTCTACTGGCGTTTTCAAAAAAATCCGCCAGGTGCCAACACTTTCGATGACCGAGGCCAATAGGCAATGACATACCCAAGGCCTTTGAGGACATACCCCTGCTCTCGCTGGCCGTGTTGGAGAGGGGCAAATAACCGTGGAGAGGGGCGGGAGCGAGCGAGCTTGTAAAGTGTAAAGCTATCTTGAGTCCATACATACCGGCGGGAGGTACAGTGCAAAGGTGGCATAAGATTGGTGGTCGCCAACAAAGAGGAGGAGAAAGGCGCAGTGAAACGACGTTGCGGTAACTTACAGGTGAAATTCTGGAGCTCTTTTTTTGTATCGGTGCAATTCATACTTAAACTGGCTGCCCGCCTACGTTGACGTGGGGTACCCACGATCGACGGTATACCCGATCTACTGACATTCCGAAAAGAATGCCTAACTAGGGGATGGTCTTATTCTTTCAACATTCCTAAATGGTTCGAGTGCTGATATTCTTGGTTTGTGTGAAGAAACCATGCCACAAAATTTGAGAAGTCTGAGGCATGTCACGTCCCTGCCCATCAGAAAATATAATGCTGATACTTCCCCACATCAGTGTAGTCTGTTTTTGGTGCATGTTGTGGGCAAGCTCTCCCACTGTGAATTGCATCTGGTGGCTTTTATCATGAGCAGTGTATTTTAATTATCAATATATGTATGTTGATGGAAATGTGTAAGCCTTCCACCTGCGGGATAGAGAAGCGTAAGGTTTTGCACAGAGCAGAGTATCAGGGTCACTTGCACCAGCAGGTCCTGTTCAATGCACAGTGTGGAAGCTGGCACTATGGCGCACCTACATATACCCATCCAACTGGAAAAAATGTGTAAAATCACGAAGAAGGTGGTTCATACTTAACTCAAACTGTAGGGTGTTTCTTCATGTTTTAGCTATGAAATAAGACAGAAATAGAAGTATAACACACACTTCCACGACCTTAATCAAAACGTAAACAATAACTACGGCATCTACATGTCCCCACTCTCCAAACCAATAATTCAAAAGGAAATTGCGCAATGTTATGTGTAAAATATGGTTAGAAATTAAAAAGAGAAAATCACTCATTTTAACAACATTTTGCCAATAAAATTATTTTGAAGAGTAAGAAAAGACAAGATAACATTTTTCTACTGCTATAAATTTAATAAATTATATTGAAAATATTTTAATATCAAGTAGTAGAAAGTGCTGCCATTTTGTGTTTGCGGTGATAGAGTTTGTTGGTTTCAGTCGTTTCAGTGTCTCTACTAACCGTGGTTGGTTTGTGCTTGAAACCGGCATGGACACGAAAGCGGGAGGGGATGGCGGGGGGACGCATCCCCGTTGCTCAGCCAAGGGGGACGTCGCCCCAAATTTTTAGGTTAATCGTCATTAATGCTGTCATGTACCGAATAGCCCGGGTCCGTCCCCCGGCGAAAATTCCGTGGCGGCACCCCTGGAAACCGGAGATGGACGAAAATACGTGCGGCACCCACATTTTTGCCTTCTTATTTGGATTATTTTATGTGGTGATAACGCCATGAAAATAAGTGGCAAGACTTTCTCGCTGCTGTCCGCCAACAGTACCGTTAGATAAGTACAACCAACCTAACCTAACCTAACCTAACCTAACCTAACCGTGCCTCGATGTAGCGAGCCGGCCGGTGGCGCACCGAGCCAAGATTTGGTACGCTTTCACAACGGTGTTTACCTCTGGTACAAAGGTACCAATCGTCAGTTGGCTGATGATCAGTCAGCTGATGGTTTCCATAAGTTGACTGACGATCAGCTGCCATTGTCTTGGTGTTTTGTTTATGTACGGCGATGGACGGCGCACAATTACGACGTTCAGGTTAAGTAAGTGCTGAAAATCGGGGTTTAAGTGGGAATGGCGCTACGGGGCCTCACTGAAAGGAAAGAGGGTGTCTTGCTGATCCTGAAAATGTATCATTTCTATAGAAAATCTTTCGGGAAAGTGGACGTCTTATTTAAGATTAGCCGGCACTATGAATGAATCGGTATTATGGTAGTAGGCAGATCACATCTCATGGTTCAAAAGGATCACATCAGAATGTCCAAAGTTCAAAAGGTCTAATGTTCATAGGTTCTACCCTTTGAAAGTTAGACCTTTTGAATAAGAAGTCCAGCGTTCAAAAGCTCCAAAGAGGCGTGCTCAGATGCATAATGAGAGTGGGGTGTATGATGCCGCAGAGGCATGCTAAGGCTTTAGTTTAGTTTATTGTCCAATCATCAACGGGCATGAACCATCCCAATGACAGATGAAGTCATGGTGATAAAACAGTGGTGTCAAATATCAATGTCGGTGGAAACAACATAAAAGAAAAAAGCACAGTAAAACGGATAAAAAATGGCTGAAAAAGGCTGCTCAATCGCAGTTAGCCGCATAAAGGATCACGCGTGCTCGAAATTGAGCAGCTGTGGTGTTCCACACATCAACATCTCTGCACTTATCTAAGAACACATTGCAGGTCCTCGGCAATCTACAAAACAAACCCGACATAACAGTACTAACTCTAGCGTGGGGCACATGAAAGAGAATCCTGTTACGCAGGGCTCGGGAAGGAGCCGCTAGAGGAAAGCATTCTAACAGAAAAGACGCGTCAATTTTGTGGTTATGAAGATTCCGTAGGAACAAAAGATCATGTTGCATCCTCCTTCCAGCTAATGAAGTTAGGCCGAAACGCCGAAGGAGCTCTTTGTATTCAAAAGAAATGTTGTTAATGCGGCAGCGTCCGCAAAGCCAGATAAGAAATTTGTGTTGGATTTTTTCTATTCGTTTTAGATGGGTCTGTGCAGCTCCTCCCCAAGCTACACAGCCATATTCTAGTATAGAACGAACGTGTGCACAGTAAACGCCAATAACCAGTTTTGTATCGAGTTGAAGAAGTGGCCTGCCGTGGTTTTCCAGTTTGGAGTGACCTGATGAGAAATCCCAAGGCCCTATTCGCTTTTGAAATAATTTCCTCTATGTGATAGCCGAAGGTACATGATACAGAGGCACATGATAATATGAGGAAATGAGGGTTAGGTTAGGTTAGGTTTAGGTTATGTTTAAGTTTAGGTTTAGGTTTAGGTTTAGGTTTAGGTTTAGGTTTAGGTTTAGGTTTAGGTTTAGGTTTAGGTTTAGGTTTAGGTTAGGTTAGGTTTAGGTTTAGGTTTAGGTTAGGTTAGGTTTAGGTTAGGTTAGGTTAGGTTAGGTTAGGTTAGGTTAGGTTAGGTTAGGTTAGGTTAGGTTAGGTTAGGTTAGGTTAGGTTAGGTTAGGTTAGGTTAGGTTAGGTTAGGTTAGGTTAGGTTAGGTTAGGTTGGGTTAGGTTAGGTTAGGTTAGGTTAGGTTAGGTTAGGTTAGGTTAGGTTAGGTTAGGTCAGGTCAGGTCAGGTCAGGTCAGGTCAGGTCAGGTGTGTATGCCCTTGGTCCCTATTTCCTAGTCTGGGGATATACCTCCATACATATATTCACAAAAAAACGAGCGAATGAAACATACACAGGCATGGGTTAAAACAGACGGATTAAAAACAGCAGGATGACACGTGGAGACGGCCTTAAAAGACCCCCGGCAGACCAACCCACGAGGCGGGGACGGCTCACGCGAGCGTGTAGTGAGTCACGAGCGTGTGGCGAGCGTGTAGTCGCGCGAGCGTGTAGTCGCGCGAGAGTGAGTGGGCGTGTAGTTTCCATGAGTAGCTGTGGTGACGGAGCCGGAGCGACATGCGGTAAGCGCTCAGAAGGGGAAAAAAGAAAAAAGGAAAATATAAAAAATATAAAATAAAATAAAATAAATTCATGGGTAGGTGGTGGTTGATCGTGCCGCATCTACCATGATGGTGCCGCATCATTTATGGTGGGTGATGGTGATTGGGTGGTTGATTTTCACCGGACTGAGCCCGCCCCCGCCGCGCATCCGACGGCCGCGGCGAACCAGTAGCGCCACCCAGCACCAGCGCCACCTGCCGGGTACAGCAACACCACCCAGCGGCCGCAGCAGCACCGCCCAGCGGTCACAACAGAGCCACCCAGCGACCACAGCGGCGCCACACGCGACCGGCCCCACAGCATACCGGGCGACACAGGACCCCATCCGCCGCCACAGCCCCGCAACACCGGGGATTAGTCCAGAGCCGGCTCGGCGGTACCACATCAGCAGCACGAAGGCCAAGCCGCGCCGGCGCGCCAGGAAGGCCAGGCACCGGACGCAAAAAAGCGCCACCATTCTGAGGTCAGCGGGACCGGCAGGCGCGCGCAACGTCACCGAACCTCAATGGTCCCCACCGGGCCGGGCCAGGCGAAGAAGACGGGCCCCAACGCATCTAATGTCGAGCAGCCGCCACGATAGAGCTCCCCACCTCTCCAAGGAGAGCGGGGCGGCGAGCCGCTGGCAGTAGGGCAGCGAGTCCAGGTGCAGACGGCAGGCGAGTCAGCGGTGTCCCAGGACGACCGCCATCAGGCGGAGAGACGGCCACAGCGCAGCGTCGGCATCGCAACTCTTCTCGAGGACGCACGGCGAGAACCCCGACAACGGCAGCTCCCAGTCGGGGTCCCGCCCGCCGCAGGCTCCACCGGGCCCAGAGGACCACCAGCAGCAGTCAAGCGAAGATATCACCCCTCTTTCCAGAATCTGAGTGCGCCTCTGGTCTGAATACCACTTTATGCTACTCCTCTAACCCTCCGTCCTTCTGTCTGGTTCACCTCTTAGGATTTTCTTGCAGAATGTGGGGATATTTCTAAAACATTTCCCAAAGTGGTATCCAGACCAGCGGCGCACTCAGAATCTGGAAAAAAGGGGTGATATCCACAGATTAGGAAGTAGGGACCAAGGGCATGCACAACCGACCTGACCTGACCTGACCTGAGCCGACCTAAACCTAACCTAACCTCACCTCACCTCACCTCACCTCACCTAACCTAACTTAACCTAACCTAACCTAACCCTCATTTCCTCCTATTATCATGTGTCTTAGCACGCCTCTGCGGCATCATGCACCCCACTGTCATGCATTTGAGCACGCCTTTTTGGACCTTTTGAACGTTGGACTTCTTATTCAAAAGGTCTAACTTTCAAAGTGTAGAGCCTATGAACATTAGACCCTTTGAGGGGCGCCTTTGCTACCCAAAGGGAACATTTTACTTTAATGGAGTGCCTATAAAAAACCTTCTAATGTGATCCTTTGAACCGCGAGATGTGATCTGCCTACTACCATAATACCGAATGAATCTACCATAGATGAGGGAGCCTGTCATGCACATAGAAAGTTCTCTGTGCTATGCACATAGCCCATGCTAAAATTGTTAATACCTTCCACAGAACCAATAGTGAATTGAAGAACATTTTCATTAATTTTTAACACTCCAATGCTACCCAAAATTTCAAAGTAGTCCTATCTTACATGAGTGAAAGTCCCTGTGTTTCTTACAATGCATAAATTGTCTAGTATGGGGCATAGCAAAAAATTCATAATTGCTGGAATGCTGACCCCTGCCCAAGTATTGTCTTGTCCTGAGGTAGCTCTGACTCTGGCTCTTAGCTCAGATATGATAAACTTTTTGAGATGTAATGAGAGGTGCTCAGATGCTTCTGTACAATGTTCTGGATCTTCCAGTCTGAACTATCACCAAATTTTGATGAAGTAAGTCAATTTCAATTAACTTTTCTTTTCATATGCAAGGGTGCAACTGGCGAATGTTAAAGGGAATGTGGTGCCTGAGTGCAATTTTGGGCTGGTGGTTCAGTGGCAATCTGGCTTGAAAATAATAGATTTGGCTTTATTTTTGCTGAAAAATGACTCACAAGCCTAATATTTCATTTTATTTGCTTTTCCTGTGTTAACAATAAAAAGAATCCTAATAGGAGTGATGTCAAATCTTTAATGGGCTGGTAATGTTTTGTGTGATATTGGAGCTTTTTGATTTGTGCCAAAGATGTGTAAGAATACAAAGTCAGAATTGAGTCAAGTATATTCCTGTTCTACAAGATACTTTAATGATTCTGACTCAAAGCTGATCACTTGATAGGTCTGGTGCACACTGAATTATGTTGTGAAACAGTTATTATCATGAGTGCAATAAATTAGAGACCAGCTCCACTAGGAGTATGTTTCAGCGCCTCCTCCAACCTCCTCCAAGCTCTTCTGACCTGCTCCAGCATGTTCTGGTGCCTCCTCAAAGTTCATCTCAAAGCTCCTCCAATTTCATCTCAAACAAAAGGTAGTTTTTCGGAGGAGATTAGAGGAGTACACTTCAAGCAAACGAACTTCGTTTAATAGGCCAGAACAAATCCTTTACAGTGAGAAACGGGCGTTCATGGGTACTTTGTGATCGCAATTTCGCTTTTTATGTGTGCCATTTCCACTAAAATACAGTAGATAAGCATGGAATGCATTCATCAAATTTTGACAATTCCTTAGCTCCTCTTGGTCCGCCATATTGGTGCTGACTAGTCACAGAGAGTTGCTATCTCTTCCCAGTGTGTTGAAGAGGAAAGGGATTTTCGTATCTGCTCGGACACCCTCTAAGCTACTCTCATCTTTTTTTCTGAGGAGGTGTCAGGACAAACCATAGGACTGTATCCCTTCCCTAGATGAGGTCGGACTATTGCAGCCTTCTCTGTGACAGCCTTGTGTCTAGGAGATGGTGGAAACTAGGAGATGCTCTCCTGAAAGTATGCTGACCAATATTTGTATAAGGAGCTCTAGCTTGATCAGCCTGTAAGTGACTCACTGGTCACTGGGCTGGACACTCTGGGGCGACACGGCCTTTGCCACGTGCCACGGGCATATGTCTTTGTTCTACTGGGCTGGAGAAGTGGGGACAGTCTCCGTATCCCTGTTGTTTCCATGTATATATGTTGTTCAAAAACTCAGGATCTGTGGCTCCGGGTTGAGATCCGGGACAATGTATCGTAACCAGCCATCTGTGGTTCCGTGCAGCACTATGGCGTGGGCTCGCGATTCTTCGTCTCTCTACTCGTCTTCTGAGTACACCTCAGAAGCCTCGGATAGCGAGCTGGCCGGGCTTCTCAACAGCGCCAACTTCAGCGACCTCGGCCTCGACGACTCAGCTCTGGCAGAGCGGCTCTCCGCCAACACCGGGCCTGCTGAAGAGCTGGAGGCCGTCTACCTGCAGCAGAACCTGCTGACTCACCTGCCGGCCCGGCTGCAGACCTTCCCCGCACTAAGAGTGCTGGACCTCAGTCACAATCGGCTGACCCACGTGGATGATGCGGTGTTGGCACTTCCCTCGCTGACAAGCCTGGTGCTGAAACGTAACAGGCTCGGGGATGATGCGCTGCCGAAGGACTTTGGGCTGCAGAAGAACCTACGGGAGCTCAACCTCAGTGGGAACAGGTAAGACGAGAAATATTTCTGGAATATCAGAAGGAAATACTCCTGCATTCGATGTGGAATATCTCTTTTTTCTAGACGTGACGGATTTTTTATTTATAAATTTTGTCCAAGTTGTTCTCAGTTCGACTGCTGGACTCTGAGTCTCACTGAAGTCCTCAAGGGACTTGTCACGGAAACCCCAACACCACCACCCGAACGAGCAACTCCCACAATGAAGGGTTGGTTTAGAAGCCAAAGTTTAACCGTCCCACAAAGCACAGGGACGGCCGCCCCGCTCAGGTCACCGTCTCACCAGTCAGTTGCCAGTCGACCTGTACGTCGGGTAAACTATTGAGCGCCGGAGCGTCTCAGGGGAACCGATCCCAAGCCTGGACATGCACTGCCACTGCATGCTTCTGAGGAGTGGGCCGGAGCCCAACGCTCTACCAACTGAGCTACCAGGGCGGCCAGCAGCTAAATCGGTTTTGAAGCTCCCTAACAAAAACACTACCATATAAGCTCTTTTAGAGCGTTCGATATGTGAAGAGCTGTATATATGTATATGCATACTCATCTTCTCCTTTGAAGTCGTTCCCATTGTCAGCTCTACCCCGTGTACCCAGTAAGTGGACTTCATTCGAGGGCTTTAATGCCCCAGAACCGCACTGTGAGATCTAGCTGGTAACTCGTTCTTGCAACGCATTTTAATCTCTAGAAGGGACGGGAACGTTTGGCTCACAAGTTTTTCAGGTTTCATGAAGTCTGCCACAGCGTATTTGGTAAGTGTGCAGTACTGTTGAAGGTGCCTTGCAGAACTGCTGGCATTTTGTCACGCACGCTTCACGGGTCGTGTAGTTTTTGTGCGGCGCAGTGTTTTGACTGGCAGACTTTACCTACAAGTCGACTACTGGCCCGTCGGTATTACCTTGAATGACACAAATTAATGTAACTTTACATCCACTGTTGGCTGCGTTGTCGACAAGCCTGGCTTTTCGTGGGAGCGTGCCTCCATTTAGGCTCGGGAGAGCTGCCAACGACGCAAATCCCGCGGCTGGTGTTTTTCTTTGTGTATGTGTGTGTTTTTTTACCAAATACTGCGCCGAGTTTTTCTATCCGTTGTTTCCCTTTTACCATGACAGTGCTGTTTTATCGCCATCGGGCGCAACGCTCCCCCCACGCCCGCCCGGGGGAGGGCAGGGGTGGGGTAATCGCTGCAAATGGACCGGGGCGCCGCGGCGTCACGTACGGAATGCTGTCCGTGCTTTTGCAGCTATACACTGGAGGACGGAACAAAGAACGGACCAGTCTGCACAACATCAACGAAAATAAACCTTGCAGCGTTCCTGTGCCGACCCGACGAACCGGGATGGCCTAAGCCAATGCTTATGCTATCTCGTTTCGTCGGCTCAGATTGAGGTTTCACAGGATGACTTTGGCACAAGGGTGCACGCCAGTTAGTGTGCACATTTCAATGTGGAATGGGAGCGGAGTCAACATCCATATACTTTTCACGTTGGGCGCGCATGTTGTAGAAGTAAAATGTAGATCCAACTGATGGGGCTTGTGGGGTGGGGGGGGTCGGTTAGCGCGCGCTAGACTCGGTCGATATATTCTTTATGTGCGAAGTGTTGCAGGTTAGAGCGGACCCAGAGACAGCACTTCGCACCCTGCAGTAGCTCAAGGCCAGCTTGCTGCCCTCCCCTCCGGTGCCATACGATGCAAGCAGTTGGTTCGTCTTTGAACCCCCCCCTAAAAAGATAATCCACCGGAGAGTACTGTCAACGTCCTTCAGGCCTCCGCAGCCTGTGAATATAACTAGAACGTATTAGTAAGTTGTCTTTAGATAATCGCATTCACACTGACCAAGTACGGCGAAAGAATTTGCCTGGTGGGCCCGGGTGGGGGATAAGTGGTGAGGTTGTTTCAGTGTATAGTCTCCGCCGTTGACGTTGTTTCAGCGTGTAGTGTCAGCCGGTGGTGGTCTTTCAGCTCGTAGTCTCACTTGGTGATACCGTTGTTTTAATGTTTAGTCTCAGCCGGTGATTTTTCAGCGTATAGTCTCAATGGGTGACGCCGTTGTCCTCGTGCAGTCCCAGCGGTGACGCCGTCCTTGCCTCAGCGGATGGCGCCGTTGTTGCCTCAGTGGGTGACGTTGTTGTTGGCTCAGCGGATGACGTCGTTGTTGGCTGAGTGAGTGACGCAGTTGTTCCCGTGCAGTCTCAGCGGTGACCCCGTTCTTCCCGTGCATTCTCAGCCGGTGACGCCCTTGTTCTCGTGCAGTCTCAGTCGGTGACGCCCTTGTTCTCGTGCAGTCTCAGTCGGTGACGCCCTTGTTCTCGTGCAGTTTTAGTGAGTGACGTCGTTGTTCTCGTGCAGTTTCACTGGGTGACGTTGTTCTTGTGCAGTTTCAGTGAGTGACGTTGTTGTTCTCGTTCAGTTTCAGTGAGTGACGCCGTTGTTCTCGTGCAGTTTCAGCGAGTGACGTTGTTCTTGTGCAGTTTCAGTGAGTGACGTCGTTGTTCTCGTTCAGTTTCAGCGAGTGACGTTGTTCTTGTGCAGTTTCAGTGAGTGACGTCGTTGTTCTCGTGCAGTTTCAGCGAGTGACGTCGTTGTTCTCGTGCAGTTTCAGCGAGTGACGTCGTTGTTCTCGTGCAGTTTCAGCGAGTGACACCGTTGTTCTCGTGCAGTTTCAGCGAGTGACGTCGTTGTTCTCGTGCAGTTTCAGCGAGTGACGCCGTTGTTCTCGTGCAGTTTCAGCGAGTGACGTCGTTGTTCTCGTGCAGTTTCAGCGAGTGACGTCGTTGTTCTCGTGCAGTTTCAGCGAGTGACGTCGTTGTTCTCGTGCAGTTTCAGCGAGTGACGTTGTTCTTGTGCAGTTTCAGTGAGTGACGTCGTTGTTCTCGTTCAGTTTCAGCGAGTGACGTTGTTCTTGTGCAGTTTCAGTGAGTGACGTCGTTGTTCTTGTGCAGTTTCAGTGAGTGACGTCGTTGTTCTCGTGCAGTTTCAGCGAGTGACGCCGTTTGTTCCCGTGCAGTTTCAGCGAGTGATGCCGTTGTTCCCGTGCAGTTTCAAGCCTGTGACGCCGTTGTGTATCAGCCGGTGACGCCGTTTGTTCCTGTGCGGTTTCAGCCGGTGACGCCGTTTGTTCCTGTGCGGTTTCAGTCGGTGACGCCGTTTGTTCCCGTGCGGTTTCAGTCGGTGACGCCGTTTGTTCCCGTGCGGTTTCAGTCGGTGACGCCGTTTGTTCCCGTGCGGTTTCAGCCGGTGACGCCGTTTTTTGCCGTTGTGTATCAGCCAGTGACGCCGTTTGTTCCCGTGCGGTTTCAGCCGGTGACGCCGTTTGTTCCTGTGCGGTTTCAGTCGGTGACGCCGTTTGTTCCCGTGCGGTTTCAGTCGGTGACGCCGTTTGTTCCCGTGCGGTTTCAGTCGGTGACGCCGTTTGTTCCCGTGCGGTTTCAGTCGGTGACGCCGTTTGTTCCCGTGCGGTTTCAGCCGGTGACGCCGTTTGTTCCCGTGCGGTTTCAGTCGGTGACGCCGTTTGTTCCCGTGCGGTTTCAGTCGGTGACGCCGTTTGTTCCCGTGCGGTTTCAGTCGGTGACGCCGTTTGTTCCCGTGCGGTTTCAGCCGGTGACGCCGTTTGTTCCCGTGCGGTTTCAGTCGGTGACGCCGTTTGTTCCCGTGCGGTTTCAGTCGGTGACGCCGTTTGTTCCCGTGCGGTTTCAGTCGGTGACGCCGTTTGTTCCCGTGCGGTTTCAGCCGGTGACGCCGTTTGTTCCCGTGCGGTTTCAGTCGGTGACGCCGTTTGTTCCCGTGCGGTTTCAGTCGGTGACGCCGTTTGTTCCCGTGCGGTTTCAGTCGGTGACGCCGTTTGTTCCCGTGCGGTTTCAGCCGGTGACGCCGTTTGTTCCCGTGCGGTTTCAGCCGGTGACGCCGTTTGTTCCCGTGCGGTTTCAGTCGGTGACGCCGTTTGTTCCCGTGCGGTTTCAGCCGGTGACGCCGTTTGTTCCCGTGCGGTTTTAGCCGGTGACGCCGTTTGTTCCCGTGCGGTTTCAGCCGGTGACGCCGTTTGTTCCCGTGCGGTTTCAGTCGGTGACGCCGTTTGTTCCCGTGCGGTTTCAGCCGGTGACGCCGTTTGTTCCCGTGCGGTTTCAGTCGGTGACGCCGTTTGTTCCCGTGCGGTTTCAGTCGGTGACGTCGTTTGTTGCCGTTGTGTATCAGCCGGTGACGCCGTTGTTCTTGTGCAGTTTCAGTCACATCCCGGAGCAGGTGCTGGAGCTGCGCTGCCTGGCCGACCTGTACATCGCCGAGAACCAGATCCAGACGCTGCCGGAGTCCATCCACCGACTGCGGAGGTAGCCTCCTCGACGGCCACTGCTGAGTAGTCGGTCTTTGGAATCTGCTGAGAATCGAAGGCATGGGGTTTGGATGGAGTCATCAATCCAGTATTTTGTTTTTGAATGTTCTCCATGGCTCTCTTTTTACATAAAAACTAGCTAGCGCAATGATGTTGCTGCATCCTGTGCCGCCTGTGCGACGCCGTTCGGCGCTGCTGCTGACAGGTTACGCGTGCTGCACCTGGGAGGCAACCAGCTGACGTCGATACCAGAGACACTCGGCAACCTGTTCAGTCTGCAGGTGGGTCTCGTCTGATCGAACCGGGAGAAGGCGAGGTCTGCTCTCTGGTGGTAGGGACAGGACGCGCCGCGCGGGCACAACTGAATGCGGTCTATGCAGGGTGTGTGAAAAGCGAAAGCTAAAACGGAAAACCGCCGCCAAGCCCGGTCAGTGGGATCAGTTTTTACAAGTGGCTATTAGGGGTTTTCGGTGGTTAACGTCACGCTTTGTAAATGTAAAAGAAAATGTATGCTGAGTCTTCTGCATCAACATTCGGTGTAGCATGTTGTTCGGTTGGTTTGATAAATCTTAAGTCATTTCTCGTATGTATTAGACTAACTTGGTATCATTTCAGCTAGGTTTTTGCTATTATGGCCCATGTTTTCATCGTTTTTAAGCGGGGATCTTTTGAAATATGGACTTTATGAACGGGTAACTTCTAATCGGTTGAAGTTTTGATAGTGGGCCTGATCATCAGTTGGCATGAAATTGTCGTGAACTCACGTGTCTGTACCTCCTTTGGTATATACAAACCGAGCCGTCATTTTCGAATGAAGCGTTTGGGTAAAGGGATGCCAGAGAGCACGTTTTCGGCACACCTTTCGCTGTTATTAAATGGAACGTGTTCTTACACACGGCTCAGTGTAGCAAAGTCGCGGTTCTCTGGACAGGCCATTGATGCGAAACATACCTGTTTTGCCGAATAGTAGATTACGTAACTTGGCTCATGAGGCTACGGGTTGTTTGTAGAGGCCCCGCTCCAGTTGGGTGTCCAGCAAGTTCAAGGTCGTCGTGGCTTTGGCTCGTTCTCGCCCGCCTTACGTAACACCCTATTTACGACGAAAGATCAATTTTCGCAATAGTATTGGGCATGCGACCAACCTGACAGGAGACAAACCAAGAACAGGTGGGTTAGTGAGAAGACGCTTACGGGGCCAAGGAAAGTGCTTTTGCAATGTGGGAATATGGTTTCTGTTAGGGGCGCCAGTCAAGTACCTATTACTGCTCAGAGAATGTTTTCGATTGGTGAATCTTAGGCTTATAGAATTATCCTTGGTGATTAATTAGTTATTAACCCTTGGCTATAAAAGTTTTAAACTAAGTTGATATGCACGTGCAGTTGTTTTGTTAGTAATTATATGCCAATCCTTTCAAAATAACCGCCATGATCGTTTTAAAATCCCGCACGATGCCTTCGACTTCTCACGACAGTTGTTTTCGCAACGGAGGCTTTCCGTCTCTCACCTTTTCCATTAAATGTTTTATATTTCAACTATGCTTCTGATTTTATAAACTAATTCGATTGATAATCATTTTCAATTCGTATTTCCGCGATAGATCTCAATGTATTTCCGCGATAGAGTTCAATGGCTAGTGCTCTGTAAAACGATCGAAATGTGTCAGCTTATTTGTGTTAATGCCTCTTGCCTGACTGACGCCAGCGTCCCAGCGTCCCAGCCAGACGCGAGGGCGGTGTCTGACCCAGACGACTGACCACCGTCTGGGGTCGTCAGTCGGCCCCGTCAGAAGGGTCTCTTGGTACGCTCGGTGGACACCCCTCGAGTGGAGCGGGTGTTAGACCAGTGGGGAATAAAACACGTCTCTGTCGCCCCTGGGAGGTACAGTGTCTTTCTTTAATCTTGATGCGGATTAAGTAGTCTCGGACACCGGAGAGTTGAATAGGTCCAGATGCAGTTTGGCATCCTTGCTGGGTCTATCAGGGTCAGTTGCATTGCATCAGCTTGATGCTTACGTCCCGTCCAAAGAGCGTGTTATGGCTGTGACGGTGTCGATGCGCTCGGTTGCGGCTTGCGGACTAATGAGGCACCCTCCCCATTTCCACCCATTTATTCATGCCGTGGTATGTTTTCCTGCGGTGCATTTGGCACGTGACAAAAAAACAGTTGTTTACTTCGACAATGCCTCGGCCCCAGTGGACGCTTATTCGCCTTACGAGCACAGTGCACTGATGTGAAAAATGGTCTAGTGGGGCCAGTGTCCCAAAACCTGGGGTGCTGGGTGCAGAACGACACCCAGTCAATCAGAATTTTCCACTCACTTTTATATTTTTTTGCTGAATTTTTACTCACTTCCAACAATATTTACCACTACTATTGAATAACTATTGAACAATATTTTACTACTATCGAATTTTACTCAACAATACTTACTACAAAGCCCAGTTCCATTGCCTCCTCTACCAACGTCCACTGGAAAAAGAGAGCAGCAGAATCGACTAGAAGATCGCCAAATTAACTCGGCTCTTGTGCGCTTCTTTCGCTTTTCTGAAAGAGAATCTGGCGACTTCTATTTTTCTGGTGGTCAATTATACCTGGCATCCTTATCTCCACCGATTTCAGTGGAACAACAGAATCGAAATTCTGGCGCGGGCAAGACGCACAGTGCCCCCTCCCCTGCCCCACCGGAGAAAGTTCCAATGGGTGAACACCGCCACTAAATTCCACCACTCGCAAAATTGGTGAGTGGAAAATTAGACACCCTAGCCTTGTGTTGCCAAAAAAATGAGCTGACCGCCTTGAAAGATACATTTCTGGAAAGCAGTTTATCTGTGCATATGATTTCTAGGCTTACGTCCTTGTTTTTGTTGTTTCTGGTAGTTTTTGTTGTTTAAAAGTTGTTTTTGTATTTCTGGTACCGAGAATAGTGAAAAACCATTTTTGGTCATCTTGCTGTTAAAAGCAATTATCTTGAAATTTGTATGGTAAGCAGCATATTTTTTGACATTGTATCGTAGAAAATTAACCATTTATTGCGTAGAAAATAATTTTTATCCATATTAGCCCTTCATTGCAGCGTCCACGCCGTGTGACACCCAAATCCACTCACGACACCCTACGACACCCTAGGCATAAATACGCTGATATTTAAGTTGAACTAAAAGTGTCCGGTACTTTAATGCATTGAAACTCTACATTTTCATTAAATTATTTTTTTGGGCAACAAGAATGCATCCAGTT
Source organism: Lepas anatifera (assembly GCA_034440635.1). Taxonomy (NCBI): domain Eukaryota; kingdom Metazoa; phylum Arthropoda; class Thecostraca; family Lepadidae; genus Lepas; species Lepas anatifera. Next base: position 103,775 of record JAOTON010000085.1, read on the forward strand.
ACCCTTCAAACATCGGCACTTTTTTGTATGGCTGGTCTACGGCGTGGACTTACCAAAACGCCGTCTTTACATCTAGTAAATAAAAGCGGCTTCTTTAGGCTTTTTGAAAGGCTGGTTTCGTATTCGTTATTGACAAAACATTGTTAGTCTTCCTCTTGGTGTGCTTTTAGTTGTATAATTTTCTAGTCTATAAGGATTTAGAAAATTAATTTAGAGCAAGTTTTGAAATGCAAATTATGTTGCTCATGCGACCGGCAACTGGATTGCGACCAGAAATTTAAATTAGTAGTTGCTTCGACGCTGTCGCAACCCGCCGCGCCTGGCTGATTGTAGACGAAAGGAAGAAACAACAGAAAGGAGGCTGCAGCAGCTTCGATTAATATTGATAGAAAGCAGCATACTCATATGAAGGTGAGTATATATGTGAAGAGAAGCAGGGGAATTGACAGGTAAAGAAAAGAAACTTTTATAAGTTGTTAAGTGCTGCGGCGAGGAGCATGATGATGAGTTGTTAAGATGTTCCCTGGCCTCTCCCCTCGAATCCGGAAATGTAAAAACACTGAAGATTGTATATTGGGCACAGCCCTTCATCAGAATCGTGGAGTAAATATCAATAATTCTCAGTCCTAGTATAGCCAGACCTCGAATTGAGCTTCACACAAAAATGCCTTTTAGAATGAATCGTTAAAAATAAGATTGGATGTCGTGACAACAACCATATTGGTACCTCTAACCTAAAAGTAATGCTGACAATACGACAAACCTAGAGCAGTATTTGTGACAGTCTATTTATTATTTCAGCCAAACACTAGCTTTTGATTAACAGTGAAAAACTTGCTGAAGTACTTTATCCGTTATTTGAATATTTCTGTTCTTCTTATATTATTTTTTTCCGGCGACTGCAGCTAAAATGCTAACCAAAAACTCCTATTAAGCACTAGTAGACTGTGATACTAGATCGGTGTAAAGACCGCTTCCCCTTTAAGATGATGCTATATTTACAATAAAAGCCTCCCTCGAATTATTTAGTTAAGATTGTACCTAGTGGTCAAGGTCAACTTTTTTTGTAATTGATAAACCTTTTTTTATAGCCTGCTTTCTGGCCCAACGTTAAGCGTCGAAAGAGTATACGTGTGGCTGTAAAAAAACATTATAAATTTTACATTATACTTATTCAACAACCCTTGCCCTTGGTATGTACCTCTTAAACAAATGCAACTTTTATAGCTAGTTAATGTGAACAATCATTGGTAAACTTTTTCCTCAGCCTGTACCTCTAGCCCAACGTTAAGTGTCGAATGGTAGTAGTCTAGCCGCAGAAAGTATTATCAATAATTAGTTGCAAATTTCAAAAACGCCAACCCCAGTACGTACCCTAAAATCAAAACATCTCTATGAGCTAGTTAATCTGATCAATCATTAATAAACACTTTTTCCTGCCTGCCTCTGGCCCAACGTTAAGCTTGAAGAAAGCACCATCAAAGATAAATTACCTTAAAAATCGAGCCTTATCGTGACTCAGTCCATCACTTCTGACTAGCCAAAATTCCACCATCATAGCCCTTTCAGCCTGTAAATCGGGCCCAAAGTTAAACGTCAAAAGCATATACGTCAGCATCAATAACACTATCAATAAAGTAGAGTCCTCCCAGAACACATATTACGCTGTCCTCCCTTCTCTTAAGCCACTGCTGTTTGATAGCCTATCCTAGACCCGTAATAGCCAGGACGTACCTTGTACGTTAAGGCTGGGATGACGATCCTGAATGATTATGGATTCGGCTATCTTTCTATCTGGATGATCACGTCCCGATAAACTACTTTTAGCTCAAGTGGTTCTGATATAGCCTGAGTGACCTGTGCTGCATGTTTCTCGAGGAAATGATCTCCTAGAGGTGTGTTCTTTTATTTTTCGCGTCCCAAATGTTCGTAAATCGCAATGACGGCTCATCGACTCCCCTCGTATTGTGCCCTATTTTTATCCTGGTTACATAGTCTATTTGATACACTAAATTTTTCTGTGTGAGTCGCCTTTAAAACCTGACTTGCATAATGCAAGTCAGGTTTTAAAGGCGACTGCACACAGAAAAATTTAGTGTATCAAATAGACTGTAGACTATGTAACCAGGATCAAAATAGGGCTCAATACGTAGGGGAGTCGATGAGGCCCGTCCGATTGCGATTTAACGAACATTTGCGGGACGCGAAAAATAAAACTAGGAACACACCTCTAGGAGATCATTTCCTCGAGAAACATGCAGCACAGGTCACTCAGGCTATATCAGAACCACTTGAGCTAAAAAGTAGTTTATCGGGCACGTGATCATCCAGATAGAAAGATAGCCGAATCCATAATCATTCAGGATCGTCATCCCAGCCTTAACGTACAAGGTACGTCCTGGCCTATTATGCGGGTCTAGGATAGGCTATCACTTAACAGCAGTGGCTTAAGAGGTAAGGGAGGGATCAGCGTAAGTATATGTGTTCTGGGGTAGGACTTCCTTACATTATTGATAGTGTTATTGATGCTAGACGTATATGCTTTTGACGTTTAACTTTGGGCCCGATTTACAGGCTGGAAAGGGCTATGATGGTTGAATTAGTTTGGCTAGTCAGAAGTGATGGACTTAGGTCACAGATAAGGCTCAGGTTTTTTAAGGTAATTTATCTTTGATGGTGCTTTTCTTCAACGCTTAACGTTGGGCCAGAGGTACAGGCAGGGAAAAAGTGTTTATTAATGATTGATCAGATTAACTAGCTCATAGAGATGTTTTGATTTTAGGGGTACGTACTGGGGTTGGGGTTTTTGAAATTTGCAACTAATTATTGATAATACTTTTCTGCAGCTAGACGTACTACCATTCGACACTTAACGTTGGGCTAGAGGTACAGGCTGAGGAAAAGTATTTACCAATGATTGTTCACATTAACTAGCTATAAAAGTTGCATTTGTTTAAGAGGTACATACTAAGGGCAAGGGTTGTTGAATAAGTATAATGTAAAATTTATAATGTTTTTTTTACAGCCACACGTATACTCTTTCGACGCTTAACGTTGGGCCAGAGGAGCAGGCTGTAAAAAAAGGTTTATCAATTACAAAAAAAGTTGACCTTGACCACTAGGTACAATCTTAACTAAATAATTCGAGGGAGGCTTTTATTGTAAATATAGCATCATCTTAAAGGGGAAAGTATGCAGTCTTTACACCGATCTAGTATCACGTCTACTAGTGCTTAATAGGTAGTTTTTGGTTAGCATTTTAGCTGCAGTCGACGGAAAAAAATATATAAGAAGAACAGAAATATTCAAATAACGGATAAAGGTACTTCAGCAAGTTTTTCACTGTTAATCAAAAGCTAGTGTTTGGCTGAAATAATAAATAGACTGTCACAAATACTGCTCTAGGTTTGTCGTATTGTCAGCATTACTTTTAGGTTAGAGGTACCAATATGGTTGTTGTCACGACATCCAATCTTATTTTTAACGATTCATTCTAAAAGGCATTTTTGTGTGAAGCTCAATTCGAGGTCTGGCTATACTAGGACTGAGAATTATTGATATTTACTCCACGATTCTGATGAAGGGCTGTGCCCGAATATACAATCTTCAGTGTTTTTTACATTTCCGGATTCGAGGGGAGAGGCCAGGGAACATCTTAACAAAAGAAACTTTTAGCAAGAGTCTGGAAGAGTTTATTGCCATGATAGAAAGTTCGTAGTTTCATCTGGGTTAGTTAAGTGTAAACCAAGGCTCTACTGGGCCCTAGCATAGGTGTATGCGAGGTGCAGTGATTGAGGCCAGGAGTGGCCTCCAAAATTCCGATAGCTATAGGTATAGGTATAGGAGGGGCGTTGTCCCGGACAGGAAAACTATACAGTGTATGCGTAGATAATTAATTTTGGAACGAGGTATTGCATGAAAAAATCCCTTTTCATTTTATACCACCTGCCGATCTCGGAGGCCCCTCTGCAGAGTTGTCTAAGGGGGCCCCGATATTTCGTCTCAGGGGCCCTTAAAAGCTGGTCGTGTGGGAGTGGAGGGGCACAAGAGTTGGTCTAGGGAAGTCCCCCAAGAGTTTTAATGGCTCCCAGAGTTCTTTCCCCTAAAGGTTGGTCTCAGAGGCCCCCCAAAAAGTTTTTTATTTGTGGAAATTCCCAACTCCATAAAAAAATTGGAGACTGCATCAGGGGGTTTCAGCTGGTAAAGATTTACCTGCTTAACCCAAATTTCTCACATGGGAATGGTCAAACAATGCTGTTTGGGGATGATTTAAAAATATTTACTTAGAGAAAATTAAGGGAAATATCCATCCTTCAGTTCAAACAAGGGCTCTGAGAGTTTACCACCTGAGTACAAAATTTGAAATTTTTTACTCCGCCATACACTTTGAGAGGAATTTTCCACTCACTCGCCATACATTCCGAGCTGAATTTTCCACTCGACACCCTAGCGCAAAACCTATTTTGGGTCACTGAGTGGGGCCAACAGGTAGTGTACCTCTCATCACTGGGCACACCATCCCATGAGTTTGTCTTCCATTCGTAATGGACTTTTCCTCTAGTAGTCAGACATCCCCTCTGCCTCGTGTGTTGGTCGAGGAGATACTTTTTAAGCTGAGCTGGGCCTTGAACGCAGGCGGTGGCCTAGCTTACGTCTCAGATATTCGGCCTATCAAACTGAGAAGCCAGATCTCCTGCTCGGGGCCCCGGTGTGAGGGAGCGCAAAAAGTGACCCTGGCCATCAGAAGTGCCGCCCGGGCGCGGCCGGGCCGTTTTTTGTGCTTTGTTTTGAGCGTGGTCCCGTGGTACGCAGTAACGCGGCGTCACACCCGCCACATTCAGTGTGAGCGCTTTACTATAAAAACTGGCTCGTACGTTTTAAGTTTGGCGGATGCTATGAAAATTTATTTTGGAATTGTTTTTGTTTTCGACGTAAGTTGTATAATTTGGTGTGCATTGTCTGTGGTGTTGGATCGAAATCTTCTCCAGTCTTAGAGTAAATGTGTACGGTTTGTTATGAATTGGTCGATACGTGCGCAGCTCTGCTGCAGGGCGTTTTTTGCATGCAATCTGGAGACGGTTATTTTTCCCCAGCCCCTCACCATGATCCCCGCCCCTCACCATGATCCCCCGCCCCTCACCATGATCCCCCGCCCCTCAACATGATCCCCGCCCCTCAACATGATCCCCCGCCCGTCGCATTCTCCTTGCCGAGGACTATAGTGTCATTTGCTGAAGACGGCTATAGTCATACAACTACGTTTATTGTTCATATAAGGAAACGAAAATGTCCGATAAGGAACGCATCTTCTTTTGACGATTGAAATGTGCCTTTTTGAGCTCCGATATTGAAATTTTCCCTCATTGGTTTCCAGTAAAAATTTGAGCATAAAGAAATGCCCTGGCGAGGAGAAGGATAGTACAATTGTTATTGGAGGTTGTGCTTCAAGTTAAGCCGTTGCGTCGAATAGCTTCCCATTGTAAGTTCAGTATAGAAGTTGCAAGGATGCGGACCTTGGTCGAAATTTGTCGTACTTTGTCCTGCTATTCTTGTGTGAACAATCTTATATTTCCGGAGCAGTATAAGCCTCAGTTTTCCCCTTAGCTGAATTGCAGGGATATATGGAAGAACGTTTCTATTTTGAAAAGAATGAATGAAGCCATTTTAATTCAGGAAATTTCGTTTTATTTCGGTTTCGGCAGAAAACATGTAAGCACCATCGATTCCTAGGCAATGTCTTAAAACTAGAAACCTGACATCGGAATTGTATTTTGTGTAGATTTTGGTGCTGCTGCAACCATTCAGCAGAGTATGGGTCGCAGTGTCCTGGTGCGTAGTGGCTGGACTCTGGTGGGTCTCTCTGTCTGCCTTTTTGTCCGTGAGCCTCGTGTGTGCCAAGCTGCTGAATCACCGGCTGGGTCACCGCCGGGCACGCGGCCGGCGCGTGATACCGCCGCCGCACACGCCGCCGCAGCTGCAGCTGTCGGACCGACGCTGGCCGCACTCGCTGCACCGCACCGCGACCCGTACCACCAACCACAGCCACCGCCCCGCACTCTCTCTCTCTCTCTCTCTCTCTCTCTCTCTCTCTCTCTCTCTCTCTCTCTCTCTCTCTCTCTCTCTCTCTCTCTCTCTCTCTCTCTGTCTCTGTCTCTGTCTCTGTCTCTGTCTCTGTCTCTGTCTCTGTCTCTGTCTCTGTCTCTGTCTCTGTCTCTGTCTCTGTCTCTGTCTCTGTCTCTGTCTCTGTCTCTGTCTCTGTCTCTGTCTCTGTCTCTGTCTCTGTCTCTGTCTCTGTCTCTCTCTCTCTCTCTCTCTCTCTCTCTCTCTCTCTCTCTCAGAATATTTGTGTTCGCGGAAGAGGTCACCCCGCAGCTTGGACGTGATTTCTGCTGCGTCATCGTGTTTGTCATTATCCGAAAGCTCCAGACTCGACGTGAAAAACATGCGGCTCAATAATGTTTCCAAGATTTGGCTTTGGAAATTGGTTGTTCATTGCTTGTTGTTCACTTGTATTAATGCATGTAACTTCTATTTATTCACTGTTCAAACATTATCCAAGATGATAGATTATACAGTGCTGAAGCGAGGGGGTTATCGATCTTAAATATGTGTTCTCCAAACTGATTCAAGCAGTACTGTCTCGCTTCTAACCCTCAACAAGTGCTTTAAAGGGAATGTGGCATGTTCATAGTGGGATTTGAACTGAGATAGTCGGGTGATCCACTTAACACGCGCCCCGCTGGGGTCCCTGGCATGAAGCGCCCCGCCGGGGGGGGCGTTTTTTGCCCCCCTCCGTATCTCGTTCCCCACGAAAGCTAAAGGAAAATTACGGGCGGCGTTCGAAATCTCTTGACAAGACGAAGAGATTTTATACGGCGAATTTTTATGTCAGGCCAATATTAAGGTCAGCATAGGTCAAAGAAGGCTCCATAGGCTTAAAACAGAGCAGTGTACGTTTCCCTCTCTAGATCTTTCCTCACAGGAGCTAGAACAAATCTGTATGCATCATTGGATTCCTCTCATCGGGGCGAATCGAATGATGTATAATATGACCTTGCTATGTCCAATTTTAAGTGACTTCACATCGAGCTAGGTCAGGGTCACAGGTTGACCTGGTATGATCATGTTGCATATCAATCGACTCCCCGTGACAATATAAGCACAATGCAAGCAAAATGGGAGCTTTATCTCAATTCAGCGAGAAGTTATTGGCAAAACAATCTCTCTCTCTGCTCCCGTGACCTGATATGACCTTTGAGAGGTCAGATGCTCGAAAACTCAACTTTATGGTCAAGATCGTGGTAAGAATAGACGGTTTGAGGATTTTCAACTTTAACTATCTTGTATGTACTGAAAACGAGCCCATTCTATTTTTTACCACAGACTTATAATGGGGTGGCCAAAAAATTGACCCCACCTTAGGTAAAAAATATCAAAATTCAGAGATTGCAGATTTTTAGACCCTAATGCCCTCACCATATGGTGGAAGTTTCAAACTGATCGGTTTGCTGAGATTCCCTGGGCGCCGCTTCAAACTCGTGATTTTACGTTTTGAGATCGGGTCACTTGACCCTGAATAGCTCCTTGACCTGACATGACCTTAACTCAAAAATTTGGTCAGATATGTAAAATTGATCAGGGTTAAGGTACTGTATGTTTCGTTGTTCTGCGTGTCTCCGTTTTGGAGCTATATGGGGAAAACCAGGAGGGGGGGCGAATTTCGCCTCCCCAGCGGGGTCCGTGTTAATCCATGTTTGGTTTGTCCCAAAAATTATCGATTAGGTCACCTGATCTAGCCTAAGATAGCATAAGCTTAAAACTTGGAGAAAGTTTGCGCAATTGATCAAGGAAAATATATATGGCATTCTGGAGCTGTCTAAAAAATTAGAGGGTGTGTTAACCCCCTCTCCCCTCCCCAGCCGTGGCGAGGGTAACAATTGCTAGGCTAGCCGTCTTTAAATATAGCGTTTTTTGCCGGGGTATCTCTTTGTAGGGATCCAGGTGTAATTTGGATATCGGATGGGCTTAATCGTTCCCACCTCTTAAGTTGTAGAAGTTAAAGGGGGGGCGAGAAAATGTCCACCCTTCAGTAACTGAGACCTATCGCTTTGGAACCAAACCTTCTATTTTTGGTCATAGGTTTACGCTCCCGGCGAGACTCTCGAAGTTTCGTAAATTTGTTTGGAAGGGAAGGACTGGTTCAAAAGCAGAAAGTGATTGCCGAGTTGCGTGGTCGCTGACCGAATCTCCGTGAAGATCGTGGTGCGGAAAGGCTTCTTGAACTGTTTTTACCTTATCGAAAAAATATTCGTTCTTTCAATGGTATTTTCCGGACATAATAATATCTTCGGGACTGGGGTGGCTGCTTTGATTACATTCGAAATGTGATGGTTAATAAATCGCTGGACAGCATCACGTCTCTCCGCCGTATAAAAGGTGGCCGAGTCAGGTCATCTCTGTCGCCGAAACAGATGTTACCGGTGAAATGTGAAATAGAGCCTCGCGGCGCCCTGTACGAAATGCGCCTGCAGCATTCGCCAGCTGTATTTATGCTATAATTTCATCTTATTTTTAGGGCCGGGGGCTATGCAGTTGAGGTGCATAACCCCGTCGTTGCAGCGAGCCTTCTGTTTTATTTCTCACGTCCTCACAGTGCAGTTGGTTTTGGCCCACTGTCGTTGAACGAGAGCTCGTCATTGCACTGTCGGACGAGCTCGTCTTTGCACTGTCTGACGCTGCCAATCTGCGCGGTGGGTTTCGGTCTGTGGGCCTCTGTGTGTGAAGCCGTGCGCCGGCGATCCAGACGGTCCAGTCAATGACGGATTGTCAACATTCCATTGTGCAGAACTGATTTCTGAGAAGCTTGAACAGCCACCTCGTGCTTACATTATATAACCACCCAACCCTGCCCCCATGCTTATCCATTTCTGCTGTTCTGTTTGGATCAGAAGCGTTTGGCCTGTGTTGATCCTAAGATTTTCTCGCGATATCTCACTCAACCTAAGACATTTAAAGATACTTATGATAACTTTTCTGGTGCGTGACGTTACTTCCTGGGCCGTAATGAGGGAACTTCACTACGGCGGCTCAAGTGTAGCAGCTGAACCCTACGAAGTTCGGTCCCGTTACGCGCCAAACCGCATGGTGAGGGGGGGGCGTGTCGCCGCGATAGTGTGTCGCACCTGATGAACTGCGGTGTTTTTAGCGGACCTCGACTCGGATTTTAGTGCAGGTGTTTCCCACGCTGCCTGGAACTGGCAGTGGCGATACTATACAGCTGGAAATCTGAACGCTCTTTTCGCACGTTGTACTTGCTGCATCTTTGGCGTCTTTCCAGCGGCGTGTATTTTTAGTAAATAAATTGGAGGTGGCAACAATTGAAGCAATGTCAATAAGCACTATAATGCTCATGCTCATGCTCATAAACATGTATTTGACGGAAACAATATGACATTATAAGAAAGAGATTGTACAATAAAAGGGATATTATACAACCCAAGAGAGATATAAATCCACACCCCTGCGAATTTCACCAGTTTTTTTGAGATGGACAACAGTTTTGCTGAGGAGAGGTCTGGCAATTTCTGACAAAGGGGGTAGGGGTCAGCCATTTTCTGACGATTTCTGAGGAAGAGGGATGGTGTCCGAACGCCCGCAAGTTTGACTGATGTCATATGTGAACAGCCCCTGATGGTCGCTGATTTTTCGCATATCTGCACTCTGTGAACACGACTAATTACTACAGTTTCCCCGTCTGTCCGCCAGGTGCTGCTGCTGTGCGACAATCAGCTGACGGAGCTGCCTGCCTCCATCTGCCGGCTGCCGCGACTGCGCACTCTGCTGCTGCATGCCAACCACCTGTCCACGCTGCCCAGCGCCATCGTGCGGCTGCGCGCGCTCAAACAGGTGCGCCGCTGCTGCCACCTATCGTCTAACTATAGAAGTGGACGCTAAATGCCTGTATTGCCGTCCGCTGCTCTGTGGTTCTGTTTAGTGAGTTTCTAGCTTGTGATGTGTTTTAGGGGCGTGCCACCATTTTTGTCACATAGTCCCTATTCAGTCAGTTTCTAAAATTGTACATGGCCGGTACCGTCTGCTCGGACAGCTAGATTTTACGGCCCAGTGAACCCGGCTCGAGTTAGATATCTGCATTATATTTCCGACTTCTGCAAAATTACTGATACTTAGCTAAGATTGGAAGAGACTGATTGATATCGATGTCGTCCAATGGGATTATTTTATCAACGATTACATAGATTAAAACGTGTCGACGTTTGGTCTTTGCCTCGGTTTCCGATACCTGGGCATGGCTGGTGCAACTGTTGCACTGTCACAGCTGCCAGCTGCACTGTCACAGCTGCCAGCTGCACGCGGTCAGGAGCTGCCAGCCTGTTGTATTCTATCCTTACCAATCATTGTCTCATGGGCTTTGTCCACTTCTCGGCGAATCACTGATGGTCGTAACAGTCTGGCGCCGTTGTTGTCTATATTTGGATAAATATCTCCCATCCGGGATATTATCCCTGATATATCCGAGATTATATATTCCAAGGTGCCGCTTCACCTCAGCCTCCCTTCTGCCCCAGCTGAGCCTGCGAGACAACCCGCTGGTGCGTAACTTCGTCTCGGCGATGCAGTACGAGGTGCCCTCTCTGGTGGAGCTGGCGGCGCGCAGTGTGAAGCTGCACAGCATCCCTTACGGGCCGGGCCAGCTGCCCCAGTGTCTCATCCAACACCTGCGCACCGCCAAACGCTGCCTCAACAAACACTGCAAAGGTACCGCGCTGGGGAGGGAGGCACCGCCGTAGATACGGACTCAACGGCAGAGCTAGGTGGCAGGCGAGCCAGTTGATTTGTACTTTTAATGAGGTCTATACTCGGAGAGGGAGAGGGAGGCTTTGCCACTGGTAGTTTGGGTTGAAGTTCGATCTGATTTCTAGTTATTTTTGGTGGTTTTGGTTGAAGTTCGATCTGATCGGCAGTTTTTTTTGTAGTTTTGCTTGGAGTTCGAATTGCTGGGTTCGCGAAAAATTGAGTTCTTTGTTTCTTATCTTGCGATTTTAGATGGTGCGCAACTGCGCAACCTAGTGAATTTCCTCTGCATATATGGCCGCGTCTTCAACTATGACCTTGCCCCGTAGAGTTGTCAGGTACTTGTCAGCTGAGCTCAGGGCTTTGTACGATGACGCCATAGATGTCGTATCCGGCCTTATCAGGCACGCATGCACAAAAGGAGTCCTTGCTAGTCCTATGTGTGCATAGGACTTAATGGGGCTGTTCTCAATCTGCCAGGCGATGACGTCATGCTTATATCTGGGCTTATCTAGCACGCGTGAACAACAGCACTTGAGTATGTGTGCGTAGGTGCTATCGTGTGAGTACGTTCCCCTTTTTGCTATCTCTACCCATCTAACTGTGCTTCAACTCAAGATATTTGACGCTTGAGAGACTGATTGAAGCAGTAAGTGTGCTAAACATCCGAAGTATGTATGGCCTGATGGGGCTGGTGTACTGTGCGACCGTGGGAAATGATACACCTTTTGCCTTTATACACCCTTTTGTACACAGACACATACCCTCCTCTCTGTCCCTCTCCAATCTAACTGTCCCTCTCCCACCCGCAGGCGTGTTCTTCGACACTCGAGTTGAGGAGGTGCAGTTCGTCGACTTCTGCGGCATGTTCCACATCCCGCTGATGCGCTACCTCTGCTCCTCTCACTGCGAGCGGTCGGCAGTGGCCCACCGGCCCCGCCTCACCGACGACTCCGACTCGGACCAGGAGGTGGAACGTCGGCAGCGACGGCTGCGGCGCGTCCTGCTGGGATAGCGAGCAAGCTGTCGGACCAGGAGGTTGAAACGTCGACGGCTGCGGCGCGTCCTGCTGGGATAGCGAGCAAGCTGTCCGACCTGGGGATGAACGTTGGTAGGGACAGCTGCGGTGCGTCCTGCCCGGACAGAGATGATGTGGAGCTTGGTGGCGACGATGTTAACGGCACAATATTGGGCGGCTTGCCGTAGCCACAGACTGCTGCCTGTTTAGTGCTCGGGGACGCGAAACCTCGATCTGTCTGACTGCAGCTGAGCTCATGCTGAGATCCAGAAGGTAAATATTCTGTGACAAGGATGTATTGGCCGGAAAGCGCGGACTGCTGGCGAGAATCAGCCGTCTGATGGGGCCGGTTCGAGTCCACCCCACGACAGGTTTGACCGTCTTCCATCTAAGTAGTGCTGACTGACATCTTTATCCCCGGTCTCTTGATGTCTACGATTGCTGGTGTATACGCGCTTTGTTTACAATGTCCTAATCGCTGTCCCCTGACGTCTACGTTTATCAGTCTAGTGTCCTGTCCACGCCTTGTTGACTAACAGGCCGTAAGTGTCCGTTGTCCAGTCGATGCCAGCCGTTACGACCCACCGCTGTTGAGATGTCACACCTTTCCCTAGTCTACCTAGTAGCCAGTGGCAATCTGGGCCACAAGATCTGAAGGTGATCTCGGGCTGCGGCCGCCGTGGCGGGTGTCACAGAGCGGACACTCCGTGCTAGGTGGCGCTGGCCGTGGCGGGTGTCGCAGAGCGGACACTCCGTGCTAGGTGGCGCTGGCCGTGGCGGGTGTCGCAGAGCGGACACTCCGTGCTAGGGTGGCGCTGGCCGTGGCGGGTGTCGCAGAGGGACACTCCGTGCCAGGTGGCGCTGGCTTGGCGGGTGTCGGGGGACCCCGGTGGGTGGCGCTGGCCGTGGCGGGTGTGCGAGCGGACACTCCGTGCTGGGTGGCGCTGGCCGTGGCGGGTGTCGCAGAGCGGACACTCCGTGCTAGGTGGCGCTGGCCGTGGCGGGTGTCGCAGGGGGGACACTCCGTGCTAGGTGGCGCTGGCCGTGGCGGGTGTCGCAGAGGGGACACTCCGTGCTAGGTGGCGCTGGCGTGGCGGTGTGGCGGCGTGTGGTGGCGCTGGCCGTGGGGTGTCGGCCTGCTGGTGGGCTGGCTGGCGGTGGCGCACCCCGGCTGTGGCGCTGGCCGTGCTGTTGCGACCCCTGGGTGGGCTGGCCGGGTGGGACACTCCGTGCCAGGTGGCGCTGGCCGTGGCGGGTGTCGCAGAGGGGACACTCCGTGCTAGGTGGCGCTGGCCCCGCGCAGCTGCTTCACTGCCGCTCTAGTCTGGTCCGAGGCGCTCGGCACGGGGTCGCTGCGGGGCGCGCGTGCTGTTTTTCTGTATGAGTGTGTGCTCGTCCGCCGCGTCTTGGTTGTAGGTGTCGCCACGGGTCACATCGGTAGCCGCCGGAACACCAGCGTGAAGCTGGGCTAGCGCATAGCGCAGGGTTTGTGCTGAAACGCGACGGATGTCTGAATTGGGTTACGGCCGAAAGGCGAAGAGTGTGTGTTGTTAATAAGCGAAAATGTCCCACAGGGACGTTGTCGCGTGATCACTGGGCAACTATCTCAGTATTTTGAACTGTTCCTGTTCGTGTTCCCGCTGCGGGATGCGCGCCGTATCGTTTCGTCTTGTGATGGGTGTTGTTCGACCGGAAAGTACGATCCTCTGCAAAAGTAGTGGCCGGCCTGGTTGAAGTACCAGATATCTGGAACATGAGCGGCAGAGAAAGCACATTGAATTCTGCGGCGGAGGTGTAGCCGGTTAAAAAGCGAGATTCAACGGAAGAAAAGCGGACGTCCCATTTGGAGTATTTTACAGCAGAGCGCTTTTTCCGGTCTGCTTGCCATTAGCGGATCCCTGTGACTGATTTAAAATTATATTTAAAAAAACGGGAACTCTGTCAAATCATTTAACTAGTAGATAAAGTTCGTCTTTCTCCATCGAATTATACCAAAAGCTCAAAATCGAAAAAAGTGACTTACGCTTTTCTTCCGTGGGACGGCGCTGTCGAGCCGTGGCCTGGCTCACCATGCTTTCCTTTTGCGGAGGACTGTACTGTTCGTGATCACACTGCGGCGGCTCAGTACCAGAGCTCCGAATTGAGATACCTCCAATATGGCCGCCGGACTATTTAGGGTCGTAACAGATGTTCATGCTACGGACTGTAGCGCATGTTTCCCGCGGTAGGATTCGAACTCACTTCCCCAATCTAAGAAACAGCCATTGTTCTTCCAGACCAGGATGTAGCCTTACCATACAGTGCAAGTTCCCGTCGATTATCGTGGCTCATCGTTGGCTTTAACCACAAACTGGCTCGTCGAAGACCCACATTAAGTACGTTCCTGAGATTTAGATAGTGTTTTGTGCCCTGACAACGTTGTTACGTGATAGCGGTATATGAGAAGCGGTCACAGTCGTGGGATATGAGGCTGATTTGGGATGGATAGCGTGCTTGTTGGTGTGATTGTCAATTTTGTTCGCTTTTTTGGTTAGCTGCTTTGTCTCCAGTCTTCAGTCATCTTCAGTCAGTCTTTTGTGTGATATGTTCGTGTTTCGCAAATATTAGAAAGCTGCTTGGCGGCATGTTTTAGTGCGAGAAGTTGGAACCAGGGACCCTAATGCCCTTGGGGGGGGGCGATATTTTCGGAGTAGACGGACGGTGCCGGTTAGAGCAGTTTGTCTGTTTCCGTGCTCCGCTGGGGCAACTGTGCGGATGTAAACGTGGCTCAGATCAGATCAGCCTGCTCGCCTCTTACGCAATATCCCCTTCCACCGCTTCCTCCGTGGTAAACACCGAAACTCTCGGCTTTTCGGCTCGTGTTAATGGTTAAGATACAACTTTACAACAAAGGACGCCAGACTAAAAATGCGGATCACATAGCTAGCTCGCGCGGTCCGGCCTAGTGCCGTCCGTTCGCGGGGGACCGCTCTCACTCTCGCCCCACGCTCGCACTCTTGATCGGCCACGTGACAGGCTCACGCCGCAGCGCGGCGGCGATGGCGCCAACGTCAAGGACGTCATCAGCGCGCGCTTTTCTCCGCGGGGTGGCGGGAACCAACGGACAGCGGCGGAAAACTGGGGGAGGGACCGCTAAACCGGCCAAAAGAACGGCAGGGAATGGGAACGCAGGAACGGTGCGGGCGCGCATCTGTAGGCATTACGGCGCAGGCGGCGGCAGCGGCGTGATGGGAGGGGGGCGGGGGTGAAACGGCCGCGAGCGGGGCGGCAGCGGAGGTACACAGTCACGGGGCACACCCGCGCACTCAGTCAGTCGGCACAAAATAAAACACAGCGGCCACGACCCGGCGGCGGCGCTAGTGTAGCGCGCCCCAAGGACGTCTAAAACCCCAACCAGCATGGCACACCCGCGACGGCAGCCGCCAGCCCCAAACGAAAGGCCCGCGCATCCTCCCACGTCACGCACACCCACACAAATGGCAACTATATAGATGGATACGGAGATATTGCAGTGTCGCTGGCGGGGGATCGCGCGCGCGCGCATGCGCACGCGACAGTGAGACCATCGCGGCCCGCCAGAGGGCTGCGGGGCACCAGCGCCGTGGCCGGGGCGGCAGCGGGTGTTATCAGGTAGCGGCGGCGGCGGCGCCGGCACTGGCCGAGCTGGAGGAGGAGGCGGCGGCGGCGGTGTCGGCGGCGGGAGGCGCGGCGCCGTCCGGCTCGGCAGCAGCGGCACCGGCGGCGGCTCCGGCGCGCATGTGCGCCGGGATCAGAGCCGACGTCAGCGACGGCGCCGCCTTCATCTCTGCAACGGCGGGGACGGCGGTCACTCTTACCAGTCCCTGAGTAGGCATACCCGGCTAATAATCTATTTCCTCTTTGGAAAGTCCGTTCTACAAATCTTATGTTCTGCACAACCACGAACACGATTCATGTTTCAATCCTTCCACAACAGTGTAAGCCGTCCAGCAACATTGACAGGGACCCCAGCCTCCATCGCTGACTTCACCCAGAACACACCGCAGCCATATGGTGCTCGAGATGAGCTGGAAATACCAAACGAGGCTAACGCCCAGATAGTGTGTTAATTCCCAGGTAATCGCAGTCGATACCAGCCCCACTATCGGAGGATCCCAGCGCGTCAGCACACAAATACCGTCAGGACAGCCGCCGGCCCGGCGCGTCCGTCAACAACGATACCGGCCACTCCGGCACGAGCGCCACGCGTGCTCGAGAACACCGGGTGTCAATTACCCCGCATACATGCATACATTACACACACTTCCACACTATTGAGGTGGCTTTTAAAGTGTTGTCTGCATCAGTGCGTACTTGCATCTAGTTCCTACTCAGAACGTAGCTAGAGATCGTACCGTGGAGAAATGGCGCGGATGCGAGAAAAAAACCTGTTCATACACCACGCTAAC
Organism: Lepas anatifera; assembly: GCA_034440635.1. Classification (NCBI taxonomy): domain Eukaryota; kingdom Metazoa; phylum Arthropoda; class Thecostraca; family Lepadidae; genus Lepas; species Lepas anatifera. Next base: position 120,032 of record JAOTON010000085.1, read on the forward strand.
ATTCACCTCACATTCACTTCAGTCATTTCATTTTCGAAAAGCTAACTTACAGTACTTATGCAAACACTCCAACGAGGGGCCTAATATCTGGGAACAACCAGATATTAGTTGTGCCAGTGTATAACAGATATAACCAGTTGTGCGTGTGTACGTGTACGTGTACGTGTGCGTGTGCGTGTGTGTGTGTGTGTGTGTGTGTGTGTGTGTGTGTGTGTGTGTGTGTGTGTGTGTGTGTGTGTGTGTGTGTGTGTGGTGCGTGCGTGCGTGCGTGCGTGCGTGCGTGCGTGCGTGCGTGCGTGCGTGCGTGCGTGCGTGCGTGCGTGCGTCTGACCCGCTGCGCTTGCTGCTGGTTGCCGCTTGCTTGCTTGCCTATGCCTGCATGTCTGCTTAATTTGCTTACTGTCTTCGAGTTTTCTGGCGAATGTTACTGGGCCTCTATCTTTTCGCCAGAATCTCGGGGGGCTAACACGAATCTCAGTTTTGGGTAGTCCCGTTTGGAAAAGACTAACAATCTAACCGGTAATGAGCTAAATTATTGTGCATTTAACCTAAATAGACCTGTATTCCTGCTCCTGTATATTTACAGGGAGCTACTACTGGCAGTTTTTACTAATAGTATTGATATTTATTATGCTTTCTCTGTTACTTTCTTTTCCTAGCGGGGCGTGCCGCGACTTGTAATATTTTTGTTCTGGTGGTGTTAACGTAAGGGTACTGTTGTCGTTGGGATCGCGGAGGGGGCACGCCTGGCTACCCGATTAAATGGGTGGCGGACCTTTTCTGCAATAGAATTGCATGTAAAAAAAACACCACAAATCACGTAGAACTACACTGAGCCCGGAACCGGAAAAAATATGGCCGTTCAAAAGGACTGGTGAAATGCAAACAACTTTTATGATCTTGGAGAAATATTTGTGTCGGACAATAAACCTGTGAGTTGTATTTTAATATGATGATCAAATCATTTAAACATGTTATTATTGTACAATTGGTTGGTACCTATTGGTGTTTTACGGCCCTTTCAGCAACTGGGCTATACGCGCATATATTATTGTATAATTCCACTGCTAGCTACATGAAACGAGCTTACTCCAAAACCCTTCCTCCAGAAAATGACTAAGACCGAGCAGCAAAGGCGTACTCGACACGTTACATGAGTCAGACAAGTCCCTTCCCGCAGTCGGTACGTAAATATTACATACTGAAAAGGCTCATGTATCCGAGGTAAATGTACCCAAACTACGTCAGGCGAGCTGGCAAATTATTTATTAGTCTTTCTCTAATTCGCGTATGCAGAACGAAACTAAATTCGCCCCGAAACCGGTAAACGGATAATTTTCAAACCATCCACCGAACAAGAAATATGGACTGATTGTATTCCCATCCACTGCCAGTGTCATCATCATCATAGTTGGGGTTTAAGGGCGCGTCGACTGCAGTGGTCATATTGCGCCCATAACTTAGCATATTGCGCACATAGGAGAGACGTGTAGATACGCAACGAGTAGTAGTAGTCAGTACGGGTTTCTACAGGTCAAGTACTAAAACTAAAAGGAGTGTCGCGTCCTAAAAACTGCCAGTGTCACTTTTATGGGGCGGGGGTATGGCCGATTCGCTGCAAACCATTGTACGCCTTTGTGACATCATTACAGTCTGCTACTGCTGGATCCAACCAATAACGACCACTATCCTCTTCCGCCCTTACAACCTGTCCTCGGTCGGGTGCCTCCGCCGTTACTCCTTGCCCTCGGTCAGCTTCCACCCTTCCTCCCCGTCCTCGGTCGGTCTCCGCCCTTCCTCTCCGTCCCCCGTCGGCCTCCGCCCTTCCTCCCTAACCTCGGTCGGCCTCCGCCCTTCCTCCCTATCCTCCGTCGGCCTCCGCCCTTCCTCCCTGTCGTCCGTCGGTCTCCGCCCTTCCTGCCCGTTCTCCATCGGTCCGTCAGCCTCTCCCTTTCCTCAATAGTCTCGGTCGCCCTCCACCCTTCCTCCCTGTCCTCGGTCGCCCTTCACCCTCCCTCCCTGTCTTCCTTCGGCCTCTCCCCTTCCTCACTAGTCTCGGTCGGTCTCCGCCCTTCCTCACTAGTCTCGGTCGGTCTCCACCCTTCCTCACTAGTGCTCGATTGCCCTCCATCCCTCCTCACCAGAGCTCAGTCGGAACTCACCCGCCTCGGTGAAGTTGAAGAGGGGCGGAAGCTCGCGGCCGCTGGGTAGGCGCGCCTGCGGCAGTCGCAGCTCGTTGAAGAAGGCGTGCGCGCAGGCCTCCAGCGGCGAGGTGCGACTCTTCGGCGTGTACTGCAGCAGCCGCGACACCAGCTCGATCGCCTCGGGCGGCGTCCGCGCACGGAACACCTGCCGACCCAGCACAGCGCGTCAGGCAGAGCACAGCAGAGCACCGTGCACCAAGAACGGAACACAGAGCGAACACTGTCAGGCACGGAGCACAGCAGAGCACCGTGCGCCAAGAACGGAACAAGAGCGAACACTGTGTGTCAAGAACAGAACCAAGGACTGGAGGTGAAGTAAAAGATACCGAGGAGCCGAGGAGCCGAGTCACCACACCCGACGCCTGCCGACCGAGAACACTGAGTCAACTTCGGCACAAACTGGGGATGAAGCATGTGCGGAACAATCTAATTCAGGGATGGCGTAAAGTGGACAACATACATGGCGGTCAGTCTCAAATTTCACGGTCTGATTTGAGAGTCGATTATAATATTTGTGATCTGTAAAATATAAAGTGTATCGGTGCTTTGCAAAGAATCAGAACAATGAGCAATGAGATGCGCGGTCTGTACCCCTTCGCTTTTGTTCTGATTCTTCCGCAACTACCGACTGATGAACCGAGTTTTATGGCACATCAGCTGCTAGGGCTATACGCGTCCGGACTACCGACTGATGAACCGAGTTTTATGGCACATCAGCTGCTAAGGCTACACGCGTCCGCGACTACCGACTGCTGCAGCCCTCAGGACGCTCCAAGCGCTTCCGTTCTTTGACCTGGCCTCTGCGCGTCGGGCGAAACGGAGACAAGTGTGTTTTTGCCGTACGTTTCTCGTGATTTCGAAACATGTTTGTACGAGAGGACGCCTCCTGCATCTGGGAGAGGGTGCCGGCTGTCACAATGGTTCGCGCCGGGTACGAAAATCCAGGCAGTACTGCAACAGTTTAGAGCACTCGAACAACATGAAAACTGCTAAACCGGCGTGGGAGACTGCAGGGCGTGGAAGCTGAGGCTCACTGAAAACCATGGAACCAGGCATTTCCCCGTTCAGCGGCCCCAGTTCATCGAAAAATTCCAAAAGAGGGCATTGAAGGATCCTGGAAAGAACATTCGGGCTTGTGTCATGAAGGCAAACAAGAGAATGACGACTCCACAGTAGAATTTCAGCGAGTCAAAGGGATGACGGACGATCGCTCATTTCGCCGCTTTAGATCCTTCCCAGAAAATTCACCTTGAATCCCTACACTACCACATCAGTGGCGCCCATAGAGTTAGGGGAGAATGGGCATGGTTCGGACGGCAGGATGGTACAGGCAACTCAATCTTCTAAAAACCATCGGAGATATTTCAGGCAGCGTATGACAGGAAATGTTTGCCACGATAGCAGTCAGTTATCATCAAATTACCTTCAGGTATGATTTCAAGTTCCGGGAGATAGCAAATGCTCCGCTTTTACCATGTGGCATGTGGTTTTTCACTTCAAACTGAGGTATCTAAAAAAGCTTGGGACATATTTTAAGCCCAAGACCCCCAAGCCTTACGTGTGGCATCGCTATCATGTTCTGAAATATGTACAGGATTTTATTCCACCGGCACAACAAATGTCCCGTGGTTGAAGCATCACACCCCCAAATTATATATGGGGATGGTTCGGGCAAAATAAAGTGGGATGGGTTCGGGCATCGAACAGCATAGCTTTAACACGCGCATTGACGGGGGTCTGAGATTGATTGACGAGGGGGCCGGTACCCGCCCCCCCCATGATCTCGAGAACCACGGTAAGTAGCAAAAAACGGTAAACGGCGTTGGGTAGCCCATCCGCTTCTCCATCGAAAATGTTTGGACCATTTTTTTGTCAGGTCACATTTAAGGTCACCAGAGGTCAAAAACATCCCACATGCCGTCATAGGGATAACATGTAAATTAAGTTTTTCGGCCCTTACATCTGAACAAGTAAAGATAGAGCAAAACGACTTGAACACTATGAATCCTCGCAGCAAGCCGAATCGAATGATATATGATTTGACCTTGCTAGGTCAAATCAAAGATTTGACCTGACCTGAGGTCAGGTCAGGGTCAAATTATATAAAATGCATATAATTAGAACCGCAAAGCCAAGGCGAGTCTAATGAAGCTAAAATAAACGCTCTATCACCATCTGTTACTGAGTTATTCATTAAAAACCATATTTCCCATGTATTACCAATGGTGATGTCATGCTTCGTACCTGACCTTAGGTCATCGATATCAAAAATACCGGAACATATTTTAGAGAACTCGGCGAGCTAATTATGTTATATGAGTTTCAATTGGATAAGTTCACCCTGCTCCGACTTATGTTATCTTAAATTTTTTTGAGGTCGGGTCACTTGACCTGTACTGGTGACCTGACCTGAGATGACCTATCTTTAAAATTTTCACAGAAGTTGCAAAAATGATGAGGGAAAAGGTATACCACGTACGGCGGCGCTGCGCGCCGCCGTTTTTCTGCTGTCTCCGAAAAACCCGAGGGGGGCGGGTACCCGCCCCCCCGTCAATGCGCGTGTTAAGCTGGTTTTCGAGGATTTTTTTAAATTTTGCCATGAATTAAATATCAGTGACCTCATTTTAGACCAGGGAAATGATCAATGCTAAAATCAGGCGTTTCAATCACCCCCAACTCACGGTTAATGGCTAGTCGTTTTGTTCCCCTGATTGTTATCCGGTTACGGGTCAGAAACTTTGCTTATGGATAGATGATAGTTTAGTTCTTCATCGGCAGTATTTTTTTTAGTATAGGAACGGTAATATCTTCGCTACCAGGACTCCATTACAAGCCACCCATCCTTTGCCCGAACCTACACCCCTCTAGTGGGACAGGTAAGGGCATTTGACATGGTCTAACATTTGTTCCTCTATTCCCCGTCCCATAAAACTTCGTTTTTTCTTCTGGTCAGCATAATGCTTAGATAACGAGGACACACCTTCACGGCAGTGTGCCCCGTCAAATGGACACACCTTCACAGCAGGGCGCCCCGTCAAATGGAAACACCTTCACAGAAGGGCGCCCGTCAAATGGACACACCTTACAGAAGGGCGCCCCGTCAAATGGACGCACCTTCAGCAGGGCGCCCAGTCAAATGGACACGCCTTCACAGCAGGGCGCCCCGTCAAATGGACACACCTTCAAAGCAGGGCGCCCCGTCAAATGGCACCTTCCAGCAGGGCGCCCCGTCAAATGGACACACCTTCACAGCAGGGCGCCCCGTCAAATGGACACACCTTCACAGCAGGGCGCCCCGTCAAATGGACACACCTTCACAGCAGGGCGCCCCGTCAAATGGACACACCTTCACAGCAGGGCGCCCCGTCAAATGGACACACCTTCACAGCAGGGCGCCCCGTCAAATGGACACGCCTTCACAGCAGGGCGCCCCGTCAAATGGACACACCTTCACAGCAGGGCGCCCCGTCAAATGGACACACCTTCACAGCAGGGCGCCCCGTCAAATGGACACACCTTCACAGCAGGGCGCCCCGTCAAATGGACACACCTTCACAGCAGGGCGCCCCGTCAAAAGGACACACCTTCACAGAAGGGCGCCCCGTCAAATGGACACACCTTCACAGCAGGGCGCCCCGTCAAATGGACACGCATTCACAGCAGGGCACCCCGTCAAATGGACACACCTTCACAGCAGGGCGCCCCGTCAAATGGACACGCCTTCACAGCAGGGCGCCCCGTCAAATGGACACACCTTCACAGCAGGGCGCCCCGTCAAATGGACACACCTTCACAGCAGGGCGCCCCGTCAAATGGCACCACATTCGATGCACCATTTTTTAAGAGCATTTGACATCATTTTTTGCTACAAAAAACTACCAACACTGGTGGAAATATTTGCAACCAAAACGGATTGTATACTTTCAAAACTATTGATAAGCGTTCACCGGTATCAGTTCAGTCAAATCTGCAGTCATTTTTTAATTTCTACAAGGTGAAAATCAGAGCGATGCTGTGTGCCACGTGCTAGTCCTAAGGACAGTCCGAGCAAAGCGCTGTCGATTTGTCGATTCCGTACCTTTTGGCCCAAAATTTCAAAACGAGAATGAAGAAACGAAATAAAAGCAATAAACTTGTCACAGACATATGCATTTTTAACCCATACCGAACCGCTAAGATTAATTTCTTAAAGGGAATGTAGCACCTTGGTCGAATCCTGGAATTTAGTGCAATTAGGCGTACTTTTAGCCGAAAATAATGAAACCACTCATTATTTCTCTGAAAAATGTACAATAAGCTCAATATTTTGATTTTTAAAATACTCCTCTAGAAAAAATAAATATTAGCCTGTGGATGATGTCACGATCTGGCAACCACTACCATACTTGAAACGCTTCAAGGGCTTCGATTGGCTGATGCTCATCGTGACGTCAGCATATGTCGTCACACCAGCAGCTCACAACAATGGCCGCCCGGCGGGGGGCTGATGAGGGGGCTGGTGTCAGGTAGGTTTTAGCTTTTTCTACGGAAATATCGAGTTCAAGACAAATGATATGTGGAGTACCGGGTTTTCCGACTTGCTTTACAACTTGGCTATCTCAGTTAAAATCACGTTATGAAGGTGCCACATTCCCTTTAAAGGGAAATGCGACACATTCATAATGGACTTTGATCTGAGATAGTCAGGTGATAGCGTATGCGGTGAAGCCACTTGATCACAATTTCATTTGTCCCAGAACTTACCGTCCTAGGAGAAAAACGATAAAATTCACCACCTATCGACCACGGTGATCACGTGGTACGCGTTAAACATAGGAATGCGACGTTATGCTCAGGAACGAAGCGCGGACAAATAATGCATGCTCGGACATCTCTAAAACCTGCGTGTTAAACGCATCTTCGGTATTGGCGACTGTAAATGCGTATAACTTTCGTTAATGACCAGTTTGAAACGTGGCATTTCACGATATTTCAAGAAACAGCACAGAACGATAGGTCTAACTTTTGTTCTTAATCATAACCTCTTTTAGCAAACACGCTTCGCTGGTATTCATATTCCATTGTGGCACAAGCCAAAGAGGTTCACTATGGAACAAAGCATGCCTACATCATTTGCCGATTTGGCGTCCCGCAGTTCGGATACTTGTTTACCTCTTACATAGGAAAATTAATTCAAACGAATTACTACGCTTTTCAGTCGATTTTCAGAAGAAATAGGGGCATATTCATCATTTTCAATAAAGACCACTCCTGAAATCAATACAGGCTGCAATTACATCAAGGTGTCATTCAGTTCAGTGTTTTTTCCATCGCCAATTTTAATCTTTTGTATTGGCTTTGCTGCGTAGGGAATGCGAGATGCAAGAAATCCGAGGCGGCAGCTTTAAAAACTACTTTATTTTCCCTCCAGACACAATATTTTATTACCATTATACCAAGCTATGGGCGGATTTTCATACACATGTGGCCTTTAAGATACACATTTGCGGGACAGATTCGGCACTGTGAATGTTATGTTGAACATGAAAAGGTCACGTTCTTAGGGGTTCGCCGTATGTAAGATTAGTCCATTATGTCTCCAACTTCAACTATTCAAACCAGGTGCTCCCTCAGTTATTGCCCTCATAGATGATTTACTGGATATATATCTAGCATCAAATGTTTAAAATGGCGTCACGTTAGTACAATATATCACAATAAGAAAATGTTGAAAGTGCTCCATCACAAAATATAGCAATAAAAGACGAACTTGGTTTAGAGAAAACGTGGGAAATAGCAAAACACGTCTCACCAGTACAACATGCTTCAGGTCTGGACCGGGTTGACAAAAGACGCTGATTTAATCAACAAGCCGGCAGGACTAGTTAAATTACTCCAGCCACACGCCGCCGCGAGAGCCGCGTGCCAATTACAGAGTCCATACCCCACCCGGCGCAATGGCTCAGATCAACCAGCCGAAGAGAGTGAGCACTGCATGTACATACAACGCCGCAGGCTGGCGCGCAATACAACTCGAGCAGCTCACACGAAGCTGAGAGTCATTATTTACAGGAGCCCGAGCAGCCGAACACGGCAGGCTCGACACGAAAGCGGCAGCGGAAGCGTCAGCTGCCTCATGCACGGGTAGCGCCCTGAGGACGGCAGCAGCCGCCCGAGGGTTGACTGAACACGACAGGTTCACGTTCCCGTGTCCGCAAAATACTGCATGCAGGCATCCGAGAAAAAATATCAGCTCTAAAGAAGGGTAGGAAGTAAGATCGCAGTTTAAAGACCAGGGAAGCTAGTGACTAATTTAACGCCATTCATCATGATAAATGGTGGGCACTCCGATATCTAGTGCCGATATCGATTATCAAAATCGTCACAGACAACTTCCCAATTACCGAAGGGTTCACATTTTGAAATTATCATTTATATCCGTCAAAATAACGCAACTTAAGTTGCCATTTCGGTCCATCGATACCAATATCTTTTTGGCTTTTCTTCTAAAGAAATCATTTGAGCGGGTAATAACATTCCCACAAACTTCCGAGTAGGTGAACTGTGCGAGAACCACGCGCTCTTTAAACGGTTGCTGACTACAAACCTTCCATAAGCAGCTTTCCTCTTCCATTATCTTCCGACCAACTGTCGTGACAGATGTTCAAATTTGAGCTGTGCCCGTTTGCTTATCGAGCACCTACAAGGTGAGAAGCGATATTAGACATGTTCCAAGGAAAACTTGTCATCATACAAATAGACAGAAATTACCATGTTCTTCGAGGAAACCCCACACGAGAAAGAAGGAACGTCCTTGCAAAGGAGAAAGCGAGGGAGGAGAGCCACGACGATAGCTTTTTCGGCGTGTTGGCCCACCCTCTGTCCGTTGAGGACACTCCCAAACGTAGCAATGACCACCACAGCGCGATCACGAAGCTAGACTCGTCTTCCTCCGCCGGGATGTTTCAGGGAATCGTGGAAAAGAGCTGTTCCAGGGAGTGTGGAAGAGAGCTGTTCCAGGGAGTCCTGGAAAAGAGCTGTTCCAGGGAGTCATGGAAAAATAGCTGTCCCAGAGAGTCGTGGAAAAGAGCTATCCCAGGGAGTCGTGGAAAAGAGCTGTTCCAGGGAGTCGTGGAAAAGAGCCTTCCCCGCGCGCTACTGAAGACGGTAACGTCATCGTAATCGTCTTATCGAAGTCACGGATTTGGTTGTCAAGTTGCTATCGAAGTCGGGTGAAGTCATCAAACGTCCATAGTTGATCAAAAGATAGGACAGAGAACACGATGCATCGATTCTAGCGTCGGTTCAGCCATCCCATAAAATTCCATGGCGCCACCCATGCACTCACTGATCCCGCCAGTACCTTATGCAGCTGCCACACGCCTTTCAACACATCTACACGAGCGCACATGCTGAGAACAGCCAGAACCTCCAGCTTCAGCGCTGACCCTGGTAAAAGATAGAAGCTACAGAAAATCACGCGCCAAATAAACTGGCAGCGGGCTCTCGCCACCCTTATGACAAATGCAGGAGCTTGGCATGTTGGACACCGAAAGGCTTGATACTGAGGAACTAACATTCACGCCAACGAGGGAAATGTCCACAAGGAAAATTGTTAAGTCAACACTACTTTACTCTGATCGCCAGGGTTCTTTTACCTGCCTGGCTAGATGAGCTAGGGCCTTGCTAGCAACAACTATTTACTTGTTTCAGGTTAAAGGGCAGCACACAGCCCGTGTGTTTTATGTTACGGGCCATTGGAGGTCATCTAGGCTATTTAGCACCAAACGACACAAACGCCATCGGACCAGGGAGGAGTCTCCGTCTGCTAACAATTCACAGCAGGGAAGAGGAGTCTCCGTCTGCTGACAATTCACAGCAGAGAAGAGGAGTCTCCGTCTGCTGACAATTCACAGCAGGGAAGAGGAGTCTCCGTCTGCTGACAATTCACAGCAGAGGAGTCTCTGTCTGCTGACAACTCACAGCAGAGGAGTCTCTGTCTGCTGACAACTCACAGCAGAGGAGCCTCCGTCTGCTGACAGTTCACAAGCAGAGGAGTCTCTGTCTGCTGACAACTCACAGCAGAGGAGTCTCCGTCTGCTGACAATTCACAGCAAGGGAAGAGGAGTCTCCGTCTGCTGACAATTCACAGCAGAGAGGAGTAGTCTCCGTCTGCTGACAACTCACAGCAGAGGAGTCTCTGTCTGCTGACAACTCACAGCAGAGGAGCCTCCGTCTGCTGACAGTTCACAGCAGAGAGGAGTCTCTGTCTGCTGACAACTCACAGCAGAGGAGTCTCCGTCTGCTGACAATTCACAGCAGGGAGGAGGAGTCTCCGTCTGCTGACAATTCACAGCAGAGGAGTCTCTGTCTGCTGACAGTTCACAGCAGAGGAGTCTCCGTCTGCTGACAACTCACAGCAGAGGAGTCTCCGTCTGCTGACAATTCACAGCAAGGCTGCCAGACGTGTCCCGAATCAATCCAGCTTCACAAATCGAAGACAGCACGGGAGAGGTCGTCTCGACTATTCCGCGCCTCTTCTTTGCCCGGAAATGAGAGAAGAGACTCTCTGCTACGGAGGACCCCACAGGTGAGAGAACACGGGGGGAGGAGAGTCTGTTGGTCTGCACTCCCCCGGTAAGTGAGCACAGAGACGGAAGGGCCGCAGGCACTCCGAGACTAAGCGGTTAGTCAGACACGGTACAGATGCTTCTGCACGCACGCTCACACTTACGCGGATCCTAGCGTGCCCTTTGACCGGCTTTGGGCTTTCGAGGAGCAACTGCAAAAGCCCCGTGCCGTTAGAACAAAGTCGACTTAACGTGGCAGTTTCTAGACGATCACGAAATCTACACCAGAAGCAAAGTGTGGGCGTTAAACCTGACCACTCTTACCAATAGCAACCAATCCTGAACACACGCCTGGGATCGATAGCCTGGGCAAAAATTTCGCTGATCATTAACATATACCGCGATTATGTTCCCCCACGGGGAGGTTTGCAGATGCTCTCTCGAAATAACTCAACATATATATATATATATATATATATATATATATATATATATATATATATATATATTTTATATACATATATAACCCCCCAACACGCCTAAGCCGTGGATAAGAATACGCCAGGAATCCTCGCCAGCCTTTGTAGCGCCTTAGACAAACAATTATCTCCGCTGATCGTCTACAACACAAACTAATTGATCATTCTATTTACTGAGTATGGTAACAATGTGCAGGGCAATTTTTCCAACAACTTCTCCACTTCCTTGCCAGGGTAGAGCTCGGCGATTAAGACCGTAACTCAGCAGAATTCACACAGCTTTTCTTGGACCTAGCGGAACAGAAGACTGCTCCCGTGGCACCAGGCGAGGCGTGACCTCGGGTTTTGACACCGGACCATTTAATTAGTTTAAAGGCCTTTCGAGCTCGTGTTCCACGCTACTGGGCGCCAGCATTTGTCCAAGGGCCTTCCATACTGAACCGAGAAGTATTAACCAACTACCAACTACGCCATACGCCTGGTCATCCTCATAGTGAAGGTGGCATCTCCCTCCAACCAACCTCTAATCTGGCTCCGCCTCAGACACACTGCTCCGCGAAGGACCCGCGTCTCACCTTCTGCCAGGGGTGGGCGCGGATCTGCGGGAACTTGAACTCGGTGTAGTTGGGGTTCATCTCTCCCAGCTGCTCCCTGGTGGGCGTGCCCAGCACTTTGATGATCTCCACCAGCTGGTCGACGCCGCTGTCCCCGGGGAAGATGGGCTGGCCCAGTAGCAGCTCCGCCAGCACACAGCCGGCGCTCCACACGTCTGCCGAGGTCAGGTCAGGTCAGTAGCGCTCGGTGTACACCGACCGACACACCCGCCCGCCGGCGACAGTGCAGGGCACACGTCCCACGAGGCTGCATCCAGCCACGACCGGTCACGTCTGGCACAGGCAGCCCGGCGCAGCACGTGGGCGAAACCCTCGCCGGTGTTCACGTACGGACTACCCAGCTTTGCACCTGACGCCGACCTCTCCACACCAGCCGGAAAGGGCGCGCTCTCTGTGGCTGCTAACAGGGAGGCCTCACACACCCTCAGAGACAGGGACGGCGTCCAACAGGAGAGTGCACACCGTCACCAGTCTCACCATCTTCACTAGAAGCACAGAAACTGACAGGTAAATGCAAGTCGGGTTTCTGCCATTCGGATGTACTACTGCAGGCAGTGGCTGAACACTACTGCTTAGTACCAGCCCGTGATACCTAACCAAATACTACCCTGACTACAAACGCCGCCAGTCAGCACCAACCCGCCATGCTTAACCCGACACCGAACCGGCAACAACCGCCGCGGGTCAGCACCAACCCGCCATGCTTAACCCGACACCGAACCGGCAACAACCGCGGGTCAGTACCAACCCGCGATACTTAAAGGGAATGTGGCACCTTTATAACGTGATTTTAACTGAGATAGCCAAGTTGTAACTGAGATAGCAAGTCGGAAAACCCGGTACTCAATATATAATTTGTCTTGGAACTCAAAATTTCCGTGGAAAAAAGCTATGAACCTACCTGAAATGTACCCCAAATGTACCCCAGCCAGGCGGCCACAGTTGTCAGCTGTTGGTGTGACGACAGCGCTAACGTCACGGTGAGTAACAGCCATTTGAAGCCCTTGAAGCCTACTAAATATGGTAGTAGTTGCCAGATCATGACGCCATCCACAGGCAGAGGTTCATTTTTCACCTTAGATGAGCATTTTAAAAATCCAAATATTAAGCTCCTTGTACATATTTCAGAGAAATAATGGACGTTTTAATGATTTTCCGCAAAAAAATACCCCTAGTTACACTGAATTCCTGGGTTGGAACATTGTGCCACATTCCCTTTAACCAAACAATGAACCGGCAATAAACGCCGCGGGTCCGTACCGCCATGCGTAACCAGACACGGCGTATGTAGCGAACAGCCTGCAGCTGCTGTGACTCTGGACAGTCGCTCCGATGTTCCGTCTGAGGAGCCGGCCGGCGGCGGACACCCGGCTCAACACCGCTCTGGCCAGGTGGTGACGTCAGACCAGCCCACAGGTAAAAACCACACCTGCGGCGGCAGCGCGCGCCGGACAAAAACGGCGCGGTACCGCACGGCGGCGCGGACGCCGACTGTTACCGAGCGGACACCCCAGACCCGTGTATGGCGCTAAACAAACAAACGTCGCAGCCTGCAGTTGTCAGCTGGAGTAAAGGCCCGGCCCTCGGCTCTCTATATCAATATCACATGGCTACACCTGCACCGCACAAACTCAATGTGCTATTTCTGTGGAGTATTTTCCAGACATATGACAGAAGATGTCACATTCAGATTGTATGAACTACACCTGCAGGTCGTGAGGCCGGCTGTCTCCTTTCCTGCACGTCATCAATAATACATCATCTCACCGACGAGAGATGGCGGTCTCGTGACGGAGTGACCCTCCCGCATGTGGGCCATCACACGATACTCCGATTTCATTATCACGAGACGACGCAGTCTGCAGCTACACCGACAAACATCGTCACGTCAGCTCACATTTTCATATCGAACAGTCAGCATGAAAAGATGCATCACATCATGGACGAACCACGGCAGCCGACGAAATCACATCGAATTGTCAACACAAAGAACTTTCGTTCCTTCGCAAAAAATGTTTCACATTATCCCTTCCCGGATATTCAATATCACCCAGATCAGTGTGTATGTGTGTATTGGGGGTTTAGGGCGCTTTCAGCGACTTGGCCATATAGCTCCCTTCATTACAAGAACTTCTCAGGTGTTAATACTATATGTGGTTTCAACTCTGTGTCGCCTGAAAAGGTCACTTAAAAATGAGATGGTTAGCACAACCAAGTCTCCCAGCTTCTACCGTCATACATTTCAGATACGCACCCAGCCGTGCGTGCGTCCCACGCTTGTGGTGGTCTCTCCGTTCGCTCAGGATATCCGAGACCCTTGGGTGGAGAGCGGCGAACGAAGGTCGTGTTTCTGTTCATGTAGGTCTCCCGGACTCTCGGCCCAGAATGCCTGTCATCACTAACAGCGCAAGGGCGCGGCACATCCTGCCAAAAATTTTGGACTTCTCCAAAACTTTCTATGGAGCCCGCTTGCTTTATTTTAATAGGGAACTCTTTTTGGACTCTTGGCACCCAAATTTTCTTTCCCTTTGTGTCACGGAAGAGGAAATCTGGTTTTTTATGCTTTTGGAGCCGTGTTGGGAAGATACCTTTTCTGAACTTGGGCAAGGGGAAAGCCTTCGCTTCCCTTCACGGGACTCTGTGCCTGAGTGACCTGTGTCGATTGTGTTCGGCGGCGGTGATGGTGGAGGGTATGGTGGTGGCATAAGTGTAGGGTCGCTACCTGCGGGGTTGGCAATAGCGCTACACTTGACTACTTTCGAACGCTGCGTCCTTTTGGTGGCGCTGAGGTAGAGCGCTCCGATTCACGTCTCTCATCCCACCCAGATCATCCCAGAGCAGACATATCATGTCCATCTACATTATCATACAGCAGACATTTGACGTCCGTCTACATCGCCATATAGCGGACATTTCACGCCGATCTACATCGTCATACAACACACATTTCGCGTCTGTCTACATCGTCATACACCACACATTTCGCGTCCGTCTACATCATCATACAGCACACATTTCTACAGCACACATTTCACGTCTATCTACATCATCATACAACACACATTTCACGTCTGTCTACATCATTATACACCACACATTTCACGCCGATCTACATCGTCATACAGCACACATTTCGCGTCTGTCTACATCGTCATACACTACACATTTCGCGTCCGTCTACATCAGCATACAGCACACATTTCACGTCTGTCTACATCATTATACACCACACATTTCACGTCTATCTACATCATCATACAACACACATTTCACGTCTGTCTACATCATTATACACCACACATTTCACGTCTATCTACACCATCATACAACACACATTTCACGTCCGTCTACATCGCCATACAGCACACATTCCACGTCCGTCTACATCATCCTATTACATACATTTCACATCAGTCTAAATCACCATACAGCCCACATTTCACGTCTGTCTACATCATTATACACCACACATTTCACGTCCATCTACACCGTCATACACCACACATTTCACGTCTGTCTAAATCATTATACGCCACACATTTTACGTCCGTCTACATCACCATACAGCACACATTTCACGTCTGTCTACATCATTATACACCACACATTTCACGTCCGTCTACATCGTCCTGTAGCGGACATTTCACAGTCTAAATCACCATACAGCAGACATTCCACGTCCGTCTACATCGTCATACAGCACATATTTCACGTCTGTCTACATCATCATATCGCCAACATTTCACGTCCGTCTACATTGTCATACAGCACACATTTCACGTCTGTCTACATCATCATATCGCCAACATTTCACGTCCGTCTACATTGTCATACAGCACACATTTCACGTCCGTCTACATCATCATATCGCCAACATTTCACGTCCGTCTACATTGTCATACAGCACACATTTCACGTCCGTCTACATCATCATATCGCCAACATTTCACGTCCGTCTACATCATCATATCGCCAACATTTCACGTCCGTCTACATTGTCATACAGCACACATTTCACGTCCGTCTACATCATCATATCGCCAACATTTCACGTCCGTCTACATCATCATATCGCCAACATTTCACGTCCGTCTACATTGTCATACAGCACACATTTCACGTCCGTCTACATCATCACATCGCCAACATTTCACGTCCGTCTACATCATTCACAGAGCCCCCACTGGCCATCAGATCAATCCACAGACCTCCAGAGCGATCGACAACGCTGGAAAGCAGGCCGACGTGAGTACCATCAGAGGGCCGATGTGATTGGGATTGCAGCGCCAGCAGCTGCTACAACTCAGCCAATGCCGCCGCTCTCCGCCCATTTGTAAGGCATTGCTGTGGTAGTTCCGGGTTCGAGTTCGAGATACCCGAATACATTCCAGGTTTAACGAGAGATTTGTCACCAGAAACACGTCTGGAGCAATCATACAGATACAAAGATTAAAGCTTAATAGCCAAGATTTAAAGCTTTATAGCCAAGATGCGCTGGAGAGCCCATTAAACATCCAACAAAGTATCTCGCCCTGTCATTAAGCAAACCTGAAATTAAGGGTAGTCTGGTTAAGATTTAACACCGGACTGGCGCTGGTCCCCATGTCCGGCGGTTGATGGCATTGTTAGTCCTCTCGTGGCGCCACAGAATCGTAATAATAATTTTTGGGGCTTATCGACGCACCAACTGCCAGGGTCATATGGCGTCGCCAACTCTTTCCCTGTTGGAAGGGTTTCTCGGGAGCCAGCTTGCTCCTTGTTCAGGGAAGCCGCCGGGCCTTGAACCCGGGTCGGCTGCGTGGAAGCCAGCTACGCTGACCAGCCACAGAATCGTAAACTCGGCATCCCTCCCTGAATAAAACCCGTTCCCTCCGCCAGAGGCGAACACGGACGTCCATCCGGGGGAGCGCGACAAAACGTCTGCTACAGAGGACCTAACGACCAAAGGGTATAACCATCGACTGGAAATCACAGCCAACAAAGGGGCGTGGTAGTCGGCAGGTTATATTGCCCCAGTTACTGCCCCTGACTCCGCCTCCTCCGTCCGTCCAGCAGCGGCGGCCCGCCTGGGGCCGTCAGCTACGGCTCAGCGTGGCCGTACACCGAGGCGCGACGTTCACGGCGGTCCCCGCTGCTGCGCCCCGGCCGGCCGTATACCAGGGCTCAATACAACGCTGTCTGTCCCGGCCCCCAAAACACGCGGCCGTGTGGGTATGTGTGCGGTCGCCAATGATAGGTCAAGAATGCCCCCCCATCCCACTTAGAATGGATCACAGTTTTTTAATAGGAAAAAAACACTATGAATTGTCGCATAACCCTCACACAGTGCTTACATATCCAACTTAATTGGATTCAATGATTACAAAAATGAGCCGATCAAGTCAAAGTACTAAATAAATACCTGGACACAATCCCTGCTCAAAATAGCGTAGTTGACGGTTAAATTTCAATATCACAAAGGATGGCGGCAGACCCACTGGCCCGTCCCTGCGCTGACCGATATTGGTGGTGTAGTTGGTGGCGCCGAAGATGAGCTCAGGCGCCCGGTAGTAGCGAGAGCAGATGTACGAGACGTTCGCCTCCCCGGCCACCAGCACCTTGAGACAGAAACACAGCATTCACAGTCTGATCACATTAACACAACTACACGTTTTCGACTCCTTCTTAAAGAGTGTACAACCATGTAACCTTTTAATCGACTGATAGGTACACCATAAAAGTCTACAAAACACACTAATGGTACACAGTCGCCAGCAGTCAAGCCTACACAGAGTACACAACAGAAACAAGCTCTACATAAGTTGCCTCGCTGCCAGTTCTCCGAGCTGGCCATTGCCACAGCATCACGTGGGTTACCTTGGCGCTGCCGAAGTCACAGAGCTTCAGCACGCCCGACTCCGGGTCCAACAGCAGGTTCTGCGGCTTGATGTCCCGGTGGCAGATGCCCAGCGAGTGGATGTAGGCCAGCGACCGGAACAGCTGGTACATGTACAGCTGCCGGGCACAGACGGAGCGTGGGAACACGGAGAAGTACAGAAGAACAACTGGTACATGTACAGCTGCCGGGCACAGACGGAGCGTGGGAACACGGAGAAGTACAAAAGAACTGGTACATGTACAGCTGCCGGGCACAGACGGAGCGTGGGAACACGGAGAAGTACAGAAGAACTGGTACATGTACAGCTGCCGGGCACAGACGGAGCGTGAGTACATGGACATCGGAGCAACTGGTACATGTGCAGCTGCCGGGCACAGACGGAGCGTGGGTACATGAAGAACGGTGGAACAACTGGTACATGTACAGCTGCCGGGCACAGACGGTACGTCGGTACATGGACAGCGGAGCAACTGGTACATGTACACTACAGCTGCCGGGCACAGACGGAGTGTGGGTACACGGATAGCGGAACAACTGGTACATGTACAGTAGACCGTTTCATATGCACGAGTTGTCAGGTTTTAAGTAGCTGAGCAGTTATCCTGGTTCAGTTTTTCGTGCTGATTCCGAATCCGAAAACCGTTTTTGTCCATCATGTACGTAAGTATTAGACCATTGGCATTTATGCGCCGTATTTGGCGAATTTTTGCAATTTTCTTGTTTTTGACACAGGAATTCACAATTTTGTTTAAAAAGCATTATCAAAGTCGAGAGAAGGTAGAATAACGCCATCTGGGCAGATACAGATTGCATATCTCGGATTTATGAAACAAGCATACAACCAGTGACGTCATTTGTACGTTACCGATGCCTATTTGCCCGTTTTTCTCGCCAGTCTTCATGTGAAAATGGGAGAATGGGATAAAAACGACTCCAACCGGAAACTCGCCATTGTATTTAAAGACACTCATGTTCGACGGTGAATTCAGTACATTGGATCAGAACCATAATCAACAATGGTTGTTTGTCTGATTGATTTCCACTTGCCATCACTGGTGCTGGCTCATTACTTCCCTGATGAACTGTTGCTGCACGCCTTTCTGGTGGCGCTTATCGCCAACATGTCCTCCTGGCGCCGCTTTTCGTTGGGGGACTCACTGATGAAGTCTTGAATGAGCTTGATGGCTCGTTTCGCTGGGTAATTCACGACAGACAGCCCATTTACGAAGGCGTTGGGGGTCTTGAAACTTTCCCTGAGGTGCCACACTTCTACATCCTCTCGAAGCCAGCACAGGTCAGCTTCAGTCATTTTTAACCTCTCGAAGAGAAGCCAGGACCTAGGTCCGGCGAGCTGGGCCAGACTGGGGAGACGCCCGACAGTTGACTGAATTTTCACGTGGACAACTCCACTGTTTTTAGGTTTCTCTTGCTTCCATCTCTGCGGCCTTTGAGCGTCCGCTACAGCCAGGGCTCGAGCCTGCCGCTCTTCCTGGGACGTTCCCGTGTCTACCAGGGCTAACACGACCAGAGAAGGGTCAAGGTACCACTGGTGTCTGCTCAGCGATTCCAGGCAAGCGTCTGCCACTTGAGTCCTTTTCCCTCCCTCCGCTCTGTACTTTCGCATCTGGTCAAAGGCGTTTAGGTCCTGACGTGGAGCAGCAGCTGCCACAGCACAATGCAGGAACCAGATGCCATAGAATAGGCCAACAAACTCTGCCATGACTGAAATTTGCTCACGATCGTCCTCTGTCAGAAATTCCAGCTGATTTTTCATAAGCTCCATTTTCAGGAAGTAGATAGATTGTATCATGAACCTGGCTCTGTGGCAGGCTCTTGGCCAGCGAAACTTGAAGTTCTTCACCTCTCCCCTAGCCAGATCACCAGCAGCTCATTAAGCTTTTGCGTTTTGAACACAGGCTATTCCGGTCCGCAGGTTCTACCTGTTACACATCTGGAGACCCTATTGATGTGGATCTTGTATATATCCCGTCGACAGCAAAGCCACAACAGGGCCCGGCCAATATTCTGTTCGATGAGAGAACAGGCCCCATGAAGCCTACCAGTGTTGCTGCTCCTTGTATCACTAGACATGGCTACGATGTCATCTTGGATACCCCACTCTTCAAGCAAAGCTACAGCTGCTTCCATCTGATTCATTCCTGAGGAGTTCGCAATTACTGGAACCCCATGAAGCTGTTCGAGTGGAGGGTTTGATGAAGTCACCAAGATCGCAAGACTATCTTGTGCTGTTACACATCTGGAGACCCTATTGATGTGGATCTTGTATATATCCCGTCGACAGCAAAGTCACAACAGGGCCCGGCCAATATTCTGTTCGATGAGAGAACAGGCCCCATGAAGCCTACCAGTGTTGCTGCTCCTTGTATCACAAGACATGGCTACGATGTCATCTTGGATACCCCACTCTGGTTGTTGGTGATCTCCTCGATGATTTTGCTGTCGAAGTGAACAGTCAGAGGTCCCTTGGTTTTCTGCTGGAACTCTATCTTCGCCTGCTGCGCTGACTCTGCAATTGCGCTCCTTCTCTGGTGCCACACAGTCGAATTTGAGAGCGGTAGTTCCTGCACATTTTCCCCTCCCACGTGGATGAGGTTTGCCAGACGTGCAGCATGACCTGAAGTACTTCCATGGAAGCGTTTTGCTGTAAGAGCTGTGTCTTTGACAACACACCTTTTCAACTTCAAATTCACTTACTCTGGCTTCTTTTCCTTTCTCTTCGACACTGGAAGCTCATAATCCGGCGAAGGATCTGTGTCGGAAGCTGCCATGTCATCTTCACAGGCATATTCTTGAAGAACAGGCGATTCTCAGTTTCTTTTCCTTTTTCCCGACTTGACACGCGCTGCTTCTCTTGATAGTTTGTTGAGAACAGATTTTCTATCTTCTTGTCATGTTTTTCTATCCCCATTTTTCTTCCACCTCGCTGATCGATGAAGAATGCCACATCTTGATTCCTGGCCTCAGGACTCCTCAATCGATATTTCTTGACGACATCAATTGCTCCCTCTGCAGATATATCGAACAAGCCGTTCATGTCAGAAACAAACGAGCCTCCCTTGTCCACTTCTTTAGTGCCGGTTCTGCTTTTGTGACGGTTCAGTTGGGTCCACCTATTGTTTAACTTCAGCAGCTTTTTAAGTATGCTGTAATCCGACATCAGTGGTATACCTGACTTCAGCCAAGCACCCTCTTGCTTCAGCGTTGCCACGGCGCATTTTTCTGGGACGTTTGGTTCACTGTGGCGGCAGCAACCCCCGGCTTCGAAACAGCCAGCGTCATTGGTGCCAGTTTTTAACGGGCAGCAAAAGGAGGTCGCAATAGGCTTCCGCTGGTTCTGGGGCTTGCTTTTCAGATAGCACAAAAACTGCATAACATCACCACACCGAGGTAGTTGAGACTCGCTACGAGTAATCTTTGGCTGCTGCTGGCCCAAAAGAAACACTTCTGATTGAGACCTTGTGCATTTTTTCGTCACGCGTTTTGAGGACATGCTGCCTTCGACCAAGGTTCACACCTACATCGAGCTACGTCCGTGTGAGCAAGGGCTCCTAACCGTCTTTAACCACAGTCAGAAGGTAACCTTTGTTTATACCTTCTGCTTTGTAAAATCAAGAACTTAGGTTTATAATGTTTATATTTAAAGTTAATGTTTCATTATCATTATTTTTCATTATGATTTCATTGCGTAAAATCAAACCCAAAGATTAAAGCTTTTTGGTGAAAAAGTGTCAAATACAAATTGTATAGAAATCTATGAGGTAGGTAGCACAAGCAATTCGAATTACAAAAAGTCATTGTATGGGGAGGGGCAATTCAGCTGATACAAAGCTGCACTTGAGTCAATGCAAAACGTGGTGCCATGAGGATAGGTGGGCCATAAGCGCCACCACAAAGGGGGTGCGGCAGTAGCTCATCACAAAAAGAGAGAAAGAACTGTTACAAATGAGCAAGCCCCAGTGATAGCAAATTAAAATCAACCCACCACTCAACTATGTTTGATGCGAGTACATAGTCCCGATCAGAGCCGGAGCCAGATGGACGGTTGGGGGGGGGGCAACGGGGCCCAAAATTGTTAAAAAGATGTTTTGAAAGAAAATCGGCAAAAATCGATTGATTTGGGAAGTAAATTGCCCTATTGACCCCACCCCCAGGATCCGCCATTGGTCCCGACATAATGAACGGACTGCCAATCATGACTGTCTTTAGATAAGATGCAAATTTTAAGGTTTCTGTTCTTTTTTCGGTGCCTCTGCAGCAAGGAAACATGAATTAGTTTGCAATGCATTCTGCTGCTTCCTTCTAGAAACTGGGAAAAATATACGCAAAGAAGTTATCGATGACGTAAAAATGACGTCACTGGCTGTTTGCTTGTTTATGAAGACTGATGCTTTAAAAATGACTGGCCAAAATAGCGTTGTTTTGACCTTCTCTCGATTTAAGATTATTTGATTCTATCAAAATTAGATAACTTTGTCAAAATCTGAATGATTTAGAAAATTCGCCAAATACGGCGCATAAATGTCAAATGGTCTAATACTTAGTCACATTATAGACGAAAACGGTTTTCAGATTCGAAATCAGCACGAAAAACTGAACCAGGAAAACTGCTCAGCTACTTAAATCCCGACAAGTCGTGCATTATGAAACGGTCTAATGTACAGCTGCCGGGCACAGACGGAGCGTGGGTACATGGACAGCGGAGCAACTGGTACATGTACAGCTGCCGGGCACAGACGGAGTGTGGGTACATTGACAGCGGAGCAACTGGTACATGTACAGCTGCCGGGTACAGACGGTACGTGGGTACATGGACAGCGGAGCAACTGGTACATGTACAGTTGACGGGCACAGACGGTACGTGGGTACATGGACAGCGGAGCAACTGGTACATGTACAGCTGCCGGGCACAGACGGTACGTGGGTACATGGACAGCGGAGCAACTGGTACATGTACAGCTGCCGGGCACAGACGGTACGTGGGTACATGGACAGCGGAGTAACTGGTACATGTACAGCTGCCGGGCGCAGACGGAGCGTGAGTACATGGACAGCGGAGCAACTGGTACATGTACAGCTGCCGGGCACAGACGGTACGTGGGTACATGGACAGCGAGTAACTGGTACATGTACAGCTGACGGGCACAGACGGTACGTGGGTACATGGACAGCGGAGCAACTGGTACATGTACAGCTGCCGGGCACAGACGGTACGTGGGTACATGGACAGCGGAGCAACTGGTACATGTACAGCTGCCGGGCACAGACGGTACGTGGGTACATGGACAGCGGAGCAACTGGTACATGTACAGCTGCCGGGCACAGACGGTACGTGGGTACATGGACAGCGGAGCAACTGGTACATGTACAGCTGCCGGGCACAGACGGTACGTGGGTACATGGACAGCGGAGCAACTGGTACATGTACAGCTGCCGGGCGCAGACGGAGCGTTAGTACATGGACAGCGGAGCAACTGGTACATGTACAGTTGCCGGGCACAGACGGTACGTGGGTACATGGACAGCGGAGCAACTGGTACATGTACAGCTGCCGGGCACAGACGGTACGTGGGTACATGGACAGCGGAGCAACTGGTACATGTACAGCTGCCGGGCACAGGCGGTACGTGGGTATATGGACAGCGGAGCAACTGGTACATGTACACTACAGCTGCCGGGCACAGACGGAGTGTGGGTACATGGACAGCGGAACAACTGGTACATGTACAGCTGCCGGGCACAGACGGTACGTGGGTACATGGACAGCGGAGCAACTGGTACATGTACACTACAGCTGCCGGGCACAGACGGAGCGTGGGTACACGGACAGCGGAGCAACTGGTACATGTACAGTTGCCGGGCGCAGACGGAGCGTGAGTACATGGACAGCGGAGCAACTGGTACATGTACAGCTGCCGGGCACAGACGGAGTGTGGGTACATGGACAGCGGAACAACTGGTACATGTACAGCTGCCGGGCGCAGACGGAGCGTGAGTACATGGACAGCGGAGCAACTGGTACATGTACAGCTGCCGGGCGCAGACGGAGCGTGAGTACATGGACAGCGGAGCAACTGGTACATGTACACTACAGCTGCCGGGCACAGACGGAGCGTGAGTACATGGACAGCGGAGCAACTGGTACATGTACACTACAGCTGCCGGGCACAGACGGAGCAAGGGTACATGGAGAAGTACAGAAGAACAACTGGTACATGTACAGCTGCCGGGCACAGACGGAGGTGTGGGTACATGGAGAAGTACAGAAGAACAACTGGTACATGTACAGCTGCCGGGCACAGACGGAGTGTGGGTACACGGAGAAGTACAGAAGAACTGGTACATGTACAGCTGCCGGGCGCAGACGGAGCGTGAGTACATGGACAGCGGAGCAACTGGTACATGTACACTACAGCTGCCGGGCGCAGACGGAGCGTGAGTACATGGACAGCGGAGCAACTGGTACATGTACAGCTGCCGGGCGCAGACGGAGTGTGAGTACATCGACAGCGGAGCAACTGGTACATGTACACTACAGCTGCCGGGCACAGACGGAGCAAGGGTACACGGAGCAGCGGAGCAACTGGTACATGTACAGCTGCCGGGCGCAGACGGAGCGTGAGTACATGGACAGCGGAGCAACTGGTACATGTACACTACAGCTGCCGGGCACAGACGGAGCAAGGGTACACGGACAGTGGAGCAACTGGTACATGTACAGCTGCCGGGCGCAGACGGAGCGTGAGTACATGGACAGCGGAGCAACTGGTACATGTACACTACAGCTGCCGGGCACAGACGGAGCAAGGGTACACGGAGAAGTACAGAAGAACAACTGGTACATGTACAGCTGCCGGGCACAGACGGAGTGTGGGTACACGGAGAAGTACAGAAGAACTGGTACATGTACAGCTGCCGGGCACAGACGGAGCGTGGGTAAATGGACAGCGGAGCAACTGGTACATGTACAGCTGCCGGGCGCAGACGGAGCGTGAGTACATGGACAGCAGAGCAACTGGTACATGTACAGCTGCCGGGCGCAGACGGAGCGTGGGTAAATGGACAGCGGAGCACCTGGTACATGTACAGCTGCCGGGCGCAGACGGAGCGTGAGTACATGGACAGCGGAGCAACTGGTACATGTACAGCTGCCGGGCACAGACGGAGCGTGGGTACATCGGAGAAGTACGGAGCAACTGGTACATGTACACTACAGCTGCCGGGCACAGACGGAGCAAGGGTACACGGACAGCGGAGCAACTGGTACATGTACAGCTGCCGGGCGCAGACGGAGCGTGAGTACATGGACAGCGGAGCAACTGGTACATGTACAGCTGCCGGGCACAGACGGAGCGAGGGTACATGGAAAGTACAGAAGAACAACTGGTACATGTACAGCTGCCGGGCACAGACGGAGCGTGGGTACATGGACAGCGGAGCACCTGGTACATGTACACTACAGCTGCCGGGCACAGACGGAGCAAGGGTACACGGACAGCGGAGCAACTGGTACATGTACAGCTGCCGGGCACAGACGGAGCGTGAGTACATGGACAGCGGAGCAACTGGTACATGTACACTACAGCTGCCGGGCACAGACGGAGCAAGGGTACATGGAGAAGTACAGAAGAACAACTGGTACATGTACAGCTGCCGGGCACAGACGGAGTGTGGGTACATGGAGAAGTACAGAAGAACAACTGGTACATGTACAGCTGCCGGGCACAGACGGAGTGTGGGTACACGGAGAAGTACAGAAGAACTGGTACATGTACAGCTGCCGGGCACAGACGGAGTGTGGGTACACGGAGAAGTACAGAGGATCCGTTAGTGCGTACAAAAATATACAACACAAACGCGCGGGATGACCAACACGCGAAAAACACAAAAGCGCGGGATGGCAAAGGCGCGGGACGATCAACAGGCAAAAAATTTACTGTTGGAGAATATTTCGGGGCGGATAAAACTAGCATTCAAGAAAAGTGGCACTGCACCAATTCAGAAGGAACGTGATATCGACGGAAACGCGCTGCCTCTCATTCCATGGCCCTTATAGGCAACAGTTAATCCTTTGTGATTTCAGGGGCAACATGCTTCCGTTATTTCCGTTACACTTTCGCACATTTCGTTACACCACCTGCAAAACGTACGTTATAGACGTAGTGATCGTACGTTAGTTCACCAAAACCAAGGCCAGTCATGTATCAGCGTTGTGTCAAAAAATGAGACCGATAGCGCTCTAGGCGGCGTGAGATTTATCTGAATCAAACAAGGAGTGATTATGTAAACGCAGTGTCACAAAGGAAGGCGCTGCCTCTGTCGCTTCCTTATCCCCCAGTCCTAATGAAGACATCAGATGCATGGGATCGCCGTGCATATATCAAGGAAAGCCAATGTGTTCTATCATAATAGCATTGTGGGATCATGGAAATGGAGGCCACCGCAATGGCACAGAGCATCTCATCAGACACCATCCAAATAAGCCTGACTGCATCTGAGATACACAGGGGAAAGTCCCGGGGATTGTTACACGACGAATATTTTCATCACCAACAAAGCGGCAGCCTGCGGTAAACCATAACCGATATCCAAAAGCTCTCACACCAGGATACGCATATTTTGCGTAGCCCACAAATGTCATCATCAGCAAATTTATCATTTCAAGCAAGGCCTGCAAGCTTATAACCGGAACACTGATTCCTGAAACCATGGAACACTCCAGTCGACATTTGTATTGTCTACAATCCCTGAAGGCGACCATGAGAATAGTCTGGACTGAAACCCGCCACAGCAAAACTTTTTAGAATACGGGTTACACTGATTACGAGCGAGGGTTAACCTGATGGATCGCACGGGTTACCCTGATAAAGCGCACGGGTTACCTAGATCACGAGCGGGTTACGCCGATGAAGGGGATTCCTTGATCAAGCGCATGGGTTACCCTGAGCCGGCACACGTGTTACCTTGATAAAGCTGATGGGTATGGTCTGCTTGGAGCGGTTGTAGTGGCGAGACACCTTGTATACCGTCTCCGGAATGTACTCCAGTACCAGGTTCAGGTACACCTCATCCCTCTGTCGAGCAGACACACCACCTGTTACACAAAATTGTCCAGCATATATTGGAAATAAGGTGACTAGGAATAAAAAATAAGCTAGTGCATCGAGTATACTCATTTTTCCAGTGAACAAAAAAGGTAAGTCATGTGGGATGCTCTACGTACGTTATACTCTGGATCCACACCACTACCCATACATTTTCCATTCTCATAATCGTTCAGGATTTGAAATCCTATCGTAGCTACTCCGAATCGAGCTCCCTCTGCCCTCTCCTTGCCTATTCCTACTCATCTTCCTGAAGCACGCAGAATAAGCGCGAATCGTCCCCACCCGCTGAGAGGGTGGGGCAGAACACACCACTTTGGCACAGAGAGAGTTGTCAGGGTATTTGCGCGCAGTGTGAGCCTGGCCGGCGATATCTCCGCAAACAGGGTCTGTAGAGCAGAGCACAGCGGCTCGGCGCCAACACAGCGCGCCGCGCCACCGTCGGCACGCCCCGCGCCAGAGGTCACGGCCGGTCGCACCAGCGCCGCTGTGCAAACACACAATTAACCTTTTCAACAGCCGCTCTCAACAGGCATCCATAATTTATCACGGCAACATCGACAGAGTGCGGTGTAGACTGGTAATAAGGAGTTCCTTCAAGTAAAGTCTGCCTCAGCATGCCTGCCTAGCACCGCGGCGCCGAAGACAAATGGAGCTATCCGAGCCCGGCAAATGCTGGAGATTTAGCCCACCTCGGGAGGTGTAAATCAGCGCTTCTTCTCGGCACTGGAGATTTACATCACTGCCAGCGTTCAACTGTACCTAACAAAGCCAGTTAGGACGAAACCAAGAATTCCACTCATGGGAGCGGCCTAGTACTACTCAGCAGAATGGCGTAGAATTCGTTCCCTCCAGGAGGAACTGCGTCTGCGTGCGTCCCCCGTCCAGCGGGAGCTGCGTCCTGCGTGCGTCCCCCGTCCAGCGGGAGCTGCCTTCTGCGTGCGTCCCCCGTCCAGCGGGCGCTGCGTCCTGCGCCCCCGCCCCGCCCCCCGGCCGGCACGCGGTGGCCGCGTGCGTCGGCCGCGGGCGCTGGCGCCGAGTTTGAGTCACGCACGGCGCCGGTACCGACCGAGCCGGTGCAGTCGGTACACCCTCTCAGGGACTCGGGACAAGGCCGCTGCCACCACCGCCCAGCCAGTCATATAAGGACCGGGGACGAGTCGCCGGCGAACCCGGCAGGCTGTCACCCTCCACATGCACGGCGTACTCGGCAGAAAAGGCCGCGTCTGAGCGGGAAGGCACCCAGCCCCAGGAAGCAGCGCAGATGAAAGGCCTGAGAAGAGAAGCCTGCGGCGTAGTTACTGATCCGTCCGGAGGCGGCCCAACAGCGCCACCCAGAAGTGACTGCCACTATGGAAATGTGCGGCAAAGTTGGCAGGGCGGGGCGCCGGTATCGACCACTCCAATGTCTGGACTGCACCAGCGGGGAGTGTAACGCGGCACGGCTCGGTACACGGGCCGACAGGGGCGTGATAGCGCGCCGACACGACATGTGACGCGTCCCGCCGGACTACTCCGACTCACGCCAAATATAGACGGATCACGACTCACGCTCAACACAGACGGCAAATGTCAGAGCTCAGACGGCACCGCCCCTGGCGTGATTCTCCGCTTCTAATTATATCCATTCTGTTTTATTTCATTTCATATACAGCGAGAAGCCGAGTACAGCCGACAGCTGACCGGGCCGGAAGCGGCCCCACCGGACGTGCAGCTCGCACAGGGAAGAAAAGCTTCAGGGAGGGGGCAGCTGGAAGCCCACCATATCGACCCCAGGGCTGCCCCGATCTTCCCGAGTCCTTCTCACAATTGACCAGCCCCTTGTCTGGATCGATCCCAGACTTTGCACTATGGCATACTACGCCGGACTCCACCCACACCAATACCTACAGCACTGCCTGCACAAAACCGCTGTGCCGCAGTCAGTACCCCCCCATGATGTGGGCGGGAGCGGAGGGGGACCCGGGCTGACCCCAGCTTCCGCCAGCCCGCCTACAGAGTGGGACGACCATCCGGCCCCCCCGGGCACCGCCGCCGCAGGGGGGCAGGGGGCACGCAACCGTGACCGGCGCCCACTGCTGGCAACGGGTTCAGGCGCCCTACATACCCGTTGCGCGGGTTACACCGAGTACAGGCAGCCAGGGGAAAGGACTCTAGTCAACTCATTACTCATCATAAGGCTTATTAACTCCATTCATGATACGGCCGTCAAACACAGATCTGGCCGCACGATATGGACGCGTAGTTAATAATTCATTGAGTCTCGTCGAATACTGTGTGGAAATGCAGGTAAGTTGCACCCCTGCGGACAGTTACTTGGCAGCACCGGCAGAACACTACAGCACCCAGGACTGGTGGCGTGTTCTCGCCGCTTCGTGACTTCCACAGGACACAACTGTCCGGCAGTCTGATGGGGGCGCCGGCGGAATCGATAGCGCCCGGCCGAGAATACACACGCGACACTGTCCACAAAATTACACCGTCCAATACTACCACAAATCACACAGAGCCGACTCACAGAAGCGCCACCTTGCTGCCGCTGACGTCACCGCGGCGGCAATATCGGTCAAATCTCGGCGGCGAGCGGGTGACGAGGCCGGCCGATTATGAACATCGATACACGACTTCCGGAGGCGCCGCGCCCACGGCCACAAACTCCGGCCTCGCCCCCCACGGCTGAGCAGGGACGGACCGAGGACCCCGCAGGCACCACGGACACAGCAGTGTCCACGGTACACCACAGCGCCAGGTGTCCAGGTGTGTTCCAGTCTGCCACATTCGTTAAACTTGATTTCGATAAAATCCACAAAATAAATAGTAAAAAATATGCCTTCTGTGACGAGGGGTAATCTAAATATTTAGTTTCCCCGCGTCCAATTCTTGACTGGCGCGCCCCTCTCTCCGACGGTGCTGTCCCTGCTCCTATCGCCCATACCCACACATACTGCGCTACAAATGTGCTCGAGAGCACGCCGTAGGACGCGGTGACCTCTACAGCAGCTTTTTATACGGCTCTGGATAAGGCCTCAGGCGCGACCAGGGGCCATTCAACCCCGTTGGCTGGCATATAGCAGCATGGGCGGATCTAGATATTCTAGGGAGAGGGAGAACACGTGGGTCGATATAACATTAGAAGGCGCTATCAGCCACGGGAGGGCGCCTGGTGTCCGAGCTTTGATAAAGGAAACGTTTCCTGGGTGATTAGGTCAGCTGGCAACTGACTGGTACAGGGTGACCTGAGCGGGGCCACCGTCCCTGTGATAGGTGGAACGTCAAACGTTGGCTTTCAAACTGTACCCGTCAACGCAGGCATTGCTAGTTCGAATGATGGGATCAGGGTCTCTGAAGTAAGTTGAATAAGGACTACAGTAAGACTTGGATCCCTGAAGCCGGATTTATGCATAATATTGAGATAAAATACGTGGGTAGTGGGTGACGGGTCTCGGAGCTCTGGGCTCGATCGGTGTTGGGGGGGGGGCCAGGGAGTCAGTTGTACCCTTCTGCCCCAGGGGATCTGCCTCCGTAGAAAAGTCCAGTCAGCTCCCTATCGAATCGTCACCTTAGCTGTTGGTAATGATGGCGCCTGCAATGGCTCAGCAATAAGCCGGTGTGAGGGTCTGGTGTAAAGGTCTCGGTCACACTGACTCATCACCGCACTGGGAAATGAAGGGCGGAGCCAAGGCACGGTAAGGACAGGGCACTTCTTTCTCCTGAAAGTGGGCTTTTAGTGGAACTTTTATTTTGGGTGCATTACTAAGGAAGTCGCAAAATATAAATTGATGACGTTATCATTACCGAAGTCGTGGAGTACAAATCGATTGAGGTGTCATTATCAAAATATTTCAAACCAATCACTCCAGCACGGTAAACGCGGGGCTCCGTTCTGTCACCTACAGTCTGTTGCGAAAGTATCGTTCCGTTCCAGGGGTGTCCGACCAGGCGGGAATATGAAGTTTGGGAACCACATGTCTGAGGGCGTGGCCTGTTCGACTGGTCGACCTCCCCAGCGGTTAGCGGGTCGGACCGATGAGGCTAGGGTCAGCCGGGGAGGGTGGGGCGACCCAGTGCTTTCACTTTCAGTCGTGGAAACTCCTGTATTTGAGCCTCCCCGACAGAGAGGCGAAGTACCATAATGGTAATTTCTTGGTTCCGCTGCGGTGGGCCACCAAGTATCCCTCCCCACCATTGAGAGCTGAACGCCAAATACCATTGGAGGCAGGACCGTGTGTATAAGCGTAGTATTACTTCCAGGAGGCGGAGGGGTTAGCAGAGGTCACATTATTGCCAGAAAGTTGGCAGAAGGGGGATAACGTGGTTGTCGGGGGTGCAAAATGGGCAAATACAGGATTTCTTATGGGAGGACGCATGATTGAAAGCGGGTCGCCATCCGAGCCAGAAGGGGGGAGGGGTGATAAACCAAAACCTATCGTGGGGTGCCCATTTGCATCCTGAGGGGAAGAGAAAACGGGTGGCAAACGAAAGTTTATAATGGCGCCACTGCCATTTTAGAAGAAACCGCGCCTATTTAAGGGGCGTTGAGGCTCAATCTGGGAAAGGGAGCAAGTGCCCTCACTTGCCTTCCCTGAATTCACCCATGAGGTGCAAGGGATGCAGAACTCAAACTAATGACTGATGATACGCCATATGCCCCTCAATATGATCGGTCTCTTCACACTTTGCAGCATCATCTTACCTATGATAGGGACGGCACAATGGTTACAGCGGATTGTTGTATCTTAACTGTTCCGAAACATCGATTTCAATAACATTTTGGGATGCTAGCGCTTCTCTTGAAATTACTTTCTGGCCCACTCCAGCGTTCAAAGCCAGATTCCGTCACCGGGAGTGTCCTCGATCAGTCGGAGGTACTGGCGGCAGAATCACGTGACCTTAAAAGGGGTCGCCTGTCCGGACTAGTGGGGTGGCGGCAGCGTGCGGAGCCGTGGTGTAGTAGGTAGGATGTTCCGCTCTCTTACAGAGCGTGCTGGTTCGAACCCGGGTTGGCTGTGCATAGCTTTACAAGTTTTTTTCCAAAACTGAATACTGATTCCAACCTATCAAATGACGCTTCTAGGAGCAAACATGTTCAGCTTTCCACACATCATGTCGGAGACGACCCTGCCGTTACGTGACCTGAGGGGGTGGAGCTGGGCCGACGTCGGAATGCGTGCAATATAACCTTCTGACCCAACGAAGGGGTAGCAAATGTCACGCAGCGCATCGTTCAGGGGTGATAGTTGAGACCCGATTGCATTGTGATAGTGCCTTTGTAAACGTTTAGGGATGCGTGACTTTAAAAAAAAATTTGATGCCAAATTTAGCACGCTTGTGAAACCTTGGTGTTAAATTATCAGAGCTCTATTTTGCACATTCAAGGGCCGTATTTCAGGCGAACGTAAGTCACCCGGGCGCCATATGTAGCGCCGCGTGCAGGCTAAGATCAGCGGAAGGCCTGGCCTTTCCGCCATCGTCATCATTAGCGTATGTGCCGCGTTATATCTAACTGGGGGACCTGTCTTTCATATTTTTATATTGCATGTTTGCCTACCGTTGTCTCTGTATGCTGCCGCCCCTGCGGCCACGGAGCTGAGAGGTCTGCGGAGACAACCCTCGCTGTCACGTGACCTGAGCACGGAGCTGAGTGGTCTGTGGAGACGACCCTCGCTGTCGCGTGACCTGAGCTGGTGGTGCCGGCGCGAGCTGAGCCAGCATCGGATTGCGGAGAATGTGACCTTGTGACCCGGCGAAGAGGTAGCAGGTGCTAGGAAGCGCACCGTTTAGGGGTGATAGGAGAGCCAATTGCACAGTAACTGTATCATTGTATAGCCGGGGACGAGCGAATTTAAGGCACGTTAATTCCTCAACACGGGGCGTGCTCTATTGTTTTTCAAACTGCTACCCCTTTGTGCTGTGGTTTGTCTGCGCGAGGAGCCGTACTGAGCGTGCCCTTAACTAACTCGGACAGGTGCATGCTACTGGGTTTGTTGCGTCCATACAGAAGAGGTCGGGATTAATAGAGACGGATAGAGATCGATTAGCGTGGTGATCAGTGGTGATAGATGAAAAAGCAATTACAAATTAACAGCGGGAGAAACCCATGGGTGACATCGGAGGTTTTAAGAAGCATTCACAAATGTAATCGCAATTCAAATTGGCTAAGAAGCATGACAGGGGGAAGGCTGGGAAACATGGAGGGTGCAAAAAATTTAGCGACGCATGTCCAATTTAAGCAAAATTCATCTCAATATCACAATAGATAGGTGTCGGCTGGCCTGTCTCCTCGAATCCGGATGTAAAAAAAACACTTAGATTATCCGAGGATTAGGATTCGAGGAGACAGGCCAGCTAACACCATATCTACTTAGATCATGCTCCTCGCCGCAGCACTCCAAAACCTATCAATATCACAATACATTGAAAACCATTAGAGGACGGCTGAAACTTTCTAGCACAACCCCTTTGGTCTATGACTCCGGCGATTTAGTCTCCGAGGACACAGAGAAAGCAAGCTTGCTAAACAAATATTGCGCTTCGTCATTCAGGCTACACATCGATGATCAATCCCAGCCTCACATGGACACAAACAAAGAAATCAGCGCTCCTTTAAACAACATCGTTGTCACCGAGCGAGAAGTGTTAAACCAACTAAACTCACTCAATTTCAATAAATCCCTAGGTCCCGACGGAATTCCCCCTCGTATTTTGAAGCTAATGTCGATACTGATATACAAACCACTTACCGCTCTTTTCAACATATCCCTAAATGAGGAGAAATGTCCATAATTGTGGAAACAAGCCACGATCCAGCCAATTAAAAAATGGTTCTCCCTCTGGCTGCAAAAATTACAGACCCATCCCGCTTGGTACCATTAGTCTGCTAGTACCATATCAGATGTGATCCTCCAGGGTCCGAACGGCGTTAGCTACGGCTGCAGAGTGAAGTCCTTTACTTTATTTTCGTTCAGAATTACACGTTAGAACGTGTTCTTCTGAATGATCTTTCACACCATTGGAAATTCAATCATGATTTCATTAGCTGCATACAGTTAGTTGTGATGATAACCATGTTTTTTTCGGATACGTAACTAACACTGAAACACAAGGAGTATCTTTTGACATAAAGATGTCATATTTTGTAATTAACCCTCGCCCCGGTAGGTGGGGTGTTTGAACAACCCTTTCGAACTCGGCCCCTGGGCGGTATAGTGAAAAAATGCGAGTTCTGGTGGATATCTCATACAAATTCATGAAGAAACTATATTAGTCACTTTTTGGCTCAGTTCAATATTGAAGTCATGCCAGGTCAAAGAAAGTGGCATTTTGGGTAACGTTTTTAGGCTCTAGCGTCTGAGAGCTGAGTTAGAACCATTTTTGGGCACCATTCGCTTTCTCTCCTCACGGCGAATCGAATGATGTAGAATATGATCGTACTAGGTCAAAACACAAAAATGACCCGACCCCAGGTCAGGTAAAGGTCACTTTTTAACCTAGCATAGTCGATATGCATATCAATCGACTTGCAATAGCAATCTGAACGCAATGACATAAAAATAAAAGCTGTTTCATCATTTCATGCAAAGATATCAAGTCTGAAAATTGCTTAAATACCCCCAGATGGCCTCCCAGAGGTCACAGGTCAAAAATTGCAAAATGAACCTAGAAAGGGGCACAGGATACTACGATTTTGAGAATATGAAGGTATTCTCAGCTGTATCTACAAAAAAACCGGTCTGCGACCTGGGCTAACGCGCCACCGGCGCAGGAGAGCCGCATGACAATGTGCTGAAAGCTAACCATATAATTATTTTTTTCTTTTTTATTTTATTTTTTTATTATTTTTTTGTCTCCCTTCATAAACCTGTAAGTCAGTTTTATAATTCTTTTCTTTGAAATAACCAATAAAGATTACGTGGTCACCCCCGGATTCGAACCGGCCCTATCTGATCAAGGGACAGGGCCTCTAACCACTAGACCACCGTACTACAAAATGCACCCTCCCACCAGCTGAACACCTGTGACCCGTCAGGAGGTCACTGGACAGCCGAATATACTGGGACGCTGGCGCCGGATGCTGTCTTTGTCCCGAAAAGGCACGATATGAAGGTGCTTCTAGAAGACGAACCAAACATTCTTTTGGGCTGAAATTACTAGTATCGTCGAGCTAGGATCCTAAGCTAGCTTCATGCCAAATTTCGTCCACTTCCATCCATTTTGAAGACTTGAAACCATGGTGAGAAGCAAAGGTGGTCCGAGAAATTTAGCATCTTGTAATACATTTTTGACTAATTACTCGAAAGCCATTAGAGATAGGTGGGTAGTATAAGTGAGCGAAATGACCGCAAGTTACTTTCCTATTCAGCCATGTCAGTTCTGAGTCTGTGAGTGACATGATCTTGGAACCAGGAAGATGCAAATAAAAAGTTTGTTTACTCAATTTCTATTGATGCCTATAAAACAAAGAATTTCACCTTCACAATTTCCATCTCCAAATATTATCAGGTGGAAGCAATGCTCTTTCATTATTTGAAATGAAAACTCAAATCGGTCAATTAGATTGTGAGATAATAACGTTGAAGTGAAATGAACCAAAATTCAGTCTTCCGGAAGAACTGTAAAAAGTAAGTCAAAATTTTACGTTTTGCACTCAAAACTATGCCTAAGCATAACAAGATTTGGCCTAGCTACCCCTAGGTAACTAACTGCCTTTCAGCTAACTGAGGCGTGCCTTCTGACATTTCGAGCGCACAAGTCGGCCATCAACTTTTAGCAGGTTTTTTGCTGACGTGAGAAATATCGCGTTTTCACGCAACAAATATTGTCAGATCAGCTCAATTTTTCCCCTAGTTTTTTCCCCTTGTTATCTTTTGAAAAGGACATAAAATTCAAGTTCGTAGCTTAAGAAGAAAAAAATTAGAAAAATATAATACAGAAAAAGTTTGAGCCAAATTATCTCAAAAACTATTTTGGATTTCGACTCGGGGCTTCAGTTTCAGTGTCTGGAGCAGAAGGGCTTCGTGCCGCCGTTTTTCTTGCCGCCGGAAAAAACCCGAGGGGGTGTTCAAACACCCCCACCGGGCGAGGGTTAAGATCTGACCAACGGATCGCAAGAACGACTCCATACTGTGACCCAATTGAAGTTCACATATTCAATGTGAAGCTCGAACCATCTGTCTCTCATCGTTCGGAGCTCATGGACAATAATGGTCTTCGAATTAACCAGCACGAACTTGTGAATCTTCAATGTTCCTTTTCTCGTGATTGCCTTATCGAAGCATTTTCTGAGCTCAGTAGTTAATTTCAGTACTTTTCTGTTCACATACATTTCAACGATGGCAATAACTTTCCTCTTGTTATAGTTTGTTCGCCATTACGATAAAAGATTTAAGTTTCCGTTGTATTCTTATGGAAACATACCTTGGCCTCTCGATACCACAAAAATGACCTGACCAAAAGTTGTATAACCATTTTTTTGGTAGAGATCGAGGCAAGCAATGGAACACTGCTTCCCTTTTCCCTTCCAAGCATGGTTGCTGAGATAGTAGGAGGATGGGTACCCCCCCATGCTAGTAAAGGTGGCCCGGGACCTCATACCAGCGCGTGATAACAAGCACACTGGAGGGGAGCCTCGGAAGCCCTAACCTACTTTTTGCTAGGTGGCCGGAGAACCCTTCGTGGCCAAAAACGCTATATAGCTACTTTTGAGAATATCCAATGGCACATCGATTGGTCAAATAATCTTGAAAATCGGCCCCAATTTTGTAATTATAGACTTCCATCCATACATATATTTACACCCAACACATACACAGAGCATACACGCCTAGCTAAAACACACAAGCGCTTGATACAGTTTTCTAACCAAATCGTATGCACCCCCGGCGCGGGGCCCCTAGATGACGCCGGGGGGCAGCAGCAAGGCCTTGACACTAGGGTTAAGACTAAATAAAAACACAGCTAAGAAGTACACACTATCACGATAAACATTTGGTAAAACAGCGCAATTGCCACACATATCTATTCCCACAGTTCAAACCGGTCGGTGCGGAGGCCCGACCCAACGACGTGACGCACACGACCCCACACGACCACCGCCCACACCAGGCCAGCTACCACAGGGCACCGACCGTGGTTTCAAAGGTAAACCCTTTATTTTGAGATCGCTGCAATCGCGCGGTTGTACCAGTTCGCGTGCATCAAAGACCGACTGGCAACATTATAGCGGTATATAAAATGAGGTTATATGTCAAGTTCACCCAA
The DNA here is from genome assembly GCA_034440635.1 of Lepas anatifera. Classification (NCBI taxonomy): domain Eukaryota; kingdom Metazoa; phylum Arthropoda; class Thecostraca; family Lepadidae; genus Lepas; species Lepas anatifera. Next base: position 157,135 of record JAOTON010000085.1, read on the forward strand.
CATGAAGATCAAGCCCACAGCTCAACGCCATACCAGCATTCTCAAAGTCATTGGTCCGGTGCTTCCGATCGCATGGCGTTACCCAGTATGACGTATATCATGCTACGACGTCGAAGTTAAGATAACTCAATGTAAAGGTCAAGGCACAGGTCAAAGTAAAATGTCATGGGTAAAGGTCAATCCTCATTTCCCGTCCAACGGTTGCTTTGGTGCTAGTCATGGTGTAATCATAGGGAATATGTCATATTGTGACGTCATTGGTCAATGAAATTGAATGACTTAACCCAAAAAAATTAAGTTAACATTTTTGGCTCCTTCTCATTATGACCTTGGTCCGTTTTTAGTGCATTCATAACTTTTTTGCGCTTAATCACAGCATTTCCAGAAAAATCCCCAGCACGGCTCATACATGACCTTTATGACCTCGTTTGAACTTGACGGTACTTCCCTAGGTCAATCGAAATCGGTCATAATATATATTTCAATAGCTCCCACCCAGCCTCCATCCGGAGTTTTTTCTACGTCTCTTAATTTCCGAGAGCTCAGGGTGCCCACCAGTGCGCGTCAGTGTCAGACCCCTCTCCAGTGCGGTTGTTAAGGAATGGGGCATTGATTACAATTTATTGTTTTAAATACATCCTTATCCTCATGCCCCACGAATCCCACCATTGACACAAGTGTCAATAGTGGAACTCGTGGAAAAGAAGGTCTTTTTCGTGACCAGAGACGTTTGATAGTCGCAGCGACGGCGGGCCGCGCTGGCGCACGAACCTCACAAAAGTGGGGATCGGGACATTTGGGAACTCAGAACTCGCTATCGGTTAAAGACTCCATTCCTTTTATTGCTGAATCTTATAGAGAAAAGTATAAAGAGTAATATGAGCCTCAAGAAGTTTAAAATAAGGCATAGGCAAAAATATTTCATAGATTTTGAAAAAATAAAGAATGTATGATGTATTCAAAATTTTATATTTTGAATTATATTTATCATGAGCCAAAATTCGTAATTCATCCTTAAGAGACCTAGATCAAGTCTTCATGGTATTTTTAGAAGCATACAGGTAAAATTTCGTGTTTAAAAGTGGCATGTAAGTGAATATGATCAAAATGTGTGAGGCTAAAATTTTCAAACCGTAAGTCAGGGAACAGAATGAATAGAAAAATGGTCATCAGCTTCATCAATAACCCCCTCACAAAAACATATTCGTCATGCGGCTCTGACACCGAAATCTAAGATATGAGGGTGTTATCGATCTGTCATGGAATGCCCCCTATACGCCATAGACAAACCTTGACAGTGGCCTCCACTTAAACTAGGCATCTTAAATGATGCTTTTGATGATGATGCCTTTCTTTCGCTAATTACGCATATACATATTTAGGTCTGAATTCGTATAGAGACTTTTTGATATACCAAGGTAGCACCAATTTTCCCTAAATATCTGTTCCTAGGGTGAACCCCGAACTGGAAAAATAAAGAATGTTGGGAGATTTTGATCCAAACAAATTTACAATTACCTGCGAGTTTGAACTGGTGATCTGGGGGACAACAGACCTAAAAATCGTTAAAAAAATATGAAAAGAAATGAAGAGAAAACCGTTGAAATGGGATCGGTCAATGTCACCCTTGATTAACCCCCTCAATCCGCCACGCTCTGCAATACCCAGTAGCTCACCCAAGGAGAGGGCCAGCGGGCCCGGGCCCCCTTCTACCCAAACGCTTCGACTCCAAAGTGCCGGCCCTCGGCCATGTCTGGGGTGGTACTCGACGTGGGTTCTGGTAATAATTTATTGCTGCAGGCACCCATCGAGAGCAGAAATGGGGCTTGATCTGACTTTTAGTTCCAGTTCTCCTCTCACCTTACCGCCCCTGCTCACAGTGTGTCGCCCCTGTGGTGAATTATTCACCCAATATGTGATTCAACCACAGGCCAGGTTAATAATAATTGTACCCACTTCCATAAGCGTAGGAAAAGGGGGCTAGGGGGCCTGGTCTCCCACTTTTTGGGCAAAAATGTCCTGATCTCAGTCAAAATGGGAGACAACTGCACATGCCTATAACCAGCCGCTGCGGAATGCATCGAGGAGCCCAAATTCAGAGTTTTTTTGTCCTGACGTGGAAAGTTTTTGTCAGCATCAGGTTGGAGTTTGGCTGCCCCCCCCACTTTTTGCGCGGCGGCGACGGTATGCCCCCTTTACTTGCGTTTTACACCATGCAACAAATATGTATTGCTTTTTACCTGATAAATACCCTCTCTGGCCAATTTCCTTTTCCCCTGCAGTAGCCTGTCACGCCCTGTCAAACATGCCACCTCCCATCAGCCCCCCTTCGTCAGCCCGGCCCCCAAACGAAAATCCTTGGTGCACGCCTGGCAACATCCCAATTTTATAGATCTCAAGAGAGGCATAAAGAAACCCCGTCAGGTGACATGTGATGCGGACATTTCGTCCATTTTAGCTCGAATCTGCGGTTGCAGCACCCATGTATAACTGACCTCAACTTGACCAAACAACATGTGTAGGCCGTGCGTTCAACCCCTCCTCAGCTGTCCCCGCCCAATTACCGTCCACTCGCCCGGTTCAGCGCTACAGCGTACAGTGACTTCCAAACTAGTGGGTCGGCAGCGGAACGATACTTTCGCAACAGACTGTACATTAAAAAAGTGTCACTATGTCAGTGTCACTTGGCGATTCCGGAGTGTCACGATCAGTGACCAAAGTTTTCACCTATCCCTTGCATTGCTGACGACGCGGGCAACAAAAGAACAAGCGGGCCCGCCCATCGCATTAGCCAATCAGTGAACGCCCGGCGTGTCGCGGCCGGAGCAGGGCTTCTCAGTGACAACCTTTTCTGTCGTGACATCGAGCGCCCGGGAGGGAAAGGTGGGGGGTCCACCGCCCGCGCGGAGGTCAAGGCCGGCGGCGCGCGCCTGGGTGGCGTGTATCAGGGCACGGAGGGCGGGCGGCGTCGCGTCAGCTGACGGCTGCTGGGTAATGGCCGCCACACAGCCCATCATACGTGCCCAGGCGAAATGGAGACACCATGGTGACCTGGGTACTGCGGCCAGCGCTACATCGCGTCAGAGTGGACAAGCTTCCCGTTGATCAGGTCTTGCCACTGCCTCAGGGTGTAATCGTTCTCGGCGCGACAAAAACAGCCAGACAGAGGAGACAGAAGCCAGCACAACTACCCTGGACGAAAATAAACTCTAACAAAGGCAGGCAGGATAAAGGCGAGAGCTAATGGTGGCACCAGTGGAGCGCACAGGCACCATCGCTCTGAGCCGCCCACCTGGTCTCCGCTGGAGTAGAAAAAGTACTTCAACTTGACGATGTTACAGTGCTCTAGCTTCCGCATAATCTGCAACTCTCGGTTCTGAAACAAACAGCGAAGTCGTGTTACAATTTGAGTGTTTGGACTTGTAGGACACTTTAATGTGACACGCTTGTTCCATTTGGGTGCGAAATGACCCGAGTAGTCGAGGCGCCCTGAAAACCCCAACACACGTAATCGAGAACAGACAGGTCCAATTGCGGGTGCATCTGTATCGCACACTCTAGCCAATAATAAAAGGAAATGTTCCACTTTTATCATGGATTTGAACTGAGTGAGGTTATTGTTCAAGGTTATTGTTTTGAAGACGAGGAAAACTGTTGCTTTGAGGACGCCAGAACTTGACATAAGACTATACTTCTTTTTCCTAGCGATGTAAGGTGCGAAAAATATTATTTACATACTTTCAAACTTCTTTTGTCCATGAAAATTGCATTCTAGAACCTTGACACGGTGAAACAATCTCTTAGAACGCGGCACCTTGGTGCAATTATAAGCTTAAGCGGTTTTAGAGACAATCTATATTAAAAATATTGGATGTGGCTTTATTTCTGCTGAAGAAGGGCTAATAAGCCTCATATTTCGCTTTATTCAATTTCCCTTTGTTGGAAGTAAAAAGTTCAAATCAGCGTGGGATCTCATGTTTCGTGCCGCGACAAGCCCTTTTTAGGCCACAAATAAAACGAATACAAATGAAGCGGTTCTAGCAAAAAACATGCAATTATTGGGACCAAAATGGTACTTCATAATTTCTGTCATCAGTCGCGATATATCATATCATAGTTCTTGTTTGAAACTAGTCAATAAAGCAAGTTATACACACTTCTATTCACCAGTACCACTCATGTTTTGTGCATGGTTTTTAAGAGGTTCAGATAAAAAACATGCCTACCTAGCGTTGCGTTAGCACTATATCACATTGCCACGATTAGCATTGGTCACGCAATCAAGCGGGGAGGCAGGGAATGGCAGGGGTGAATTTATACGTTTTTCTCCACAAACGATAAGTCCTGCGACAAATGAAACGCCGATCAAGTGGTTTCTTGGCTTGTTCCAGGACATAGCTATCTGAGTTCAAAGCCCATTATGGAAGTGCCACATGCCCTGTAATCGGGCACAATGGTAGCCACGTAAGCATCAGCACTCGCGGGAGGTTGCTAGCCAGCCAACACAGGTGAGGTCATTCATCACCCGTGGCCGTGAGCTCGACTCCAAACACGTGCGTCGTACTTCACCTCATAATTCATCTCGGGTGTGCCACACACGACCAGAACGCCTGTCACGAACACACCGGGAAGCCCACCAACTAGCCGACCTTCACCGGAGACTTCACGCGCATGTCAGGTCAACTCTTTAATTAATTATTGATGCTTTGGTTCCCTATAATGGAGACATGCGGATTCCCCCAGTTTCGTCCTTATAGGCTAACAGTTAATCCAATGTGACTTCATGCTGTACCCAGCAAATAATACGGGAGTTAAGCAGGGTACTGTATTATAAAACAACGAAACTCAACTAAAACGGTAGGTACCACCAAGAACAGTTCTGATGGACATTCGTCAGTTTGCACGAAAAACGCGACAACCTTGCAGTGGCAGTGAACTGGTGAAGACTTGGGATCGATTCCCCTGAGACGCTCCGGCACTGAATCTTTACCCGACGTACAGGTCGACTGGCAGCTGAATGGTGAGAGGTTGACCTGAGCGGGGATGTGTCCCTGTGCTCTATGGGACGCTAAAACTTTGGTTTCTAAATTAACCGTTATTGCAGTGATTGCTTCCATTATTTTTTAGATAGCAAGCATTGTTTAGATGGTGGAGCGTGAGAAGTCCGCTCGGTAACTCCGAAAACAACCAACCAAGGAGCAGCCTACGTGCTTGCAAAGCATGCATATGCTAGGCATACGCAAATACTATTTGCTACACTACTTATCAGCAGCTTCCGTGAATAAATTTGTCACTCGAAATACCCCTTCATCCTTGCATTACAGCCACAATGTGTGAACAAACTAGAGCTTCTAGACAGTACTATACAGCAAGAAACCAGCATTGAGAAAGCAAGGACTGTTTCAGGCGGAATCATTGGATGAGGAGAGTGACCGGGGAGGGGGATGAAATACCACAGATCATGTGAAACATTTTCACGGGCATGATCCCACATTGAGGGGGGATAGTTATTTCCCTGGGCCCGGGCCTAAGGTGACTCCACCATTATCTGTATATGCCGATTGAGTATACACACGCGACAAAGCTCTAGCCAGGGCCAGACATTAAGCGCCAGCGACTACCTCCCTTCAGTGCAACCTCACCTTAAAACGCTTATCCTGGAGCACCTTCTTGATGGCCACCAGCTCTCCGGAGTCGCACAGCTTCGCCTGGTACACCACGCCGAAGCTGCCATTGCCGATTACCTGCCAGCGGCACAGTCGTCAGTCCTCGTATATTGGTACTCTGTGCAGCTGCGGCAGCTGTGGCGACCTCAGAAACTCTCCGCAGTAGTCTCCGTAATATTTTCTCTCCCATAAATTGACATTTGAGAAGTAGGCCATAGTGACATTGAAGGGATGCTTCTTTCCAGTTTACGCATTGCCGAGTCTAAAACAACACGAGCACGAAGCGGAACATCGCCGATTTCACCTTCATCTTTTCCATTATTGGTGTTTTCAGTTTATTTACATGTATAGCGTGTGTCTGTGTGTATTTGTGACACGCGGTCCTTATACGGCAATCCTTATCTTCATCCTTCTCATTATCTGTGAACTATCTACCAGGAGGCAGTGAGTGCATGCGTCTTAAGCAGAAGCGGCCCCTCCAGGTTCCCAAATTCCTTTACCCTCTTCTATCCTAATCCTCACCGTCTCCTTCCATAGTTTTCATTACTTCATGTATGTACATTACGACCGCGCTTGGAAAAGTCACAGCATATATATATATATATATATATATATATATATATATATATATATATATATGCTGTGACTTTTATATATATATATGTTATATTATATATATATGCTGTGTTTTAGGGGTCGTGTTAATGAGTAATGAAAACTATGGAAGGAGAGGTGGGATTGGTGAAGAGGGGGTTGGCCTGGGGGCTTGCTAGGCTGCGCCCTGGTGGTCGATGGAAGGATGAAGATGGTTGCGTTGGACCGCGGTGTCAATCACAGACACCGCTTACTGTAATAAACTGAAAACACCAATAATGGAAAGATGAAGGTGAATCGGCGTGTGTTCGTGTCGTGTTGTTTTGTGGCAATGCGTAAACTGGAGCATCCTTCATGTCTTGGTATTATATATATATATATATATATATATATATATATATATATATATATATATATATATATATATAAAGTCTTGGCAGCAAAAAAATAAAATAAATAAAACGTCCAAGACATCCCCACAGGAAAAGTGGCACATTCATTATGGGCTTTGAACTGAGATATCCCTGTGATAGAGCATGTCGATAAAACACTTGATCGATATATAATTTATCCCAGAACTTGCCAGTCGCAGAGAAAAAAAGAAAAATTCACCCCTACCCACTTCGTCCAACCCGGGTGTTTACGTGCTATGAGGCAATCTCAGAAGAGTGATGACATGCTCAAGCCCCCTGCGCGTGCTGCACGGACCGATTTGTCTTGCTTATGTATATTTAGCGCCCACGTGCTAAAAATGACTTTGGTATTGTCGATTATAAATGCGTATAACTTGCTTTATTAACTACTTTAAAACCTGAAAGGTATATCAATATTTCAAGAAAATAGAGGAAATTTATCAACGTCACGTTTTTCCTTATTGTTAGGTCTTTTAGCTAAAAATGTATATGTATTCGTATTCATTTTTGGCGCGAATCAAGCAGGTTGAATCTGGCACAAAGCATTCCCAGCTCCTACGCCGATTTGAAGACACGCTAGTAAGGAAACTTTGCACTGCTATGAGAGGAAAATGAAATAAAACTAAACATTAGGCTTTCAGCAGAAATAAGTTAACAACCATTATTTTCAGCATAGGTTGCAGCTAAAACCCCCACAATCTAGAATTGCACGAAGGTGTCACATTTCCTTTAAGCCTGGATTCTGATTAGATGTTCTACTTTTGGTCCCGGCGTCCCGGCGCCAGGACATGATGCTGGTCCCGGCCGGGACTTCGTCGGGACCTACTGGGTCTGTGCCGGGACCTTAGAGGATTGGAGAACCTTACCAGCTTAAGTAAGACCGTGTTCTTTGTAGCCCGTATCAGATTGCGATTAATTCATTTCTTAAGAAAATAAGTTAATTTTCCTTCAAAATTTTGCGAATCAATAACCTAATATGGCTGACTACGCACAAATAAATTGTCTCACTTAAACCTATATGGGGCTGTTCACAAATGACGTCACGGGGAGGGGTGCGGGTTGTCAGGCCGAAAAGTGGCATAACATAGCACGGAGGATGCCTTTTCTGGTAGCGATTTTGTTGAGCTCTTTTTTAGCTTGTCGGAGAAGGATGGGCCGTCTAGAATTCGAACTGAGACCGGAATGCATGAATAAAGTGGCAAAATGGGGGGACATGGGGAGTCTAGAATTGCCCCAAAAAGGTGACGTCATTTATTAACAGTCCCCAATTTTACTGAAATGATACCAATCTTTCGAGTTAGCCCTCTCAGATGGCTTGAACTTTCCGAACAGTGAACACTGCAAGTGCACTGTCAGCAAGCTGTAGTAATTGGCGCCGAGTGACATTCCGTCCAGAGACCGGGAATGTAACAGTCTAGTTGTAAAAAGTTTAATTCGAAAATGAAATGAGATAACAAAATTACACATGATTTAAAAGGAATGTGGCACCTTGGTCGAATCCTGGAATTTAGTGTAATTAGGCGTACCTTTAGTCAAAAATAATGGAACCACTCATGATTTCTCTGAAAAATGTACAATAAGCTCAATATTTGGTTTTTAAAAATACTCCTCTAGAAAAAGAAATAAATATCAGCCTGTGGATGATGTCACGATCTGGCAATCACTACCATACTTGAAACGCTTCAAGGGCTTCGATTGGCTGATGCTCATAGTGACGTCAGCATATGTCGTCACACCAGTAGCTCACAACAATGGCCGCCGGCGACGGAGGACTGAGGGGGGCTGGTGTCAGGTAGGTTTTAGCTTTTTTCTACGGAAATATCGAGCTTCAAGACAAATGAAATATGGGGTACCGGGTTTTCCGACCTGCTTTACAACTTGGCTATCTCACTTAAAATCACGTTGTGAAGGTGCCACATTCCCTTTAAGGCTGAAATAGGAAACGAAGATACTGGTTGAAACGTTTGAGACAAAGCTGCAAATTTCTTCCTTTTACCAGACCAGACCAATGCCAGGACCAAGTTGGGTCTTACCGGGACCATTCAAGGTCTACCGGCGCCGGGACCAAGAATCTAGACAATGCAGAACCTCTAATTCTTATGTCTCTCAGAGATTATTCAGACTGATTTTCATACGAAGTAAAAGACCAGCGCTTTAACAGAAAACCCGCACGTTGCAGCAAGATCAATCACTACCTTCCAGGACAAAATCTCATTAGACGCAATTGACTGGACGCATCCTCCCCTTGGTAAAAATAAACATCCGGTGTATTGCGGGCGCACGTTTATTGACAAGCTCCCACAATAGCCCAGCTCGATCACGGAGCCCACGGAGAAGTCAAGTAGGGCAAACAACTTCTGACACAGGCACCGCGCAGCCAATTAATCGGCAATTCTGGCAGGAATACACACAAAAGGGTACCGGTCTGCGAGGAAGAGGCCATGACTACCGACTATCCTCAACTAATTACTAACGGGCTCATTTCAGAGGACTTCATATTCAAGCCTTCCTTCTGCAAGATCCTCGAGCAGCTGCTAGTTCAGAAACGAATGGAAAGTTAATTTGAAGCTCTGAAAACGGAGGAAGGCTCTTTCCAGCAGCCAAACCCTTCAAAACAAGATTTGAGTTGGATTCATCATGTGAAAAGGATATTAACACGCGCATTGACGGGGGCGGGTACCCGCCCCCTCGGGTTTTTCGGAGACAATGCAAAGACGGCGGCGCGTAGCGCCGCCGTACTTGACATGCCTTTTTGTTGATTGATTATTGGGGCTTAAGGGCGCACCAACCTTAGTGGTTATATAGCGCCCATATCAACTAAGGCCAATGCCTTTAATAACCTCTTCCTGAATACATGTTTATAATCTGTTTCAAGCGGTTAGTTAGTTATTTGGGCCTAGGGGGCGCACCAGCCCGGCAAGGCCACATAGCGCCCAGAACAGTACAATCGCTAAAAGTGCTCCATCTGGAACAAGAAGAACGCGTGATTTTAGAGATTCATTACCAGTTTCGATGTCAATACCTCGCTGTGCGGGTGAATGGCAAAGCAAACAGAGTAGGGTGCACACACATTACTAACATCAGCCCTTCCTATCCTGAAAACAAAACCTAGACCCTACAAGATCCACCAGGCAACGCCGCGCAGAGAGCGCCCGGCACGAGGCGTCGGGGCGTCAGTTCCGACGCCCACTCCGTACCCCCGGACCCAGGGGGCCCGGGAGTACGGGGAAGTCCCTGAGTCCGCCCGGGCGCCCAGCAAACAGCTGGGCACCTAGGCGGACTCCCCCTGCGCTGCCCCCCCCCACGGAAGACAGGCGCAAGTCACATTTTCATGTGACACACGCCCGCCCCCGCCGGACGGCAGTGTAGTCTCAGCACGGGGCGTGAGACTCCACAGGGGAGTCAGGCGCTCCGCGCCAGGCAGCCCTCCGCGCAGCGTCACCCGGAGGACTCACGGTATGTGTACTAAGGCATTAGGCTGAAGTATGTCAAACAGTGTTCAGCTTAGGTCCTCACGGACCATGTTGCGCTCAACCAGGGTCATAGATGATTCAAGCGGTTAGGTCTGCAGTAAGACAAGCACTCGGTACAAATAAAAATATCCCACGTTCCCATCCCCATCACTGGGCGGACAAACAGTTACATCGATTAAACATCCACAGTAAAACGTCAGCACTCACCAGTAAGCTCCACACTCTGCACCCCTGAGCAGAGCAATCACCCTGGGTCATAGATGACTGTGAAACATACGGCTCTGAGAAAATCGAGGATCTGGCTGATCATATCAGCATTCCTACCTATCAAATCAATCAATGTCAGTTCTTGTTCTCGAGGGCCAAAGTATCTGTCTCTTTCAAGGTCACAGTCAGGGCACGACACCAGTACGTGGCGGACTGAGAGCGGTTCCAGGCAGGGTCGGCAGAGTTGTCTCGCCTCCCCGCAAAGAAGATATCGGTGGGTCGCCAGGGTGTGACCAGTGCGTAATCGACAGAGTGCCACCTCTTCGCGCCGGCATCGCCGCGATGAGCAGGGCCACTCATCAATCTCTGGCTTTATCTCCAGCAATTTATTGTGCGTATGCGTCATCCACCAGCGCTGCCAGGAATTCCGAAGGTGCAAAGAAAGATGGGGAAGTAGGTCTCGGGCCGGGATTGGTAGCCTGCGTGTACAGGGGCGGCTTGAGGCACGCTTGGCGGCTGCGTCCGCCCTCTCGTTCCCCTCTATTCCCACATGGCTGGGCACCCAACACAAAGTAACATTTTTACCATCTTTGGCCAGACAGGTTAAGCGGAGCTGCATCTTCTGAACAAAATTGTCTTTCGAATTAAAGCTCATTAAGGTCTGGATGCTACTCAATGAGTCGGTAAAAATGACAAAATCTGTTTAGTCAGAAATATCTAAAAAGCACAGAGCTTTGTCAATAGCAGTCAGTTCTGCTTTGAAAACAGAAGCAAGAGGGGGAAGTGAAAATGTCCAAGAAGTTGTGCCGATAGCGAACGAACAACCTACCCCAGTGTCAGTCTTCGACCCATCTGTATAGAACATTGCATGTCGATGATATTGTGAAATATGTTCAAGAGTTAGAGCCTTCAATTCTTGGGGACTCATTTCCGATTTAGCACTCTGGGCGAGAGTCGTGTCCGTTGCTGGTGGGAGTATTTCCCAGGGAGGCATCTCCAATGGTTCGACGCGGGCAATGATTCGCTTTGTCACGGCACGTTCCACGGCAAAATTCCGGGCCCTGACACCTAATGGGAGGCCTTTACTTACGCCGTCAAAGAGGCGAATCAGTTGGCGCGAAAAGACAGCACTATACGTCGGGTGGTTCGGAAACTGTGCTAATTTATATACATATCTCTGCACAAGAAGTCGTCGCCGCATGTCTAACGGCGGTTCATTCGCTTCCACGAGCAGACTAGATATCGGAGTGGTGCGGAACGCACCTGTACAAATTCGAATAGCACTATGGTGGATCGTGTTGAGGCAACGCTTTACGGGTTCGTTTGCTGAATCATAAAGTTCTACCGTGTATTGACCACAATCATCAAGTTGATTATTTTGTCAATGCGAGTCAATGCGAGTGATTTTGTCAATGCGAGTGCGAGTGTATAAACAAACCAGGCGTAGTCCATCTTGGACCTAATAAGAGCTCTGTAGAGGATGAGTAATGTCTTACGATCAACCCCACATAATGTCTGAGAAACGCATTTAAGACAGTTCAAGGACTTGAAACACCTATCTCGCAGGTTCTGTAAGTGAGCGTGATACGTTAAACGTTTGTCGAATATGATACCCAGGAACTTAGCTGATGTCTGGAATGGAATAGGGCTACCTTTCAATGTTATGTTCGGTTCGGGGCACAAACGACGCTTGCGGCAAAAATGAACGCCTACTGTTTTAGAAGTTGAGAAGCGTAGGCCGTTTTGAGACGACCATCGATCCAAGCTATTTACAGCGAGCTGAAGCTGGCGAGAAAGTGAGGACGAACCAGACGCCGTTGTCCAGATCCCAATATCATCCACGAACAGAGAACACTTTATCGTCGGAGGTATAGCGGCAGTAGCATCATTGATAGCTAAAGCGAAGAGCCCAATACTGAGGACGCTCCCCTGAGGGATACCGTCCTCCTGGAAGAACAAATTAGAATATGTGCCACCAACTCTAACCCTAAATGTTCGCTCAGTCTAGAAGTTATTAATGAAAAAACCCATCTGGCCGCGAATCCCATACTGAAAGGCCTTTAAAATAACGCCGTGTCGCCACACAGTGTTATATGCCGAAACTACGTCAAAGAATACAGCACCGACATGACGTCTCTCCTTGAAAGCGCAGCGAATAGAGGTGTCCAAGGAGACAAGATGATCAGAGAAACTTCGACCTTTGCGAAAGCCACACTGGTCATTGTTTAAAATGCCACGACTTTCTAAAAACCACGTAAACCGAACGTTGACCATCTTTTCAAACAGCTTGCACAGACAGGATGTCAGAGAGATGGGACGAAAATGAGCCGGTTCAGATCCTTCTTTACCCGGTTTCAAAAGCGGCACTATGATGGCGTTTCGACATTCGGTAGGAAATTCACCACTTTCCCACAAGGAGTTGAATGATGTCAACAGGGCGTCCAGCGCGCACTGAGGAAGACATTTCAACATATCGTTATGGATTAAGTCAGGCCCCTCCGCTACGCTGCGTAGGTTCCCTATCCCTGACATGAGTTCTATTAGGGAAAAAGGCGAGTTATATGAAAGATTAACTGTTGTCTTGAAGTCAACTGGTCTTTGTTCCGACAGGACTTTAAGCCGCATGAACTGTGAATCCTCTCTTCTGGACTTGCAGCGTTCAGCAAAGGCATTTCCGAGAGCGTTCGCTACCTCATCTGTGTCAGAAATTTCTCTGCCTCCAATGTTTAGCACGGGAAGAGGGGTTGACCTAGACTCCCTTCTATGCGTCTGATTTGGGAGAATACCTGTGTGAGTGGAGTTGTTCTGTTCAGCCTCCCAACAAAGTCACGCCACGACTTTCTCTTTGCTAGACGGATGGTTCGTCTGCAAATCGCTCGCGCTCGCCTTAACTCAATTAAGTGGGATTGTGTAGAGTTGCTCTTGAAACGCCTGTAAGCCCTCCGGCGTGAACGGATCGCATTACGGCACTCGTCTGTCCACCAATGTACCGGGGGGCGGCGAGGTTTGCCAGACGTTCTGGGAATGGACGCGTGGGCCGCATTTAAGAGAAGTGTAGAAAACTGTTCAATTGTGAGCACCTCTGCACTTGAGATGCTCTCAAAGGAGCTCTCCAGCAAAGACCGAAATTTTGGCATATCTGCCTTGCGGAAGTTCCATCGTTGAGGCCTTCTTCCGAGTAATGCCGCGTTTTCACAATCTAGAAAGATAGGAAAATGATCGCTTCCCATTGGGTCGCCGCCCACAGACCAATCAAAGAGGCTACTCAACTGTGAACTGCACAAGCTTAAGTCTAAAGCCGATTCGCGACCAGATGGGAGTGTAAAGTGTGTTGCCGTCCCAGTGTTAACACGCGCATTGACGGGGGGCGGGTACCCGCCCCCCCTCAGGTTTTTCGGAGACAGCAGAAAAACGGCGGCGCGCAGCGCCGCCGTACTTGGTATACCTTTTCCCTCATCATTTTTGCAACTTCTGTGAAAATCTTAAGGATAGGTCATCTCAGGTCAGGTCACCAGTACAGGTCAAGTGACCCGACCTCAAAAAAAGTTTAAGATAGCATAAGTCGGAGCAGGGTTAACTTATCCAATTGAAACCCATATCACATAATGGGCTCACCGAGTTCTCTAAAATATGTTCCGGTATTTTTGATATCGATGACCTAAGGTCAGGTACGAAGCATGACCTCTCCATTGGTAATACATGGGAAATATGGTTTTTACTGAATAACTCAGTAAAAATGGTGATAGAGCGTTTATTTTAGCTTCATTAGACTCGCCTTGGCTTTGCGGTTCTAATGATATGCATTTTATATAATTTGACCCTGACCTGACCCCAGGTCAGGTCAAATCTTTGATTTGACCTAGCAAGGTCAAATCATATATCATTCGATTCGGCTTGCTGCGAGGATTCATAGTGCTCAAGTCGTTTTGCTCTATCTTTACTTGTTCAGATGTAATGGCCGAAAAACTTGATTTACATGTTATCCCTATGACGGCATATGACGGCATGTTTTTGACCTCTGGTGACCTTAAATGTAACCTGACAAAAAAATGGTTCAAATATTTTCGATGGAGAAGCGGATGGGCTACCCAACGCCGTTTACCGTTTTTTGCTACCTACCGTGGTTCTCGAGATCTTAGGGGGCGGGTACCCGCCCCCTCGTCAATCCGAAGGTGGCTCAGACTCCCGTCAATGCGCGTGTTAATAACACACAGTGATTGTTGAGTAATAAAACGCTCAAGGTGGTGCCCTCGAGTGATGGTGCCCTCGAGTGGTCCCCAAACAGTGTGGTGCGCATTAAAATCCCCCAGTAGGAGGACTGGCGGTGGGAGTTCAGACATAAGTGTTTCCAGTTGTGACAAGGGCATGTCTCTGCCAGGGGGCAGGTATATGGACCATATAGTTATTTCCCTACGAAATAGGTTTACACGCGCTCCAACAGCCTGCACATCTGTAGTAAGTATTAACTCTTTTGCTGGCACCATGTGGCTCACTGCCAAAAGAACCCCACCGTGGGCAACGGGATCACGCTGCATATCTTAACGAAAAATCTGGAACCCCTGCAGTGAAAATGGAATACCTGGTGCCATCTTGGTCTCTTGAAGAGCTACTATTAAGGGGTGTTTAGCCCTAATGACGATCTGGAGATCAGTGATATTGGTCCGAATCCCACGGCAGTTCCATTGTAAAATTGTGTTTATTTGGGGATGGATTGTAAAAAGGGGTTATTAACTAAAAATAGTCGGTCGCGCGATGTCCAGCTGGGGGGACACCGCCACCGGAACTCCTACGATCAGGAGCTAGAGTTAGTGTTGGGCTGGGTCCCAACGATCGGGATCTGCTGCCTTTAGACTCGGTTTGCAGTCTCTGTCTTCTCCGAGGGCTTTCTAGCCCACTCGGAGAGGGGGTATCAGAGAGGCCACGCTTCTCGGGTCTGCTTCCCACCGGAGTTTCAACAGGAGGTTCCATCTGTTTAAACTGAGGACGCGGACGAGCAGTGGGGGCCGTTCCTTGTGGTGATCGAGGTGCCTGCCGAGGAGGAGGAGGGAGAGGGGGCGGTCCATTTTGGTTTTTGGTGCCTCGACGCGCTTGTATCGAGTCGCCTGAGTGCTATCTTCGGATCTGAGGGGAATTGGTGGGTCGATAGATGGAGCTGAACAATTGGGTTTTGGCGGAGTACCTCTAGGATGTTTTGGTTTGCCTCCCTTTCCCACCTCTATCCATGGCTGCTCCCCGTCACTAGCAGGCCCAGTATCACCCTGGCCAACGCTGGGGAAGGCCTCGGAAGGCCTCGGACAGACCTCCGGAGCTGCCGGTGGGACGGGCGTTGCGGATTCCTGTGCACCCACAGCAGGATATTTCGATGCGGGAATCGATACACTCTGTGGCTCACACGGCGGTGATGGAGCGGTCGGTTGGTGCTCAGAAGGTGGGTCTGCTCGCTCGGCAGAAGGCAGCAACTGCAGTAAAATTCGCAAGAGATCACCAACAGTCATGTCGAGCAGGTCTCTGACCTTAGTGCCTAGGGTGATCTGACTCAAGCCTACACCGATTGGAGACGTTTGTGATCGTGAGATAGAGGAGGAGGAGGCTGCCTTGTCCCTGTAAGATACAGTGGGGTGATTTGCCTCGTATAACCTCTTTGCTTCAGCGAAAGGCACGCTGTTCTTTACTTTGATTGATGCTATTTGTTTCTCTTTCTGGTATACGTTACACTTTCGGTTCCATGCCGCGTGATTTCCCTTGCAGTTCACGCACTTGTCTGGTGTCTTACACTCGCCATCATGTTCTTTCTCGCCACATTTGCCACATCGCGCATCAGCCCGACAAGACCTAGCCCCATGGCCGAAACGATGACAGCGAAAGCATCTGAGAGGGTCAGGTACAAAAATTCGGACGGGGACCGAAGTGTACCCAACAAAGATGCGGTCTGGAACTTTCTCTGAACTTAAGGTCAACACCAATGAGTCTGTGTTTCCCAATCTGTGCACTTTTGTCACGCCCTCATCCTCTAACCCATCCATAATTTCCTTCTCGCTTAGGCCATGGAGCTCACGGCACGTAATAATACCTTCAGATCTCGGTTGGAATCTGAATGGCTGTACCTCAACAGCAGCTTCACGCCTGACCTTGCTGTCTCCCTCTCTGGCCCAGAACGTAAGAGCGGAACACGACAATGCACGGCGCGCCGCGTACACACTCTCATATTCGACAATAATCGAGCCGTCTCTCCTCTGCTGGCATGTTTTCACTCGACCCCAAGCCTCAACCGCATGCTTGCGCTGGAAAGGAGTTAATTTTGCCAATTACATGTCTTTGCCTCTAAATATCACGCCAGGACTCGTAACATTGTTGTCGGTTCGGGATTCCTGCTGTATGTTGTTGGTGTTATTTGTTTCGGTATGTTTAAGGTTTTCCATGTATGATGTGTATGTCTCCGCCATCCTATGGTTCCCAAAATTATGGAACGTGATGACTGCAGGAGGGGCGACGATGCGGTAGCAGACCCAGCAGAGCCAGCTCACATCTGAACCTGATCAGGCATCGCCTCCCCCCCCCCTTCCTCCCTCAGCCCAGAGTGAACGCGAGTCCGCTGGACAGGGGACGCCAGGCGTTGCTGGCGTAGCTGGGCCGCCCGCGGAGGCCTCGGGCGGCCCACCCCCGTTCCGATCATGACATCAAGGCCAAAGGGGGCGTGTTGGCACCCGCTGCAATAGGCTCCGAGCAAGGGGAGCCTCAACCCCCCAGGATCCTATCTACCAGTCGTCGGGGCATGGGCCGAAACACTGAAAGGAAGGATTCCGGCCCATGTGGGCGCTCTAAACCCTTAAAACGGCAGTAGCACCTCAGAGATGAGGCTGCTAGTGCAAACTGAGCATCCGCAACAGAAATCAAATAAAGGAGTGGACAGAAACTAAATAAAATTAACTAAACGAGAGAACACAGGTAACCAGAAAACACGTCGCTGGAAAGGTGCTGGAAAGATCAGACCACAGCCAGCCACGGCACGACCGGGGAGACGGGAAAAAACTGGATAGGCAGGGAGTTTAGGACGGTAGGAATCAAGGAACGAAGATTTGTTAGGATTTGAAATAAGGAAGGCTCAGAAAGGATGAGGATGGCAGTTTCGCTTTGGCCTCTTACCCGAAGGCGGGGGCGAAACCCATCCTGCCAACTGGGGTCGCGGGTGTCGTCACATCCCGTACCCAATTATCCATGTGCCGGACAAGTCAGCAGGAGCAGACGAGTCCAGAAGATGGAAATCGGTCCCCCTGCGGGGAGCATGCCTTTTTCCTCATCATTTTTAAAACTTTTGTCAAAATTTTAAGGTTAGGTCATCTCAGGTCAGGTCACCAGTACAGGTCAAGTGACCTGACCTCAAAAAGTTTAAGATAGCATAACTCGGAACAGGGTAAACTTATCCCATTGAAACTCATATCACATAATGGCCCCAACGAGTTCTCTAAAATAATAATAATGTTCCGGTATTTTTTATATCAATGACCTAAGGTCAGGTACGTGCTATGACCTCTCCATTGGAAATACATGGGAAAAATAGTTTTAACTGAATAACTTAGTGATGAATAGAGATGGAGCGTTTATTTTAACTGCATTAGATTTCCCTTGTCATTGCAGTTCTAATGATAAGCATTTTGCCCAATTTGACCTTGACCTGACCTCAGGTCAAGGTAAATTAATCTTATATTATATATCTTGACCTAGCAAGGTAATATTATATATCATTTGATTCGGCTTGCTGCGAGGATTCATATAGTTCAAATCGTTTTGCACATCTTTACTTGTTCAGATGTAATGGCCGAAAAACTTAATTTACATGTTATGCCTATTACGGCATGTTTTGACCTTTAGTGACCTTAAATGTGACATGATAAAAAATGGTTCAAATATTTTCCATGGAGAAGTGGATGGGCTATCCAACTCCGTTTTCCGTTTTTGCTACCTAGCACGGTTTTCGAGATCTTAAGGGGGCGGGTACCCGCCCCCGCCCCCCGTCAAGGCGAAGGTGGCTCAGACCTCCGCCAATGCGCGTGTTAATGTCTTCCCCTTTCGAAAATAAAGCAGCATTTAAGGGGATCATTTCTGATGCCGGCTAATACTTGGCGTAAGAAGCTTCGTCAGGAAGCTGCTGGCTGACACCAGAGGGCTTCAGGGACCCAAGTTTCACACCAACTAATTACGTGAAATGTCAGCTCCAATGCCATACATCCCGGCACACTGCGACATGACGCGAATCACTCACTCACCCGCAGAGCAAAGCATAAGAAAGTGTGTACCACTTCAGATGCAAGCAGTCTCGCCATCCCAAAACCAATTCTGAGCCGAAAGAAAATGTTAACAAATACTTGTCACCAAGGAAATTCTTCTGATAACTACTTGTATCATTTCGGAACAAGAATATCTCATTGCTGGCCGCCTGACAATGCAAAGCCGCGCCGCTAGCCACCTGACGCCGCCGGATATGTCACACAACCAAAGCACGTGCTCACACCGCCGCTCACGGACCTTGGCATCCGAGTAGGAGACCTCGTGCGGCCGGTCGGAGCCCTGGCTACCACCGTGGTCACCCACACACACCCACACACATACCACAGCCCACTGACCTTGGTATCCGAGTAGGAGACCTCGTGCGGCCGGTCGGAGCCCTGGCTACCACCGTGGTCACCCACACACACCCACACACACCCACACACATACCACAGCCCACTGACCTTGGTATCCGAGTAGGAGACCTCGTGCGGCCGGTCGGAGCCCTGGCTACCACCGTGGTCACCCACACACACCCACACACATACCACAGCCCACTGACCTTGGTATCCGAGTAGGAGACCTCGTGCGGCCGGTCGGAGCCCTGGCTACCACCGTGGTCACCCACACACACCCACACACACCCACACACATACCACAGCCCACTGACCTTGGTATCCGAGTAGGAGACCTCGTGCGGCCGGTCGGAGCCCTGGCCCGGAGTGGCCACCACCGTGGTCACCCGGTTGCCGTCCTTGCCTGCCGGATACACAGCGGTGGTTAATGCAGGACCGTGGTCAACACAGCGCCAGTGCACGGCACGGGGTAGTCCACACGACAGTCAGTTGGTAGAGGGCCGAGGGGAGTCCGGTACCACCAGCACCTGCACCAGCAGCACCTGCAAGTGACTGAGGGGAGGGAAAACGCACTTAACTGTAGTACCGAAAGTCAATACAAAGCTGAGGGACGCCACAATACCGCCTTGACAGAATACAAAGTAAATTGTTGTCGATCCACTCTTCAGTTCAATAGCGGGGTGGTGCCTTCTGCTTCGTCCGCGAACATACCCCTACGGCGCAGAGTCACGCTGCAGTCTTCTTGACAGGCAGCCATCGAACGGCGAGTGATGGCACCAAAGCAGCGCATTACTGCTGGTGCCGGGCTTCATCTGGAGCCGCGGCTGGTGGCCGGCGGCCGCAGATCCAATCACGGACAATCCAGCTGCAGCTCTGCCGACAACAGTGCCGCCGCCGCAGCAGTCCCCGCCCGACAGCGGCAGGCCGCGCGATTCACGTCACGTGCCCGCCGCACGAAAACACAAGCCTTCGAATCCGATGGCTGGCGGGCAGCCCAGGCCTCGGAATCCATCAGACAATGGACGAGACCACGGGTCTGAGGCGGCCTTTGTATCCTAACACCCGATGTCTTTGTATTTTCATATCGGTCGGCGCGCTCGCTTTGAAGGGGTGACACCACATCAAGTCAGTGTCATTAAATCAAACGGCCTGAGACATCGAACACGGGCTGGGCGTGACCCAAACACCGGCAGTCGCATGGGCGGAGCCAGGGGGAGCATTTGCCCCTCCCCAATTGACCCTCGGGGCCTCTTGAAATGGTCCCGGCACACCCCTGAATGTCGATGGTGCCCCTCTGAAATGTCGCTCCCCACAGGGTGCGGGCATTGGCGCCCACACAATAGGATTTGGCTCCCACCTTTGATGGGGTTTGCCGTCCAAAAGTGGCGCCCCTCTAGTCCAGCCCTCCATAGGTTGTCCTGGATCCGCCTATGGCAGATATTCAGAGGACTCCGCTGAGTGCCGAAGTGATTACAACATGCAGGCACAGGCGCAGAAACGAGGGAGCCATGCCGCCCCCCCGAATTTCTGGATTTTGCAGTACCTATTCACCCTGTGTCGTTGCCTAAAAACAAACTTGAGAAACCCGCTTTCCCTCCCAAATATTCTGGACGCTTTTCAGCCCATGCTCACTGTGGTCCATTAAGTCCCTCGATAACTTGAAAATCGTTACAAAGATAGTTGATGCTACATCTCAATCGTCTTACGTGTCAGCACTGAGTGGCCCGCAAAGCTTGTAAGCTTGTAATCAATCACACTCCATGTGCAGGTTTCGGGATCCCCCAGCCCCGCCCGCGGCCGCCGCTGCGCCGCCGCCGAGCGAGCGCGGAGGCTACAGAGCAGCCATCAGCGGACGAACGCACCGGCGGCGGTCTCTGGTGCTCGGTGGTAATGGGTGACCAGCGGTCGCTCCTTTTGATGCCATCCCACACCGACTAGCTCTCCCTCCAACTTCTGCGTCCAATCCCTGATCGCTATCTTTTGACCTTCGCCTTCCCTCAGCCGCAGCGCGTACCGGCGCGGCGACTGGGAGACAAAGCTGATGGGGAGGTGAAATGCTCAACTGTGATTGAGAAGCTTCAAAATCGCTGGGACAATGCAACACATCTAGTCAAGATACCTTATCAACTGCCTATATAAAAACCTGAATTACCTTGTTTCGCTTCTTTATCAAAGCAATATGTTGACACGTCCGCGTCATATGCGTCCGCTTATCTGGCCACTATGAAGGCTAATTGTAAGTGCAGACTGAAAAGCCACAACTTCAGTGGATGCCATGCTCGCGCTGGAATAAATAAACTCAATCGTCTCAGTAAACGTCTTTTACTGCCGGTGCGCCATTTCCTGCCCGCCCGCTCGCCTCGCCGAGCGATACAGCTGCACGTGCCCCCACCGTCTGCCTTGAACCGAAATTTAACACCACTTGTAGTAGCAGCCAGTCCTCTTTCCATTAACCTTTTCTTAAACTGGAACACGGTAAAAGGTACACTAATTCTTCTGAAAGAAAAATATTTTGGTCACTAGGACGTTTTGCCGAGTCACACACTGTGTACCCAAAGGCTTGCGATTTCGAGATCAGCATCACCATCACCATCACCATAACCATCACCATTACCATCAATAGGGTTTTGGGCTCGTCGACTGCGGCGGTCATTTTACGCCCATGTCTAGGTCATTATTCCTGATTAAAAAGGAACTCGGCGTTGGCAAGCAGTGACAGTATCATCATCTAAAACACCAAAAGGGTACATGAAACAACGGCTGATAAATTTCATTTTTCGCATAGCATTCCTAGGGCATAAACACGTTCCGAGCTGCCAGACCAAGCCGATCTTTGCATAGCTTTGCCTCGATTGAGAGTTTCGGCCTGCGGCGTCCCTACTCTGCAGGGTATTGTTGTTGAAGCGTTCTTATGTTGACTTCATGTCCTTCCGCAGCACAGATGAACACAAACCCAACCCGCCAGCAACAGAGTTGCACAGACAGCCCCGCAATGTGGTCTTCTAATTCACAGGGAATGTTCCAGTCTGCCGAGATTCTAGATAGGACGCTTTATGGGCAAAATACGTTAACTAAACTAAAAAGTTAAAATACCCCTAACTAAACTGCAGCCTTTTTCTTACAATCTATGATGTCATCAAAACGGCATGTGTTTGGAGTCCGCTAAACAATAAACTTGCTCGCAGACAGCATGGACTTGAGGCTCCAAGCCATATTCCATATTAAATCCCACCTTGTTCTTTGCAAATTTCAAACCTAGGACAAGGAAAGAAAGCAACTACTTTCATCAAGTGGGAGGTGCTTCGGATTTAAACCAATCAAATCAGTGGTGGACCCAGAAGTTCATTTTGGAGGGGCTAGGGGCTCGAGCCCCTAGCCCATTGATTTGGATCAGCCTTCGGCTATGCATTAACTATAGGCACTTAAATGGGGGGGGCGACTTGAGCCCCTAGCCTTCCCCTTGTATCCGGTCCCTAGCCTTCCCCTTGTATCCGGCCCCTAGCCTTCCCCTTGTATCCGGCCCCTAGCCTTCCCCTTGTATCCGGCCCCTAGCCTTCCCCTTGTATCCGGCATTGAATCGAATTGTTAGAAAATGCAGTACGTGGAGCTTTGGATGAAGCGAAACATGTCGGTAGCGGTTTCTCCACATGCTCATCAAACTGGTATCTCAGTTCAAAACCCATTGTACAAGTCGCGCAACTGAAACACTCCCTGTGAAGGCAGTGCGTTTACCACGGGCGGTTTCCCGAGGGCGAACGTAGCCAGAAGGCCATCTAAAGAAACGCTATTCTGCCCAGATAGTGCGCTGGCCTGGGACCTGCCAACCTGCCAGACGCCTCCGTGGCTTTCCAGCTGTGGCGACTCCTCGCCCACCTTGACAGGTGGCCACGGACACTTCTGGGTCCCTACAAATACAAGGATCCTACATAACCGACAACCTTCCAACCTCACGAGCCCAACATCTAGAGAGCGGTATAATCAGTCGTTTTGCCGCGACAGCTGACAGAGCTGTGTGCAGCACGTGACTTGTTTAGTTCACGGCCTGGGTTCAGAAAGCCGATCTATCACCCGCCCCGCGGACCTCCCATCCATCCTCGCCCATTAAGGATTCTTATTTTCTTAAGGGTTCACAAAATCCCCATAAGAAATTATCAAGAAACTAAATCGGTCACTTTTTGGCTCAGGACAATACTGACTTCATGATAGGTCAAACAATGCGAAAAGTTAGAAATGTTCTGGCTCTAGTGTCTGACTGGATCGGGATGGGTTCAATTTTAGGCCTCTTTCAATTCATCTCGTTACGGCGAATCGACGGACGTCTAAAATGGCATTACTAGACCAAAACATAAGAATGACTCCACGTAAGCTCAGGTCAATATCACCATCTTTGTTAACATGCATATCAATCCACTCGATAATAATTTCAACATAGTGCTATTAAAAGAAAAGCTCTGTCACCATTCCCTGCCAAGTTATTGAACCAAGTATGAAAACCTGCTTAAGCAGCCCTAGATGACCTCTCGGACGTCACAGGTCCAAAGATGCAACATGAACCCAGAGAGTAGCCTCAGATACTAGGATTTTGACAATACAAAGTTATTATCAGTCATCTCTACAGAAACAGGGCTAAATTAGGTTAATTTCCGTTTTGCCCATGCATTTCCAATGGCGCAGTCGCGACTCGTACGTGACCTAAGTCATCAATATGAAAAATCTCGTTACTGCAACTTGTGGTATTCCTTGGGTCTATTATATCATTTGAATATTAGATCTCTTGATTGAATCTGTTCTCAGGCATGCCACTTAGAACGCTTTTGGAGGTGAGGTCACTTGACCTGGCCTGGTGACCTGACCTAAGATGTTCCAAACGTAAATTTCAATGGAAATTTACGCAATTTATCAAGGATAAAGTGTGCAAACTACGGAGGAGATCCACATCGCCGTTTTCAACCCTGTCGGAAAACACCGAAGGCCTGTTCAATCACCACCCACCACCCACCACCCACCACCCACCACCCACCACCCACCACCCACCACCCACCACCCACCACCCACCACCACCCAGACGTGTTACATGAATGGTCGTGGTTGTGATGGCTTTGGGTGTTTGGGTGGGGTGTTTGTGGGTTTTTGGATATTAACCTAAGGTGGTCTTGGAACGCTAACTTTGTGTTGTTTGCTGCTGCTGTTGCCGCCTCGCTGGGGTGTTTCCTTTTGGTAACTGACCCGCTAACACGGAGCCCGGTGCGTGGTCGGGGGGGTGACCAGTGTGTTTTTCGGGTGGCGCCTATGTGCGGCAGGTGCGATCCGCCGCAACGTCCCATCCAGCCTGCCACTCAGTTCTAATAACACCGTGAATTTCCACCTTTCTGTGCATCGCTGGCACTATGAATGCTCCTGCTCGGGCGGTGTGAGAAGTCCTTTAGGCTGGCAAATCAGCTCTCTCATTACCGGGTGCTCCTACATGGTTCGAGGGAAAATGTATCCTGACTCCTGCGGAGAAAGCGGTACTCAGGTATCTCCCTACAGTGGGCACTAGTGAAGATTTGGGCGGGTTGCTGGACTATACCGCGGCTTAGGAGCCAGCAGAGTCTGTTACGATTAAAAACTAGCCGCTAGGATCCCGCAGATCATGACACTCAGATCAAGACTTGCATGATCGCACACAATTCCGTAGTAAAGACAGATACCGATTTCGCAAGGCTGAAACCTCGATAAGTATTCTCTCCCACGAAAGCGCATCCAGTTCCTGATATGCTTTTCGAGCCGTCAGTATATAACACTGAGTGACCACTTTAGGGTGCAATCTTCTCCAGTGCGAGCTGCTACAGTATACTAGTGAGAGGAGCTCGTGATCCCATTTTACTGGCACATCACGGAAGGGCAGAATTCTGGCGTCGCTCCTCTGCGATCATTCCAAACATTAAACATTAAATATAAATATTAACATATAAACATTCCATATAAACATTCATAACATTCCAAATTATACGCGAATCCAGATACGCGGATACGTCCACATACTCTCTCCCACCAAACGTGCCTCAGGACCTCCTGAAACGTACTCGACACCCTCTGAGACGTCGCTTATCACCACCCCTCTCCCCAGGATGCGAATATATGTGTCACCCGCGATAAAATTTGATACCCGCCTGATAGATCGCCCCGTCCCCAAAAGTGTGATTACCTTATGGCGACTGGTATGAATGGCGCCCCTGACCAAGTGCACCCTCCCCCGATTGGGATTTTTTGGGGGAGGGGGCTTATCGACGCACCAACTGCCAGGGTCATATGGTGTCACCAATTATTTCCCTGTTGGAAGGGTTTCTCGGGAGCCAGCTTGCTCCTTGTTCAGGGAAGCCGCCGGGCCTTGAGCCCGGGTCGGCTGCGTGGCCCGATTGGGAATTATGTATCCGCCCGCGATGCAGTTAGCTATTCCATACAAATTACTTATCGATGCATCAACTACCAGGGTTATACGGCGTCGCCAACTTTTTCCCAGTTGGAGAGGTCCCTCAGGGGCCAGATTCGCCGGGTCTTGAATCCGGGTCGGCCAGGTGGAAAGCAGGCTTGCTAACAACTACACCAACGCACCACCGGTTAGATACTTTAGCAACACTGTCTTTCGCATGAGGGAGGTGGCACGTGCGCCTTTGCCGTCTCGCATTTCTACACACCATTTCTATATGGGTCATTCCATGCGAAATCGTTCTAAGAGTGCAGTCATTCTCTCCGATTGTGAAGATGCTTCACATATATGTGAAGCATCTCGTCGCATTTCATGGCAACGACCTACTTATATTAGTAGATATGAAACGATGTGACTCCAACAGTACTTGGGCACACTTTTTGGTCCAATACAATTAAAGCAAAGCAGCGGCCTCACGCAATCACTCCAGGCGAACGGAAGCCTGCTGGGTACGTACAGGGATGCCCACAAAAATAGGCATGTAATTTTACAATAATTTGAAAACTAATACAGTCGTGATTGTAAATGGACACTAAAATGCACAAACGTTCAAGGAAATTGGTTTTCCCATCAATTCAAATGCAAATACATGCCCGAATGCCCTGAACAGAACTCATTCTGCGTGCGTTCGAATCTGGCTTCTACCCAATTTTCATCCCTGGAGGGGGCTTTCCACTTCCGGGTGGCACGTGACGCCAGACAGTTCACACTGCACCCGGCAGCGCCCCCTCCCCCTGTAAGTTCGTCACTGTCAGAATGCTCATCGATAGACTTTGCCTTAAGTTGTCCCGAGGTGAAGCAGCCCAGGGGCTGCTGTCTGAGAAGTTGGCTGCGGTGCTGTGCTGAGCGTGGTCAGACGCGTGCTGAAATAGTGAGTGGAGAGTGCTACATGCTGTTTGCGGCGCTGTCGCATCGTTCTGGTTCCGCTGAATGAGTGCAGTACTAGGGCACAGCTCTGTGAAGAAGGAACCAACACCCTTTTGGACAGCCAACACCAGCACTGGAACACTGCCAAAACCATGTCTGCGGCCGCCGTTTGTGCGTCCCCACTTCAGCCCTCAAAGCACACGGACAACTGATGTCAGGATGCAGAAGTAAGGTTGGCTATTGAAAACGGGCGTGGCTCCTCCTTCACAGAGCTGTGCTGGCACCCAACTCCACAGTAGGACCAAAAGGATGCGATAACCCGACAGGCATTTAGAGCCCTCCCAACAAAGAAACATCCCTTCAGCACGCGCCATCCCGCGCGCTGAGCAGCGAACTCCTCAGATCTCAGCCCCTCGACTGCTTTGCCATGGGACAACTGAAGGGAAAGTCTATCGAAGAGCACAAGATGAGGAAACTGTGTAGCAGATGAATAAGAGTTCACACCAAACAAATTCTGTGTAAACAACAATTGGAACCGTACCGTCGTGTATGTACTTGGATTGTCGGTGAAAGGAGTTTCCTCAAATTTCTGTTTATCTTGGTGTTATCTTTCTTTATGGCTACATTGGGTTTGAATAAAAATATGTCAATTTTTAAGGACCCACACTTAAGATATTCCACACAAAAATGTGAGAAGTCGCACTTTCTTAGTAACCTGATAAACTAATTCGTAGAAGATATTGCACCCCACAAGATGTCAAACACTAAATTTCATAGTTTCGGAGCTAATATGTCCATAGATGGACCAATTATCTCTCAGATACACATAGCTTTCCTGTTATGGGAACTCTAATGGCCCGAACACTGAAGCACCCAAAAGCCGAGAGAGCAAACTTGTTTGCAAAGCGAAGTCCAAGTTGCCACGCGTCGAGTTGCAATGCATTGGGACTTTTTACCGGGTGTGTTTCTTGTTTCCAAGTAAACACATTAAAGAACGTCGAGGTATAACTCGCAAACTACAAGCCTCGATCCGTTTCTGCCCAGCAGCATTTTAGGTGATCGTAAGCACAGCTGGAACACAACAATAAAACAAGCGACTCTCCTCAAACTCTGTTACAAGCACTGAAAACCCGGATACGGCCTGAAAAACCGTTCTCCGAGTTGTTTAAAGTTACTCAAATCTAAGGTAGCCAAGGGTGGACAACTTTCTTTACTGTTGTCTGTGCAACGTTATCACTGGACTGACGCGATTGTTTTTCGCAACGTCTTTCTTCTAAGTTGGTACCATGGTGACTACGCACAGTTCTTTAGTAGGAATGTTCAGGAATATTGGTCTGGAGGCAGCGACCTCCCGGTGTGGTGTATTCTGGATTATTGGTCTGGAGGCAGCGACCTCCCGGTGTGGTGTATTCTGGATTATTGGTCTGGAGGCAGCGACCTCCCGGTGTGGTGTATTCTGGATTATTGGTCTGGAGGCAGCGACCTCCCGGTGTGGTGTATTCTGGATTATTGGTCTGGAGGCAGCGACCTCCCGGTGTGGTGTATTCTGGATTATTGGTCTGGAGGCAGCGACCTCCCGGTGTGGTGTATTCTGGATTATTGGTCTGGAGGCAGCGACCTCCCGGTGTGGTGTATTCTGGATTATTGGTCTGGAGGCAGCGACCTCCCGGTGTGGTGTATTCTGGATTATTGGTCAGGAGGCAGCGACCTCCCGGTGTGGTGTATTCTGGATTATTGATCCGGAGGTAGCGACCTCCCGGTGTGGTGTATTCTGGATTATTGGTCTGCAGGCAGCGACCTCCCGGTGTGGTGTATTCCGGATTATTGGTCTGGAGGCAGCGGCGACCTCCCGGTGTGGTGTATTCTGGATTATTGGTCTGGAGGCAGCGACCTCCCGGTGTGGTGTATTCTGGATTATTGGTCTGGAGGCAGCGACCTCCCGGTGTGGTGTATTCTGGATTATTGGTCAGGAGGCAGCGACCTCCCGGTGTGGTGTATTCTGGATTATTGATCCGGAGGTAGCGACCTCCCGGTGTGGTGTATTCTGGATTATTGGTCTGCAGACAGCGACCTCCCGGTGTGGTGTATTCTGGATTATTGGACTGGAGGCAGCGACCTCCCGGTGTGGTGTATTCTGGATTATTGTTCTGGAGGCAACGACCTCCCGGTGTGGTGTATTCTGGATTATTGGTATGGAGGCAACGACCTCCCGGTGTGGTGTATTCTGGATTATTGGTCTGGAGGCAGCGACCTCCCGGTGTGGTGTATTCTGGATTATTGGTCTGGAGGCAGCGACCTCCCGGTGTGGCGTATTCTGGATTATTGGTCTGGAGGCAGCGACCTCCCGGTGTGGCGTATTCTGGATTATTGGTCTGGAGGCAGCGACCTCCCGATGTGGTGTATTCTGGAATATTGGTATGGAGGCAACGACCTCCCGGTGTGGTGTATTCTGGATTATTGGTCAGGAGGCAGCGACCTCCCGGTGTGGCGTATTCTGGATTATTGGTCTGGAGGCAGCGACCTCCCGGTGTGGTGTATTCTGGATTATTGGTCTGGAGGCAGCGACCTCCCGGTGTGGTGTATTCTGGATTATTGGTCTGGAGGCAGCGACCTCCCGGTGTGGTGTATTCTGGATTATTGGTCAGGAGGCAGCGACCTCCCGGTGTGGTGCATTCTGGATTATTGATCCGGAGGTAGCGACCTCCCGGTGTGGCGTATTCTGGATTATTGGTCAGGAGGCAGCGACCTCCCAGTGTGGTGTATTCTGGATTATTGGTCTGCAGGCAGCGACCTCCCGGTGTGGCGTATTCTGGATTATTGGTCTGGAGGCAGCGACCTCCCGGTGTGGTGTATTCTGGATTATTGGTCTGCAGGCAGCGACCTCCCGCACATAGGCCCTAAATGCCTCCGTCCGTGGCCAATATTACGAAAATGCAACTTTTTCTAAATCATTTCCTGAGCACATTTACTGATAGAGAATTCTTCACTGCACTTGAAACAGGCATGGAAAACACAAACCGTGCTCTGGAAGTCTTTGTAGAGTTGCTTGAAGTAAGCACTCGGGTGCGCCACCCGCGGACCAGAGATCTGCAGCGAAAACTACGTACATTTCATTATGCTTAAAATCGACCATGAAAGCAAGAACAGGTCAAAGTATGGCAATACCACTGTTGTGTGAGCCCTTTGCAATGGGTTTTGGTATAAAATAATGCAAAAATAGTTTTGACAACTATTTTATAGACCATTCTCTCAGTATACTGCACATCTCAAAAACTGTTCGATTTACAAATACAAAGAGAGGGATTTAAAACTTGGCCAGCATCGGCCCAGCATAAGACTACCATCAAACGATTCCCAGGATGTGCTCTACAAGGGCAAGTCAAAATATATTGCGTCCACTTGCAGCCCCGTGCTCCAGATGACATATAATAACTCAGGTTGTGGCTCCAACCAGGCCACTGCGGTGCTAACGCAACGCCGTGGGTTACCGAATAGAGGCATGGACCGGCCAAGAATGAGCAATATGAGTGGGCTATCAGAGAACGATGCTATAAGAAATGCCGAGAAGTGCTGAAATTAGTTTATACAATTTCAAAGCACTATAACCGTCTAAATTTGTGTATTGACTGCTGTGTTGATTGTTATCCAAATACCCGGAGGGACTGCCGACAACGAACCATTTATTGCATGAGAACTGTTCCTGCTAGGTATGTCAATCTCGGGATTGGGATCCGGCTATTTTCAAAAAGCCACAATCACGGGATTAAGCCTCTCGTGATCCCGGGATTCAGACATTTATTATAACACCTTCAAGCAATGCCGGGACAGCAAAAAACGATACCTAAGAATCCTGTTTTGCAGCATATCACACGTTAAACCACATATGGTGAATACCATTCATACCAGTCTTTTCATCCAAATGAACGGTCGCCGTAACCATCAGAGTTCCGAGGTGTCCCAGGGATCCAATCGGGAATCGAATTTCCTCGCCGTTCCCACTGCCACGAGCTGACGCAAGATGACGCTCGGGCTGCTCAGGTGACCTACGTCCCATAGTTGGCGATACCGCGGTATCATATGTAGCGGAGGGTGGGCGGGGGGGAGAAACGTACTGACCTTCACGGACTGATATTTTGATATGCCTTGTTGAGGAAACACAAGGTAGGGATATATTCTACCCCTTTCTTCTACTTTGCGTGTTAACACGCGCACTGGAGGGGCCTGGGATACTCTCCCAACAATTTTTTCCGGGATGACCGGAGAACTACTCGTAGCCAAAACACGGGAATCGGTCGCATTTGAGAAAACTTAACAGCGCGTCGAATAGTGAAATAATTTTGAAAATTTGTCGAAAATTGTTGGATTTATAGGCTTCTAAAGTCAGACCTACATTTTGAAATCGCCGCGACCGCGCAGTCGAACCAGTTTGCTTGCATTGGAGACCAAGTGGTGACGTCACAGTGTCATATAGACGGGATGATATGTCAAGGTCACCTCACGTGAAGGTCGAGGTCAAAGTTCAAAGTCATACTAGCAATTTCAAGGTCAGTGACCCCGGTGCTTTACGTGTCCCAGTCTGACGTATATTATGCTATGACGTCATAGTAAAGGTAACCCAGTTGTAAGTTCAAGGTCAAAGGTCAAGGTTAAAGGTCAAGGTTAAAGATCATGGGTAAAGGTCAATCCTCCTTTCCAGCACGAGGTTTGCTATATTGCTACTTTAAGTGTGCATAATAGGGAATATACCATATTGTGACGTCATAGGTCGATGACCTTGAATGACCTAGACCTCAAAAATGAAGGAAAGATTCTTTGCGACACAACCTCTATGACCGTGGTCCGGCTTTAGCTTACTCCCGGCTTTTTCCACGCATTATCAGGGCATTTCTCAACAGGTCCCAAGCATGGCCAAAATTTGACCTTTATGACCTCGTTTGACCATGACAATATAGACCTAGGTCAATGAAATTTAGTTATGATGTAGATCACCATAGCCCCCACCCATTCCCCAATCGGCTTTTCTTAAGCCTCTAAGTTTCCGATATCTCAGGGGGCTTACCAGCCCCCCATCCTGTGCGCGTTAATGTCGGACCCCTCTCCAGTGTGGTTGTTAATCATCACTCGAATACCGGTTATAATAGAACATTCCCATGTAGAAAAAGTGTTACAATTATACCTAAAAGCTGGCTTAGAAAGCAAAACCCAAGCTCAAATACACATTTATGATGCCTCCCGTTTTGTTGTTCGTGGTGACGCTTATGAATTTATGGCAGACCAAGATTGCTGTATCGTTGTTCATGGATTACATGTTTATTGTTTGCAGTGTTTCAAACTACAATTCGGCACAATTCATGGCGCCACGACAACATCTGCAAAATATTTTACGGACACCTTGGGCTGGATTAAGTTGCTCCAAATGCCCCTCTTTTCACTCTCCTGATTACGCCCATGTAAAATAAAACCTATATGTCGAATGCAAGTTTTATACACTGTTCAATTATCTGCCAAATGAGCTCCTCTGTCCAAAAATCGGGGGGAATTTGCAGTATTACGAAGGAATTTTCCACGAAAAGTAATATTGGCCACGGACGGAGGCATTCAGGGGCCTATGTGTCCCGGTGTGGTGTATTCTCGAATATTGGTCTGAAGGCAACGACCCCCTGTAAAATGTATTCTGAAATATTGGTTTCCAAGAGCAGCCTACGGCGCACAGTGAATTCTATTACCAGAAACTTCATGCCCAAGCTTAGTAGGACAAACACTTTCGAGGTATGAAGCCAAGGGATTCATACGTCAGATCGACATAGCAAGTGATCAATTTAGACCTCTCCAGGAACAGTATTGTGACCGTGCGCTGAGCCGTAGCTCCCATCGACAGCTGCTCCGTGGTTTCCTTCAATGACGCCGTGCATTCCGCATCCACCGCACCCCAAACAAGCTGCGCGCCCCACATCGGCCACGGTCGCACCTCTCCAGCAGGGGAGGGAGCGGCGGCACGTGGCTAACTGGCTTCGTTGCCGGCGGTGCACCGCATTGGGTTTGTCTGATCCAACGGACGGAGCCGCGGCCGGGCATTCACAGGCGCGTGCTGAAGTAGCAGGGGCCGGCGGGGGCGGACTCGGTGGCTAGACTCGCATTACGGCCGTCAACACGCGCCGGCGCCGCGTCGGAGGCAGTGAAATCATACCGGAGCCTGGCACACGCCGGACTAATGGTGACGACAACGCGCCCACTGCAGGCGGACAGGCGGGGCACGGCAGTCCAGCCTCGGCTCATGTTGCCGCCGCGGTGTGTACTGTGTATCGGCACTCGGGGCGCGCCCGCGCCCCTCCCACCTCCATCCCTCCCGTCACAGTCGGTGCAAACACCCGTTAGTGCACCAGTGCAACGTGTGCGGTTGTAACCCCTCCCCTCTAACCCGCCCGCCCCGTCAGTGCCGCATTACAGGGTTTCGGGATCGGTCAACCATGGATGACCGGTCAACCAGCTCCGAACAGATATGGTTGGAGAGGTGGCTCCCACCAGGTGGAAACGCGCCGATCCGGGCGGCTCCGACCCCGGAGTCCAGACTGCAACGGCGTATTGATGCACGTGTATGACAGTGACCCCGGCTGCACTGCACCCGCGCCACCGTACCAGCCTAGCAATGGGAACCACTGAGTACAGACAGGCGCTGGAGCCGTACCAGTAAGTAACTACCGGTACCGCACCAGTCCAGAAATGCGTACTGGTAAGTATCTACAGGTACCGGTACCCTACCAGCCCTTAAGTGTGTACCAGTAAGAAACTACATGTACCGGTATCGTACCAGCCCAGAACTGTGTACCAGTAACTACAGGTAGCGGTACCCTGGCAGCCCAGAACTGTGTACCAGTAACTACAGGTAGCGGTACCCTGCCAGCCCAGAACTGTGTACCAGTAACTACAGGTAGCGGTACCCTGCCAGCCCAGAACTGTGTACCAGTAACTACAGGTAGCGGTACCCTGCCAGCCCAGAACTGTGTACCAGTAACTACAGGTAGAGGTACCCTGCCAGCCCAGAACTGTGTACCAGTAACTACAGGTAGCGGTACCCTGCCAGCCCAGAACTGTGTACCAGTAACTACAGGTAGCGGTACCCTGCTACCGCTACCTGTGCGCTACACTCAGCTGTAACCACCGGCACGCCGGTGTACATGGCAGAAACCATCGGAGCAGCTGCCAATGTCCTTCACGAGCACGACACGCGCCGGTCGCAAAATCTCACCCTGTCGCGAATTAGAACTGAAGCAGGCCGGAGAAGACTCAACTACCGAGGAGTTCAGATGTATAACGAGCTGAACATCAATGGGACTCTGCCGTTTCGTGCCGCAGTGAGAGCTATTTTATTGTCACGGTGATAGCGATTCTTCTTAACACATGTAATTTCATGGTTAGGTTTTTAAGTGTCTCGCTACGTCTAAGGCTTTTATTTTATTTTCCAGGTATTTGTTTTAGGAAAATTTACTGTTTTTATGTCTCTGAGCTTGTTGATAGATTTCCTTACGAATGCGTGAATGACGGTGTGATGAGTCTTGTACCCACTTTTAGATTTCGTTTTAAACAACTTGACGTGTCGAGTGAAAAACCATGTTGAATGGATCTCAGACAAAATAAACTACTACTACAACTACTACCTGCCAACCCAGAACTGTGTACCAGTAACTACATGTAGCGGTACCCTGCCAGCCCAGAACTGTGTACCAGTAACTACAGATAACGGTACATTACCATCCTCGAGTTGTGTACCAGTAAGTAACTGCAGGTACCGGTACCCTACCAGCCCAGAATTATGTATCGCTGAGTACCAGAAGACGCCAGCCCCGGGTGGTATAACAGTCGGCGCCGACAACACGCCACGTCTCCACATAATTAACGAGCCGTCAGACAGTGCCGGCAGGAGACGCCGGGGCGGCGGCCGGTCTGCAGAGCCGTGCACGCCACGGCGCCGGGCCGCGGCCCCGGCGGCCGGAACACGACAGATAGCACGGCCCACACCCACAGACACAGACGCAGGCACTCACTGGGCGTGTCCTTGAAGCGGCCGAAGCCGCGCTTGGACGACAGTTCGCTGAGCTTCTGCTGGCTCCAGCTTTTCCAGCCGAACCGGTTGGGTTTGCCGGTGGCGGCGTCTCCGCGGAGGTAGGCCCCGGCGTCGGAGCTGCGCTTGCCCTCTCCGCCGGAGGAGCAGCAGGGGTCGCGTGCGCGGTGCACGTTGTCGACGCTGTGGTGCTGCCGCCGCAGCCGCGGCGCCCCTGTTGTCGCTGCTGACGTCCCGCGCTGTTTGCGTTCGCCCATGGTGCGCGCCGGGCTGCATAGGCGCGGCGCGGCGGCACCGGAGGTGGTGGAGGTGGAGGCTTTGGCGGCGGCGGCGGCGCGGCGTGGCTCCACGCTTGGCTCGCTGCTGCTGTTGCCGCCGGGTGCGGCCGTCTGCGGCGGGACGGCGTCACAGCTGCGTCCCCGACCACCCGTCCACAGCCACCGTCTTAGACGCGACTCCAACCCGCGGCACGGGCCGGCTCACGGCCGCAAGCACTGGCACCACACCGCCCCGCACACGCCGTCTCACCAACGTCTTCCGCGGCCTCGCACCAGTCTGAGACTAGCCTTTCGAGGCCAGTTACGACCTCGCACACTGGTCTGCCACAGCCTGCAACAACCGACTCTGGCCTGCAGTGGCCCGAAACCAGCTGTTCACCGCCTCACTAGCTACTCAAAGCGGACTCACATTCAAACACTCCCACACAGCCGCAGGCTCGCACTCAGCTCCGTCGCACTCATCTCACTATCGCGTCTTCACCACCACAGTGCATCTCTGCACCGGCCCGTCCCTCCCCACCGCTGCTGCGGACAGCCGCCTGCCTCCGCGGTCGCGCCACGGCCGCGTCGGAACCTTTGTTTCCGCGCGGCGCCAGCGCCTGATTCACCAGCTGCGGACCGTGACCTGGCGTACACTCCCGCTCACGATCTGGCCACACACGAGCACTGGCTCACCTCTGCCTGACTGAGGCTGGCTGAGCGCCGCGCGTCTTCAGTGAGACCCGCCGGCTGACAGCTGCGCCGGCCACCGCCGCGCGACGACAACTGGCACACCGGCGGCGACGGTCGGCGCGCGCCGCCGCTGCCGCTGCTGCAAGGCCGCGCGCCGCCCCTGTAGCGACGGCGGGGAGGGGGGCGTCTGCGCCGCGAGCTAGTGATAGTTGCAGAGAGCTTAGGTGGGATTTATGTTTGAAAATAACTTCCCGGCTTAGCAGCAGATGCAGCCGCAAGGACAAACGGCCAACTTATCACGGTGGGTGATGGTGGTGAGTATTCTTGAGAAGATTCTCCGAAATGATTGTCGTCTCCACTTCTTGGACGGCGACAAATTGCCTATAATATCCTTCGACCGTGCTTCACCGTCATGCCATTTTCGTTTGTCCAACTTTCCTTGAGGCCAAGCAGAGGAGCAATGACAGACATTAAGTAGCTCCGGTGCTACGGTGCGTGCACATCACGATGTTATCTCTTCATGAACTCGAGTTTTTCATGGCTTCAACGTGAGAAAAACTCTTACACCAGCAGATTAACGAGTGTCCTCTACAATAGCTCAGCCAGTACAAGCTCATGCCATCCATGTACTTAACGTTGAAGCAACCAGTAATATACCTAACTAGACAGCCCGGACATCTGACTAAATAAGAGGGCAGGATTAGTGTTGCGAGAGCTGCATAATCAACTTCATCACATCCGCTACTCAGACATGCTGAGTGTGACATGGATGAATCTGAAGCCAGCCACTTGGAGCGTGAGACAGACGCACTCGGCCACTCTCGAGAAAGCTCTCGACATGCTTCAGGGCCTTCGCAGCGGAGACGGGCCTTGGATGTTGAGCAGAGGACAGAAAGAAAGCCGGTTCACATGCCTACCTGGGGCTATTCAAGGCGACAATCAACTTCATCACATCCGCTTCTAGAAATCTGGCAAAATATCTGACGAGTCGCCACGGCCAGTTCTTCGCACAGCTGCGACATAACCAACCATAGATAGTCTATAGATATTATTCGCCATTCTTGGGTAAATAGTGGAAAGGAACTCGTGTAAATACCAACTATGCCATACCAGCACGTAAGAGGCGTGGCATCAGCACACAGCAATGCACTTGGTTCACGGAAGGCTTGTTAGAGATAGGAAGTTCGGTATAAAACTCGGTAAGCTGGATGACCTGGGGCCATTCAAGTTGTTTAGGACCTTGGATCACTCTACTTTAACTCCACTCCGAGATAGCCTAATTCCCCGAAATAAAACAATTTAAACTTCCCTGGCAGTAAACTAGCACAACGGAATCGAGGCATGCCTGGCCTGCACTAGAAAGCGTTTAACCAGCAGCGCCGGACGGTTAGACGACAGCGCTGTACGAAGGCACCAGCAACATACAGTCACGGTCCATTGAAAAGGCGGCCGCTTTCAAACAAGTTTGAGGCTGGAGCAGCCGCGTCGACATACCCAGCTGAAAAACAACGTCAAAGCCTGTCTGTGGTCCGTAGCGTCGCCATCAAACGGCGCCAAGCAGGGCCGCGTCTCTCTCTTTTTTTTCTCTCTCTCTCTCTTTTCATCTGATATGACTTCAACATAATTCAAATCAGCGAAAGGTTCTGTTTTCTCGTGAGGATTAGAGAAACAATGAGCACAAATCAACACATATTTGAGATTTTAAAGGGAATGTGGCGCCTTTATAACGCAATTTTAGCTGAGATAACCAAGTTGTAAAGCATACCGAGAAACCTGGATCTCAACATATCATTGGTCTTGGAACTCAAAATTGTCGTCGAGAAAAGCTAAAAACCTACCTGAAATGTACCCAAAATGTACCTAAGGAACCTGCCACAGTTGTCAGCTGCTGGCGCGACGTCATGCTGAAGTCACGGTGAGTAGTCAGCATATTGAATATAGTAGTAGTGCTGCCAGATCATGACGTTCTGCACAGGCAGAAGTTAATTTCTTATCATAGAGAAGCATCTTAAATTTCAAGATGTTGAGCCTATTGTATATTTTCAGAGAAATCATGGACATTTCCATGATTTTCGGCTAAAAATACCCCTAACTACACTAAATTCCGGGATTCGACAAGGTACCACATTCCCTTTTACCGTGACCATTTCCCGCCAGCGGACAGTGAAGTCTTCGCCACACTATCGGCCACCTTTCCACCGTCACCGAAGCCCCAGTCCGAGAGGGCCTCCAGCCGAGGCGGCGCGGTGTGAGCCCGAGTGTGAGTGTGAGCTCCGGTCGGTACAGGATGTCACCGCTAACGAACGCCACTGTATTCATCACTGCGAGATGAGCTGGCATGCGGCACGTGAGGGCACGCCACTGTGTGAGCGGGCAGACTAGCTACGAAGTTCGAAGCCAACAGCAAAACGGCCGGCGAGGCTTCACACGCAGCAGAGCAGCGTTGCGTGCGCATCAGAAGTGCGTTGCAGATCTCAGGCTGCGTGATATCTACAGCAAACAGGCAATTAGTCACGGATATTTTGAAGTTGTTTCCAAGTATATCATGAGTCATATGTGAACCCAAGATTTCCTATCAAGGGGACATTAGACGTTCCTATCAGGGCATATTTCAAGGAATTGGGACTGGTGGCCATTCGGCTGAAAAGGGCACGAATTCCCACCAAAGGGACACTCCTAGAGCATCAAATGACTGGCGACTGATGGGCACTGGTTCGTTCAGGGCCGTTCAAAGGTTGGCAAGCATGGGGGGCTGGTGGGCTAAATGCTCACCACTTTGTAGCGTAAAATATGCGTTGATGGGGAGGCGCATCGGAACAAGGGAAGCACCACTATTAAATCT
Organism: Lepas anatifera; assembly: GCA_034440635.1. Classification (NCBI taxonomy): domain Eukaryota; kingdom Metazoa; phylum Arthropoda; class Thecostraca; family Lepadidae; genus Lepas; species Lepas anatifera. The sequence continues at coordinate 195,296 of JAOTON010000085.1, forward strand.
ATCAGGTGGGCGCCACATCGTATCGAGCGAGCGGAGATACTGGCATCATGAGGGGAGCAACATCTCCGGGAAGAGAGATGGCACTTCCTTCCGGCACTTCCTTCCAAAGAAGTGCCGAGGGTCGATCGGAGCGGCAGGGGGCAAGTGCCCTCACTGGATTTGCCTATAGTATCAATGTGATTTTGTCTGTAACAAACTAGCGATAATAAATCTGCACAAAATTAAGTTCAGCTAGATTTTCTTTAAATGTGATAAATGTTATCGGTCCACTGATAACATGACATTTGGGCACCAAGGCATACGCGGATCCAGGGGGTAAGGGGGAGATGTCCCCTCCCCGATCGACCCTCAGCGCTCCTTGAAATGGTCATAGCGCCCCCTCAAGGGTCGACGGCGCCCCCCCGGAAATGTCGCCCCACCCCCCAGAATGCGAAAATCCGCGACCACCGATAGGATTTGGCGCCCAGCTGACAGGTTTTTTCGGTCAAAAGTGGCATCGCCTGGTCCGGATAGCCCTCGATAAGGTGTCCTACCGCCCCACCCCCGACTGGCAATCCTGGATCCGCCTATGCACCCAGGACTTCTCTGGACGGGTGTCGTCAGACGGGGATGATGCCGCCTTTCACCATCTCTCCCTCTTACACCCCCGTGGCTTCCTGTCGCCCTCCGTACAGGCCCGTCTCATGACGTCATTCGCCACCCACCGGAGTGACGTGAAGGTCCCAGCAAACCGAGAACGCCACTGCAAAAAAACACCGGAGTGACGTGAAGGTCCCAGCAAACCGAGAACGCCACTGCAAAAAACGGCCCGTCAGAGACAACGGCCAGCGATTCTGCTATTTCCGAACCGGTGAAAGGCGTAAGAAAACGTGGGGTACGTCAGTCTGAGCGCGCTCAGATGAGGGCGAACGTGATCTGGCGGTGCCGGGACGCGGCCACTGGCTGAAACTGCGACACTGCGCCGACGGTGTAATACTGGAAGCACCAGTCGGCACTGGCCGCCAAACCAGCCGGAAAATACCCTGAAGGCGATCGTAATTGAAGCCGGCCAACCATCTGCGCCAGTTCAGTCTCAGGAATGGCCAAACCACACAGGCACGTGGCCAGAGACTTAAAACAGCTGCCAACGTCGCATTTTGGAAATAGAGACATATTTAGACAAATTGTCCGACATGCCTTCCGCCTTTTTAAACATTGCATTTCAAAAGCGTCGCACAGGAAAAGTAGAAACGGATTCCTGAATAATCTCACCCTCAGTCTAAATAATTTCCCTTCCGATTAAGGGTACGGTCTCCTTATCCCTCCCCTCCTCCCTAGCCACGTCCGAGACAAGGAGCCAGCGCCAGAAGCGGCTACGTCACTAACAAGGCTTCAAAGCTGACCGTAGTGGCCAAACCGTGGACTCTGGACCCCCGGCAGCACGGTAGGGTGACGGCGGGCCAGGAACACATACACACGGCTGGAACGAGTCCTAAGGTCGAAGAGCCGAACCAGCCGGGACCGACCAACACGTACGGAACGCAGGCGGGCGTGACACCGCAGCCAACGCAAACAATCCCTGCACTGAACGGTCGCAGCCCGGGACAGGACGAACCGGGCGAAAAAAACCCGGTCCTCCGTATTCCAACGGACGCTTTCAAAGCGTGAACCGGGTCAGATACGTTTAAGCATCCACCCCAGGACACCACCAAGAGATGCCCCTCGACCATAATGTGGTCACACCTTGACCGCGAGCTGGCCTTCAAAACAACGTGCTTTGCTACAGCCAGACGGACAGCTTGTTGTCATAGCAACATAGGGACGCCTGCTCCCAGCATCGGCAGTTTCATGTCAGTGATTACTGCAATAATTGGCTCGATGCTGCGGTTCAGTAGTGACGGAGGTGCCGCGTCATCCACGTAAGACGAGACATCTCCTATCGATCCAGGGAGTACTCGATAGGTTACCACCGACATGGTAATACAAACCCTATCGGAGAGCCCAATCCTGACCCCCTCCGCCAACCTTACCAGGATCTCCACCCATGATATCAAGTAAAAGGGAGATGCATCTGGTGGCTTTAAGATACAGAAGCAACGGTGCATTTAACACCCGCCCCGATGGGCCTCCGAACCACCTTCGCCATGCTGGGGGAGTGTTCGAACACCCCTCCCCCCACACACACACCCTCGAACTCGGCGCCTATGCAGGATAGCGAAAAAAGCTAACGCTGGTGGATAGCTTATGCAAATTTATGAAGAAAAGCGAAAAAAGCTAACGCTGGTGGATAGCTTATGCAAATTTATGAAGAAACTATATCAGTCACTTTTTGGCTCAGGTCAATATTGAGGTCCTAACAGGTCAAAGAAAGTAACATGTTAGAGAAGAGTTTCTGGACTCTAACGTCTGATGGAGTTGTTAGAATATTTTTAGGTCCCATTGGCTTCCTCTCGTTACGCCGAATTGAATGATGTATGGTATGACTATACTATTTGAAAACGTAAAAATGACCAGACCTGAGGTCTGGTCACGGCCACTATCTGATCTAGCACAGTCAATATGCATATCACTGGACTCGAAATAGTAATCCAAACGTAACTGTATCAAAACAAAGGTTTTGTCGTCATTTCCCGCAAAATTATTGTCCCAAGTCTGAAAACCTGCGTAAGTAGCCCCAGATGATCTCTCAGCGGTCACAGGCCCAAAATTGTTACATTAACCTGGAAAGGGGCCCAGGTACTACGATTTGGAGAATATGAGGGTATTCTCAGCTGTATCGACACAAATACAGCCCAATTCCTTTCCCCATGCAATTACAATGGAGAGGTCATGATCCGTATCTGACCCAAGGTCATCGATATAAAAAATACCGGAACACATTTTGCAGCGCTCGGTGGGCCCATTATGTGATATGAGTTTCACTGGGATATATTAACCCTACTCTTACTTATGCTATCTTTAAAAAAAATTGGAGATGGTCACTTGACCTGCACTGGTGACCTGACCTTAGAGTTTTAGGAGAATTTGCAGAATTGATCAAGGACAAGGTGTACTAGGTAAGGTGGCGTTTTTTGGTACAGCCGGAAAAACCCGAGGGGTTGAAACACCCCTCCCCAGCGGGGCGAGGGTTAAAGCGCGCTCGTCAATCGAAAGCTATCCAGGGATCCTACAGCACGACATTCACCCAGTTGTACCGGTGAGCCCATATCCCAACTATCGAATTTCCGGCCAACACCAAATGGAATAATCGAGAAGTGCGTGCGGAGGGCCGGGGGTCGATACCAGGACGAGCGAGGCGGCACACGCGGATCCAGGCTCTCCGACGGACGCTCACTTCAGCAACGGGGGCCATATGGGCAAGAGCGGCGCCACCTCCTGGCCGCGCGACGCACCAGGAGGCACCGAATCACAGAGTGAGGGCACAACTCGCACGCCGGAGACTGGACAGGAAGTACGGCTTCAGGGGGCGCTGGGGCTCAGTACGGGGTCGCCGGTGTCCGATTGGGGTCCGGCGCCTACCCCGGTCGCCACCTGAATCCACCTATGCATGACGGTTGGTACTGGACTCCGCACACCAGACAACGGACCAGTCATTGTACAGGATGGCGGCAGCGGCGCTCAGAAACGGGCGCGGAGGGAGTCACGATCCCGACAGAACACGGCCACGGAGACACGGCCACAGCAAAACACCCACACTGGGGACTGTCTCCGCTGAAAAGGCGCCCCCGAATTGCAACTAAATGCCAGAAACACCCCGAGCAGGCCTAGAAATTGGTCTTGTCTTCAAAAGAAGTAAAACCTGACCACATGACATATATTATATATATATATATATATATATATATATATATATATATATATATATATATATATATATATATATATATATTATATATATATACATATATATATATTATATCATATATTATATTATAGGGTGGTACAGTAGTTAGCCCTCTCCCTCGGGCCCTCAATCGTTATAGGAATTCCACATGGCCACTCAAATACAAACCTAGGGTATACGGTTTATTGCGGTTAAGGCAGAACGCCGAAAGTCATGAGAAACACAGAACTTTTGAAAACATCTTCTCTGCACAGGGCAATTGCCATGATGATGATAATTGGAGTATAGGGGCACTGCAGCTGCAGAGGCTATATGTGCCCGTAAGGGTAATTACCAAATCTGCCCTCGCGCAGACCCACCACTGCTTTGACTGCCTTTCTTTCCTAGCCCGCACTAACGGTAGCTCGTGGATACGTCCTTAGTAGTTAAATCGCACGCGTGTTGCGTGCAACAGCAGCCGTCGGCGGCTGACGCCCAGGCAGAGACGCGCCGCCATCGACCGGGCGCGACCCGGGCCCCGGCGGCCGGCGGCCGGCACGGCTGCCCGGTACCTGCACTGGAAGGCAACAGCCGCCGCCACACGGAGCCACCCGGAGCGGGGGAGGCACGGCTGGCTCTCAGCTCAGCCGACTCTCAGCACGGCCGGCTCCCAGCACGGCCGGCTCCCAGCACGGTCGTGCTTCTCACACCGCCAGCAGCCGTGCGACATCATCATACCTGGGGCTTAGGGCGCTCCAACATATGTCCTATGGCGTCCACAGCAGCCGCGTGAGGCTGCGGCTCCAACTGCACGCCAGCCCAGCAGCAGCGCCAGAGCAAACACAAATGGGCTCCGTATAACACCCAGAATCCAGGAATGGCTTCATTCCTGGTCAATCCTGAAACCTAAGGCATCAGTACTCGTTTAAATCGACCGGCGCATTGTGATCCACCAGATGAAGGCGACCCAAAGAAACCCATGAGATACAAGACAGCACCAAATGAATAGTATGACAAAATGACCGAGGAAACTCGTTCCTTATGCAAATAAATAAAAACAATATCAGTCAAAGATTCAAACTGGGTGTTTCCGGGAGCGCCTGGCCGGCTGAACCAGACGCCAACGGCCACGTATTCATAGGCAGTTCATAGCAAGGCCGTTTGCACCCGTCCATACGAGCATGCACGGCTGTCACTATAGGAACACCGATCGCGTTACGTAACTTTGAAACAGAGCGCTGACGAAGTGCTGACGTGATGTCAATCCGTAAGGAGGGAAACAGCCAGCCCACAAGGCACCGGATATCATCTCATCCCACTCGTGCTAGTGCAATGCAACGAAATGTTCCAACATATCTTTAAGCGACAGAGATGAGCTTCTCGAAACACCTGCGGTGTTTCAAGAAGATTAAACCCATGGCCTGCATGGTAACGTCTCCGAGCTACCACTGCTCATCGGCGGACCCGGGATTTATGGAGGGCGGGAGCTGTACGCGGAAATGGGTCGCTGGAGGTTGGGGAAATGATGTCTTGTGGCTGCGTGATTGACAAGACCGATCCCAGGTGAGAAGCCAAGTCTCAGACGGCGCCGACGTCACTTCACGCAGACGCCGCTGCTGACGCTGCTGCTGATGAGAAGGGTAGAGGGGAGTGCGGACAAACACAGTCCCCGTGGACCTGCCAACGCCCCACCGACAAAACTGCAAAGTCCCACGTGTTGCTGAGACTAAATAAAACGCCACAGACAGACCAATTCTCCCGCGGGATCAATCCACGAAACGGAGCCCATTCCACAAAAACAAAATGTAAAATAATTTGAAGCAATGTCACCAACTAATTGTCAATGCACAGTGGGCTGAGCTCAGGTAGCCTGAGATTGGCACATGGTATCACCAAGCCTCACCACTCAGGAGAGGTATCAGACGGCCAACGTAAATAATCAGTGACCATCGACCGGCCCAGCTGTGTGGTGTGCGCAATGCAGTGTTCTCCACAGCACCCGTCTCCAAGCCAAGCCGAGGAGCCACTCGATGGCCAACTATTGACATCGGCGCCTCTGACGTCACAATATCCCATCTAATGACGTCAGTTCCCCAGTGCATGGATTATTCAGGGTCCCAGTGACGCGAGGAGATTCACGCGAGCAATGGACCAAACCTGTGTGCAATCCGAGCAACCGCGACCAGGCCAGCCCGGGGCCATACCCGTCAGCCCAGAACCCCAGTTACCACCGTTCGAAAATGCTCGCGGACAGCTGAACGTGGAGAAGAGGCAGCTACCATTGCATCCAAGTAAATACGAAATTCTGAAGTATCTTACCATGCGTATCACATTTTTTTAGAGAAAAATAAAGTCCCCAAAAATCCATGAGATAAAAGGAATACACTTGAGCAAAACCTTGTTTCAACGTCTCGGTGAACTGACATTACCAGTGTCAGATAGAGAAACATGGGCATCTCTTATTGACATAACGCACTGAGGCCTGAGAGGATAGGACAACTATAGACCATATAGAAACTGCCGTCACTAAAAGCAGAACATAATGTTAAAGATGCAGGCAGACGACGGCTGGCCCAGAGGTGAGCATACACGATTTCCTATCAAGTCTTCCGGGACCAAATCTTCCGCAGATAAGATTCAGGCCCGTTCTCGCTGTTCCAGTGATAAGTGGCGACACCTAATCACCTCAGCAGTTCGTCAGCACTCAATCCCAACATTGATCAAATCACAACATTGGCTGTTTATTCACCATTAGTTTTTGCCGTCTGTGTGGATCTTTGAGCTTTATTCTCGCACGTAGCAACGAGAAAACCCCTTGATTGTTTTGTCAATGAGCCTGTTTCTGAATGAATTATCGTTCCACTACGTACGCGGCGGCCTGGTGAGCGGGTGACCGGCATGCCTGGCAACAGCGCCGCTCCGGAAACGGCGGACCCGTTGGCCGGCAGCCGCCGCCTGACCGCGCTGACGTCACCAGCACTCGGCGGCGTTTGTTTGGTGTCTCCCGGCCGACGGGTTCGGACAGCCCGACTCCGACAACCCCCCTCCCCCTACTCCCTGGCCGCCGGGCTACATACAGGCGCAGAAGCACGGGCTACGCACCCGCGGATACTGTACCTACCGCCCGCATAATTAGCGGGTAGATAAGCAGTCAAGCAGAAGCCAAGATGGCTGCTCCCGTGATATGACAGTGCGACTGGACAGAAGCACACGGGACACACACCCACCCCCACCCACCCCACCCCCCCCCCCCCCCCCCCCCCCCCCCCCCCCCCCCCCCCCAAAACCCCCCCCCCCCCCACCCACCCCCCCCCCCCCCCCCCCCCCCCCCCCCCCCCCCCCCCCCCCCCACACCCCCACACACACACACACACACACACACACACACACACACACACACACACACACACACACACACACACACACACACACACACACACACACACACACACACACACACACACACACACACACACACACACACACACACACACACACACACACACACACACACACACACACACACACACACACACACACACACACACACACACACACACACACACACACACACACACACACACACACACACACACACACACACACACACACACACACACACACACACACACACACACACACACACACACACACACACACACACACACACACACACACACACACACACACACACACACACACACACACACACACACACACACACACACACACAATCAACGGGAGAGAGCGTCGCCTGGACTTATCATCAAAACATTCTTAAAATAGGAATCTTAGTTTCAGCATCGTTAAGCCTCCCGATTTTCCTGATTCTATTTCTGTACGGACTGACTGTGCCTATTTTTGACATCACGTGAAGCCAATTTTAGCCCACAACTGGATATTGAGCCCGCTTTGATACTAGTCCCACACATGGGTCTTAATCTGCTCAGTGTCATCTGCCCCGGGGTAAATGACCTGACATTGATGCAAATCATGGCAAATGCGACACAAACGCAACATCGCAGTATCAGAGCGCTCGGTCGATTTGTTAGTCGAGCCTTTCACGATACCAGAGACGATTAAATCCAACGACCAGTCATCCGTCGGACGAGAAGTTCAAGCTCGGCCGAACACCGACTGCCGACGGCATGAGCGATTTCAACCCACTCCGCAAATACACTCCCGTCTACACTAACGCCGAGACCACGAAACGCGAGCGATTTGCTACCCAGGCCGATTGCAAAATATGCCAGATCAGTAAGCAGAAGTGGAGAATAATAATGTTCCACCTCCGTTGACAGTAAGGTTACATATTTAACCTGAGGCGCAATTGTATCAGCTAATCAGTCGAGAATTATTGTTCCTCCTTTCCACTAACCAACCCAGGCATAAATGTCTACACCGGCCAAACAAGTGAGGGGCAATCGATATTCAACACGCCGCTGACCGGAAAAATTGCCCTCTAGAACCAAAAACTCGGCGGAATTGAGGTTCATGTTGCCTTCCGCAGTGGCTGACTACTAAATTATCATATTTATTCCCAATTCAGATGCAATTGGGAAGCCTTTGGACGAGAGGTAGAGTCAGATCCTGTCCATTCCCGCTTATGAGCCCGGGTAACAAAGGCAGTCCCATCTATACATTTCCGAGCTGTAATTAAATGCCATCCCGAATGAGTTCCTGGGCGTTACTTTCCTGGCAGGGAGGTTTATGTATATCCAGTAGTGGCACGTGCAGTCACGGGTGGGCTGGCTGAGTCAGAGCGCGGCCTCTGAGGCAGCGTTCGCGGCGGTCGGCCACTCAGCTGCAGCACTACACCAAACAGACCACACCAGTGGAACAGGGACGCCGGACAGGGAGAGTAGGGCAACGGAGCTGGGGACCTGGGTGTGGGGCAAAACAGGGACGCCGGACAGGGAGAGTAGGGCAACGGAGCTGGGGACCTGGGTGTGGGGCAAAACAGGGACGCCGGACAGGGAGAGTAGGGCAACGGAGCTGGGGACCTGGGTGTGGGGCAAAACAGGGACGCCGGACAGGGAGAGTAGGGCAACGGAGCAGGGGACCTGGGTGTGGGGCAAACAGGGACGCCGGACAGGGAGAGTAGGGAAACGGAAAGAACACGCAGTGTTAGAGAATACCGTGCTTCCTCACGGAATCCCTTTTCTCAAAACGCTGCGGGCCAAGCCATAAGTCCTGCAAGTTTCAAATTTAACACGCACAGAGAAAAGACATCGCAAGCTCCGTGCAGCAGAGGGACGGCCCTGTCTCCCCTCTCATTTCAGCAGCCATGACTGCTTGGGTTGTGACCCCAGTGGCTGGTATCTACACATCAGGCCGGTCCTCCGGCCAAAGTTTTGCCTGCAGGTCCGAGTTTGTCATGAGATAAAGAGTGACCATACCTGACCCATTTTCACCTACTGGGGCGCAACGAGAGAAAATTGTGTGTGATGCACAGTGGTGAAACAAAACTTCAAAACAATCAACTAGTCACGAAAGAATGGATGAAAACTGCTAAGGGATAGGAGAGATTCACGGGAGGAGAGAAGGGAAATGAGAAGGCAAGGAAGATAGCAGATCCACATCAATAAACTGTAAGGGCAATTTCGGCCAGCCAAGCAAGAACAGCTCGCAACAGGCGCATGAGCCGACGACGGCGTATCTGAAAACGTTCCCTGCGTGTCACAACCAACCAGCACCTGTACTCGACCAAGCCGTTGACGCAGTTGGCTGCGATGGCAGACACCGAGGATGCTCCGGAGGCTACACGCGGCTACAGAGAATTCCAGCACCCACCTTGGGATGGAAGCTAGCAGCAAAGCACAGCTGGAATTTGAAGCAAGCGTCGACACAGCTGCCTCAAAGAACTGGAAGGCAGCCACTACGCAGAGCTGAAAGGTGAAGCGAACAGCTGCGTAGCGCGGTAGGCGAAGAGAAGTGGAGAGTAGTGAATGTAGCGGAGTAAAAGAAAAACACGAAGACGAGTGGTGGGGGAGAAACACAGTTCATACGAAAGAGCGAGGAGGGGTGGAGAGCCATACACAGCCGGCAGCGGAAGTAACGCCCACAGAGCTGAAATACAAAGCTGGCTAGCAGCCGGCAGAAGAAGCCAGAAGCACAGAGTGGAAGGTGAAATGAGTGCAAGCTGGAGAGCGAAGGGAGCACAGCCGGAAGTGGATGGTGGCGACTACAGCCGAGGCGGAAGGTGGAGCCAACACCGAGAGAGGCCGGTGAGTATTGGGTGGAGGCCAGAGCGGCGGCGGCAGCAGCGCGTGGTTACCTGCCATGGTGGCCACCCAGCCGGGCGGCCGTGCTAACGGGGGGTGAGCCAGAGGTGAGAAGCCGCCGCGCAGTCAACTGTCGCCTGAAACGGAGGCAGGCGGCGTCTCAGCACACGGCGGCGGCGGCAGCGGCGGCCACGGCAGCTCACACAGCCAGGCTCAGCGACGCACACAGGCAGCAAACCAACCGCGAGTTAGCGCCAGCTGGGTCCTAGTGCAAGCTAGGTCTGGAGAACAGTAAGCAGCTTTCAGAACAGTATCGGTCACAAGACAGTGCGGTGTTAACATAACAAAAGAAATCCAAGGGAGACCCGGAGATGAAGCAACACGGCGCCAGGCCCTAGTCAAATTGAGCTGCAAACAACTAGATTTGCATCGTTCCCCGCACACTAACGTTAGATCACGGTACCACTAATCCTCACAGCACGACATAAAAAGCCGTCTGCGAGGCATGCGCATGGCGTAAAGCGGATCGTGCAGGCAAGCGCTGGTGGCGCGCCTGCTCCCAGTGCAGACGTGTTCCCGATGACGCACCTGGTCTTAGCAGGAAAATGGACAGGTCGGCGGACAATCAAATGGGTGTCGTCGCATGGGGATTGAGGAATATCGCCTACAAAAATGGAACACATCAAATGATTTACACGTACACGCTACCAATTTGACGAGCGAGAGCTCATTTACCGAGGGAGCTAACCACAACCTTTTCATGGGCCGTTACACGTCGGCAGGCAGGTACTCTTTAGTTTATTCATAGTGTCCCGCCGTGTGACTTACACATGAAGTTTACCTTCCGATGCTCAATCTCATTTACCTTTCTCATTAACTATTCAAGACGGCGTTTTCGAAAAAAACATGAAGTACGATTGTAATTTTGACAATACTGCAACAGATTCACTAGCGTTCACTGTAGGATCAATGTTGCCAGGTTGTTGCCAGTGCTGCTGAGGCAGCGGATTAGTTCTCCATTACCACCTGTTGGATATTCATCACACCTGAAATGCAGGTAACAGGCACCCCTGACGACTGGAAACCAGCCGACCACCGCGAGATATCGTCACAAAACCGTGTACGCGTCCACCCACAGTCATAGAGGGAGATTAACACCTCTCTCGAAAGTAGGCACTGCTAGGTATTTGACACTACATAATATTCACATGTATCGTACAAACGTAAAAATTTACCATTAACATATCGTCCAAGAAAGATACAACCATTTCCTCTGCGTAGCCTACACACCAGCTTATAGAGGAAATGGAAGAAAACAATACTTCATTTTGTGTTGCTTGTTTGACAGTCAATTCAAACATAAGCTGCAATGTATCTGGCTTCAGTCAGAATCATAGCCGGAGTCTAAGTCGAAGTCGGAGTGTGAGTCGACTCGGATATATGTAATGCTGCCGACTCCGCAGTACGAATTTAAACTTATTTTACGCGAAAATTTTTTGATAAAAAATGGCATTTCTAGCATATTTTGATCAGTTCCTATACACCGGTTTTTTGGTGTCAAAGCTGTTGCAAACTCGGTTTTGGAGTCAGACGCTAACTGAAATTATCAAGAGATTTGTCACGGGGACCCCAAGCCACCATCCGATCAAGCAGCTCCCGAAATAAAGGGTTTATTTAGAAGCCAAAGTTTAACGTCCCACAAAGCACAGGGACGGCTGACCTGCTCTGGCCACCCTCCCACCAGTCAGTTGTCAGCAGACCGACGTCGAATAAATATTGAGTACCAGAGCGTCTCAGGGAACACGATCCCAAGCCTTCGCCCACGCACTGCCACTGCATGTTCCTGAAGAGCGGACCGGAGACCAATGTTCTACCAACTAAGCTACCCGGGTGGTATTTTTAAGTGTACTAAAAAGAACTTCACTCTAAGAGTGAGCATAAAATTGGCCAAAGATAACACGCAAGCGAGTGGCGAATTTAGCTTGCCCGGGTGTCGCTTTCTACCCAGTACTGACATTTAGAATGCTGCCGTTTGAATTCAGAAACGGCAGCCGCCCCTCGCTCAGTAACATCTTGGATCCAGCCCAGTTGGAACGAATTACTAGGTGAAAACGAATACTGTTTTCATGTTCTCCACATCAAAATATGTTAAAAAAGCCCGCAGTGTCCAAAACTGGTTTTACGCTTCGGTGTTTCGTATAATTAATATTGAAAAGTATACGCAGCGAGTGCAAAAATCAAAAGTTACAGTATTTGGTCATTCCAGGACAAATCGTTCAGGTAGGCACTAAAAAGTTCACCATGACCCCTCAGATTTCCACCAAATTTTGTGCCCAAGGTCCCCTATACAAAAAATTGGACCAATTTTCAGGTCCCAATGTCAAAGAGGTCACCAGATAGAGGTCATTAAAGTTTCGAGGTCAGCACAAACGTTGAAGCAGAAATAATTTTGTATCTTAAAAGTGGCTGATCAAAATTGATTAAAATTGATACCAATGGATAGAAGATACAACGGGCTATATCAGAAAAATAAGAAATGGCCTAAGGTCAAGTTTTCGACCTCATAACCTTGTGACCTTTTCTTTAAATTAAGCATTTTTGGAAAAGCCATATTGTCAAATTGTTCATTTTGTACTGGGTGGTCCTCAGGGTATAAGCTAACCAGTGATGGGTGATTTTCTTCGTAACCCAGATTAAGTAACAGGCCAAGGGGTCATCACATAGGGCAAAACGCTCATTGTAAGTACCTTTTGAGCGGGTACGCTACAATATGGCTAATATGGATGTCAAATGCAAGCTGATCACCTACCTACCACAGATTTGGGCAATTCCAGCACCAATCGACCAAGGCCTACACGGCACCTCTTCGATTTGCTTTAAAATGAGTATATAGGTTTCTCATGGGCCCCAAAGCCGAATCTGAGACTTTTAGCTCGATCGGAGTAAAACTTTAGAAGTTATAGTCTCAGGCATTTTTCGAAAATCTGCTTACAGTGCAATTTATAGGTGACCACAAAACCCTCAGGAACTGATGAATTATGCATCAAATATACATTTTCCTGTCCGAAATGAGCCGCAAAACTCGAATCTGAAGTCCGTTTGACCCTAGGTCACTTCTAAAAAAATGTGATTTGACCTTGACCTAAGGTCATGCCCAAAATTTTCTGGTACACTTTTTGTTCAAAATGGAATGTTCCAAATTGAAGATTGAACTTTCCTCCTTCCAATAAAATAGGTTAGAACATCCGTTTTTTATATCTTCTTGTGTTTTTAACACGCACAGTGGAGGGTGGTCTGGCGTCAACACGCAATGAAGGGGTCCCGAAATGCCTCCCCTGAGATCTTGCCAATTAAGTGGGTTAGAAAAATGCGCGTTTCGGAATTTGTGAGGGCTGTAGAATTTTTTATTTGAGCTAAATTGTATGAGCTTAGATCAATATCTTTAAGGTCAAATCAGGTCATAAAGGTCAAGTGTCTGTCGTACCGGACACCTTTAGCGAAGTGCCGTGATTATGCGGAAAAAGTCGCGAAACTTTTGAAACATACAGCAGGTCCGGTGATTGTGGACACCCTCACGTCAACGGAGCGTTGCGAGAGTGGGTCGGCTGTCGCGCTGTTTTGAACAATGTTATCTGAGATAGTCGTAAAGGGGGGAGGCAGGGGAACTCACGCAGCAAACAACGGCTTGCCAGTGGCCAGCGTGCGATTGTCCAGTGAGGAGCGTGGAAGTAAGTAGGAGTTGAGACGAGCCATGGGTAAGAAAGACAATCGTCGCAATGACGTGTGCTCAGATCCCTTCTCAAGACATAAAAAGACAGTTTATAAATCGCTGGTTCATGAAGTTAGTGACGATGTGATTGACAAATGTCGCGGAACAGTGACGAAAGGCACGACATTGTGCTCGAACTGTGTGGGGTGGATCAGAAAGAAGGATGAAGAATATTTCAAGGAAAGTGAACCCACGATTAGGCCACCGCAAGAGCAGTGGACTCTCTCCTCTTCTGCATCGTCATCCAGTCCAAATCAGGCCAGTGAAGCCTCAACCAGCACTGGACAAATGACAGAAGAATTGGAGCTGGATGCCTCAACAAGTGCGGCCTCTTGCACACTGGAAAAGGTGCTACCGTTGCTTGACGTTTCGCCTCTGCGAAAAGGTAAGCGCGTGGTGAGAGCTTAGTTCAATCGCTTTGTACTGAAAACATTTTATTAAGCTTGTATGTTTGAAGGTGAAAAGCTCTCGTAAATCAGCTACATAAGCAGTCTTATACGAAGAAACGGAACGAAATTCAAAGAATACGAACACTATACATAAACATGCGTGGGGTATCCTGTGGTGGCGTACTAGTTCTACGAAGCAACTGAAATTACTGTTATTTGTCCCTGTACTATTTTCATTTCGTAAGATAGTATCTACAGTGACTCACTCTTATCGTCATTCATGTAAAAATTACTTGTTGACATCCTCATAATCGTTCGACATTTATTGTTTCTAGCCGGCCTTAGAACCCCGACTCGACGCGCTGAAGGCACACGAAAGCTGAAAAGCGTAGTGTCGGAAATGAAACGAAATATCTCCCTTGTGGCTGAAGCTGACATAGAGACACCAGAGGCAACTCCAAAAAAAACGGAGTCGAACAGAAACTGACTCTGAGTCTGGCAAGTAAGTGGAAATATTTGTAGTGTCTGAGTATAAATAAATCTGCTGTGTCCATTTTTTTAGGTTCGAGTATCAACTTATTCTGTCTCAAGCAATGTATGTTATCTCATAAGTAGTAGAATGTATCAACTAAGTCTTTTCTACGCTATTTGGGAAAATGACGCAAAATTTACCCTCAATTATTTGTTGTATTTCAGTTGGTATGTCTGCGGGAAAATTAAATTCAAACTATGTGTTTAGAAGAAATATGTGTGAAGGGGAAGATACAAAAGATATCGTGTGCGTAGCTAAAATACCGTTCTTATGTTTCTTAATTCTTATATCGATGTCCTGTGTGCCTCTCAGGTATCAACGCATGATGTCCGAGTTAAAACATGCCTTTGTTGAGACTTCGGACTACCGGAGAAGACTACAAATTCTGACACTGTCCCCTCTCTCTATTTTTGAGACAATGAAATTCTTCGGCGTGTCTCGTTACATGGTCAAAAAGAGCAGGGAAATAAAGAAAGCTTACGGAATAATAACTCAAGTACCGACAGTGTCCCATGGAAGACGGATTAGTGACTCAGAAAAGGCGAAAATAAAATCCTTCTATGACAGAGACGAAGTATCCAGAATGTGCCCGGGAATGAGAGATCGGGTGATCGAGAGGGACGGAGAAGGAAAGAAAGTCTATGTTCAAAAAGTCTTCTTCTGGGAACAATGCGGGAGATGTTTGTGCTGTACAAGCAAGACGAAAGTAATCCCAGGGTCGGATTCTCCACCTTCGCCACTCTCCGCCCCAGACACTGTGTTCTAGCTGGTAGTCCGGGCACACACAATGTGTGCGTTTGCACCTACCACCAGAATGTCAAGTTGCAGTTGGCAGCACTAGGGGAGCGAAGCGTAACATACAGAGACCTCATGAACGCAGCAGTCTGCGACCCATCGAAGCGGGACTGCATGATGGAAAATGTCAGAACTGCCCTGGAGAGGAAGGAGTTAGAGAGTATTTATACTCACTTGACTCCGTGCAAATGGCTTCTGAAGATATTACGTTCAAACAATGGTCAAAATCAGAGAAAGAATCGACGCTTCAGGATTGTGTGGAAAATATAGAGCAATTTGTTGATTCCCTGAGTGAGAAGGTATGTAACCTAACCCGTCACCACCACATCTCCAAGGCTCAAGGGCATTATACAGCAAACTTGAGGAAAAACGCACCAAAGGGGGAAGCCGTAGTCATCGGTGACTTCTCAGAAAATTATACATGCATCGCACAAAATGCTGCTCAGTCGTATCACTGGTCTGCAAAGCAGGTGACTGTACACCCTTTTGTTGCATACTGGACTGAGAATGGAGTCCAGTGCAGTAGAAGTTGTTGTTTTTTAAGTGACGATTTAAAGCACTCCCACGTCATGGTTCATACCATGCAGCACAAACTCGTACCTTGGCTACGCACCCAAATACCAGGTTTGAAAAAAATACATTACGTATCAGACGGGTGCGGTGGCCAATACAAGAATAAGTTTAACTTTATCAATGTTTGTTATCACGAGATAGACTTTCAAATACCATGTGAATGGCACTTCTTTGCTACCAGCCACGGGAAGAACGCCTGTGACGGGGTTGGCGGCACAGTGAAGAGACGAACAGCGCAGGAAAGCTTAAGGAGAGAAGAAAAGGATCAGATCTTGGATCCTCTATCGATGTTCTCTTTTCTAACGCAAGACTTCGCCACCACAATCCATTTCGAGTTTGTCAGTAGAGAGGAGGTCTTTGAAATGTCCAAACGACTGAAACAGCGGTACAGCTCGGCGTTGAAGATCAAGGGCACCCAACGGTTTCATCGCTTTACACCCGTGAACCTGAACACCATGCAGGTGCGAGAGCTCTCTGAAGACAGCGACGGAACAGAGGTGCCCACTGCGACAGCGTAAGGTCAGTTCAGCACAAAGACAGCTCATGGAGGCGCCAGCTCCCGTATTTCGGTGCATTGTTCTAACTCGGTGTCCGGTGTACATATTTTTACACGCGCTGACAAATGCTTGCTTCCTTTAGCTTCAAGGAGAGTAAAATCGGGCAAATATATCGTCAAAGAGGTAGTATTGATATAGTTCTAACTCGCTAGTGGGAAATGCTTGCTTAGGTCTGATGCAAACAAAAACGTATATTTGAATTGACGCGATAGGCGAGTTCTTTACATGAACGAGGAAACCCACAATTGCTTTTTTTGGCTTTCATCAGCCTTCTGAGCACTGTTCCTATTGTATCACCATTTCGTCCCACTACATGTCCAATATACTGTCGGAGCCCCAGCGACGGGTTATTGTCATCCTTTAAAGCACTGTGATGAGCATTAACACGCAGCTGGACAGGGTTTAAGCATAATTGCCCGAGGAGGCTGGAAAACCCTTCATGGCAGAAAAATAACATCGGTGAGCGAGTTACTTGGGGAGAGAACTTCGAAAAGCGGTCCACGATGGTCACGCACTGACTGACCTATAGGCTTACAAAATCCGAAATATATTTCTAAATAGCCATAACCTGCGGTCGCACCAGTTCAACTACGTTGCAGACCTAGTTGTGCCATGAAAACGTAATAATACCAGGGTTGTATGTTAAAGTCACTTCAGTAGATCATAGGTCACAGACCAAGGTCAAATAAACATGATCGCAATTGTTGATCCCAGAGCTTGCGGTCACATGACGTTCCCTGGCAATACGTGTATGATGTTTTGACGTTACAGCTGAGGTCACTGAATGCTAAGTTCTAGGACAGGTCAAAGACCGTGAGTCAAGGTCAAACTCATTGCTCGCCCATTAGTTGTTTCTTTGCAAGCTTCATCGTATGTATGAGGGAAAACGCACCAAATGGGCCTCACAAACTCCGAAATGCGTATTTTTCTAACCCACTTAATTTGCAAGATCTCAGGGGAGGCATTTCGGGACCCCTTCATTGCGTGTTGACGCCAGACCACCCTTCACGGTGCGTGTTAAAAACACAAGAAGATATAAAAAACGGATGTTCTAACCTGTTTTATTGGAAGGAGGAAAGTTCAATCTTCAATTTGAAACATTCCATTTTGAACAAAAAGTGTACCAGAAAATTTTGGGCATGACCTTAGGTCAAGGTCAAATCACAATTTTTTTAGAAGTGACCTAGGGTCAAACGGACTTCGGATTCGAGTTTTACGGCTCATTTTGGACAGGAAAATGTATCTTTAATGCATAGTTCATCCGTTTGTGTGGGTTTTATGGTCACCTAAAAATTGCACTGTAAGCAGATTTTCAAAAAAATGCCTAAGGCAATAACTCTTAAAGTTTTACTCCGATCGAGCCAAAAGTCTCAGATTCGGCTTTAGGGCCCATGAGAACCCTATAAAGTCATTTTAAAGAAAATCGAAGAGGTACCGTGTAGATTTGCCTTTTGCCTGGTCGATTGGTGCTGGAATTGCCCATTTGCTACTATTACTTGTGTCTTGGATCTGAAACGACCCTTGTAACCTGACTAAATGACCTAGCTTGATCTTACTTGTCATTTAAAAGAAAAGTACGCAAATATGTCGCTACCGATTTCATTTCAAGGCTTGACAGGTTCATGGTGCTCCAGATATCTTGGAGCATTAAAAAGTCATGCAGAACTCGGGTGACCTTAGTTCAAGACCTAAAATGACCACTGCTATTTTATCACATTACACCATAGTCGAGACGCTCGTTTATGGACCACACTATCCGAGGGGCTCATCTTGCAGTGAGAAAAAAGTATTCACGTCATACCATTTTATTCATTCACGGTTATTTTAACCCTATTTCCGTCAGGCTCCCGGCTACCCCTATTTCCGGCAAGGGGGGCAATATCGGCCCCCCTAAGATCTCGTAATCTAACCGGCCGATTTTGAAAATTCAAAGTGCTATAGATTCCCCTGACGCTAAACTTTATTTTCAAAAAAAGAAAATTTCAAAATTTTGATTTTTAAGGAGAAGGTCGTGCAAAATATACAATTCTTGTGTATTTTTAGGTTTTCCATAACCCTTGTCTCTGTTGTACGATTTTCACAAAACTAGTTCAGATTTACAAATAATTGACCCAAAATTTTCATATACTCGAGTTACGCAAAAATTCCAAATTCAATGGCAGTTCCAGGACCAGGACTAGGAGGGGAAATATATACAACCTAAGAAGTTTTTGTTACGCGGATCAGAAGCCGTGATATACTGCTTGGTATCTTTGACACATAAATAAATGAGAAAAAAGTGAAAAACCCATCAGGGGCGGATGCAGTAAGGTAAAACAGTGGGGTAAAATACATACCAACAATATGCGAGTGGTATGCATGAGTATATTAGTCCCTCGACTAGTTGAAATTTATTTGATAATTTTTACCCTCCCATGGCAGCTCTGGGAAAGGGGGTGACATAGGCGGATCAAGGACTCTCGTCGTGGGGGTGGGGGGTGATTGGAAACACATTTTCAATATACAAAGATATTGAGTCGCGGCGGTGATACTGGCTGGGAATATGCATTCTGAAAATGTGTAGTGACTGGACACGCCTCTGGTAATCTAGAATTGGGTTATAACTATTTTGAATTTTCAGATACCCAATTGTATTCGCCCTGGCATGGCTGTAAGCAGTCTTCTCACTTACTAACGTTTAGTCCTTTTTGATAACATTCCCCCATTTTGAACAGCTGTAACCGCCCCTGATGAATACAAATAGTGACAATTGTGAATGCACTACCATCTCACATAAAAAATGATATAATAAAACCATATAACTTGTATAAGGATCAGCAGAGACGGCTTCCTTTTACAAAGAACCCATCGCATACGATAATACTTGGTTTGTGGATAGAACCTCCCCAAAAACCCAGCCATAGCTCCGCCCCTGGTACATATATAATCTTGAAAATTTCAGAAAACCTGCCTGTACTAGTTTTAGGAAAAGTCAGGAAGTTTCAAAGTTCTACCGCAAGCCGTTTCGGAGATATTCTTGAAAAACCTGAAGGGGGGCAATATTAGCCCCCCTGCCGGAAATAGGGTGAAGACCTACGCGGCATACGGTACACTTCCGAGCCACCGATACTATCACACGCATTTTTCCCGTGTGAAGTGGTGAAAAAGTGCCAGTCGCGTTCAAAGCAATAATCCAGCTGATGGTAACAGATATTAGAAAAGTTGTACTGGTTTCTAAACTGTTCGGCACAACCAGCTGGGAATTAACACGCGCATTGACGGGGGCGGGTATCCCCCCTCGGGTTTTTCGGAGGCAGCGGAAAAACGGCGGCGCTACGCACCGCCGTACTTGACATACCTTTTCCGTCATCATTTTTACAACTTCTGTCAAAATTGTAAGGTTAGGGCATCTCAGGTCAAGTCACCAGTACAGGTCAAGTGACCTGACCTCAAAATTTTTTAAGATAGCATAAGTCGGAGCAGGTTGAACTTATCCGATCGAAACTCATATCACATAATGGGCCTACCGAGTTCTCTAAAATATGTTCCGATATTTTGTATGTCGATGACCTAAGGTCAGGTACGAGGCATGACCTCTCCATTGGAAATACATGGGAAAAATGGTTTTTACTGAATAACTCAGTAACGGATGGTGATAGGGCGCTTATTTTAGCTGCATTGAACTCGCCTTGACTTTGCGGTTCTAATGATATGCATTTTATATAATTTGACCCTGACCTGACCTCAGGTCAGGTCAAATCCTTGATTTGACCTAGCAAGGTCAAATTATATATCATTTGATTCGGCTTGCTGCGACGATTCATACAGTTCAAGTCGTTTTTCTCTATCTTTATTTGTTCAGATGTAATGGCCGAAAAACTGAATTTACATGTTATACCTATGACGGCATGTTTTGACCTCTCGTGACCTTAAATGTGACCTGACAAAAAAATGGTTTAAATATTTTCGATGGAGAAGTAGATGGGCTACCCAACGCCGTTTACCGTTTTGCGCTACCTACCGTGGTTCTCGAGATCTTAGGGGAGCGGGTACCCGTCCCCCCTCGTCAAAGCGAAGGTGGCTCAGACCCCCATCAACGCGCGTGTTAATGTAGTTTTTGGATGCCCGGATGAGAGTATCAGATTTGTTGAATTAGTACAGACTGAACGGTTGCGAATTCCGCTGTGTTGTGCACGAGAAAATCAGAACTAAAGCGAAAGCTTTGCTGGCTCTTAAGAGTGTAAACAACGAATGGATGTATTCCCAACACTGGAGGTTGTCCCAATGAAAACCATGTGTTGAATCTTGTGCGAAATGATTCCAAAATTTCTTTTAAAGATTTGGTGTCCCAATTTTGGTGGTTGATATCTTATCAGATGTTAGAAGCATACTGTTTTTGTTCCAGCTTTGTCGTTTGGTATTGTTTATGATTGCATATTTATTGCCGCAACGCGTACAACTCAAGACCAATTATACCACAGGGAAATGCCATGTTCCATCCACAGGATCTTTACATGTGTGAAGCATCTGATAGCAACAAACTGGCGGCCAAATGGCCTTTCACATGGTAGGCGTCTCGACTATGGTGTAATGTGATAAAATAGCAGAGGTCATTTTAGGTTATGAACTAAGGTCACCCGATTTCGGCATTACTTTGTAATGCCCCAACATACACGGAGCACTATGAACCTGTCAAGCCTTGAAATGAAAGCGGTAGCAACGTATTTGCGTTCTTTTCTTTTAAATGACGTGTAAGGTCAAGCTAGGCCAATTAGTCAGGTTGCAAGGGTCGTTTCAGATCCAAAGCACAAGTAATGGTACCAAATCTGTGGTAGGTAGGTGATCAGCTTGCATTTGACATCCCTATCAGCCATGTTGTAGCGTACCCGCTCAAAAGGTACTTGCAATAAGCGTTTTGCCCTAGGTGATGACCTCTGTGACCTACTACTTAATCTGAGTTACAAAGAAAATCACCCATCACTGGCTAGCTTATACCCTGAGGACCACCCAGTGAAAAAAATAAAAAATTGAAAAAATGTCTTTAAAAAAATACTATTTTCAAGAAAAAGTCACAAGGTCACAAGGTCAAAACCTGACCTGAGGTCGCTGACCTCGAAACTTTGATGACCTCTACCTGGTGACCTCTTTGACCTTGGGACCTGAAAATGGGCCCAAATTGTATTTTGTAGATGGGACCTTAGGTACCAAATTTGGTGGAAATCTAAGGGGTGATGGTGAACTCGCCTGGACAATTTGTCCTGGAATGACCCTATATCCTATGGAATGACATTCGATGCGAACACTTACTTAATTTTTTCCTGTAAATCCACGAAGAATTTTCCTTGTTACCATATTTTTGGCGAGCTCACATACACCAGTACAGTGACGGATCCAAGGGGGCCAGGGGTCCGGGATCCCCCCTTAGCTCCGAAGCGCCCCAGTAAAGCTCAGCTCATATCGGGCGCCGAAGGCGCCCGATATGAGCGGCGTGCCTGTACCCATTTCGTGCGCCAAGGTGGTAGACACCACTTATTCCACTTGAATGAACACATACTCCTTAAAACCATGGCAAAGCGCCCCTGCCCAAACACTAGACGCCTTTACTGGTCTTTTGCGCCCCAGTAAAATGTTGAAGATGAAATTTAGAAAGCTAACAAAAGCGTCCCGGCAAAGAAAAGGCGCCACTAGATAGCAATATTGCGCCATGAGGAACTAATGCACCCCTGAGTAGCCTAGGCGCTCCCTGGATGAAGCGCCCCCGGGTAGCCTAGGCGCCCCCTGGATGAAGCGCCCTACGGATACCATATGCGCCCTTGGCTAAGAAAGGCGCCCCTGGGCAGCAAAGGCAAATCTTGGTAACATAGGTGAACTGGACAACATAAGCGCCCTTTAGATAGAAATAGGCGCTTTAGGAAAATAAAATGCTCACCTTCGGTAAAAAAACGCGCCCTTTGATAGCCTAGGCGCCCACTGGAAAAAGCGCGCTACGGATGTCATTTGTCATATGCACCCTTGGATAGCAAAGGCGCCCCTGGACAGCAAAGACAATCCTAAGTGCTGTGGACAGCAAAGGCGCCCCTGGGTAGCAAAGGCGCCCCTAGGAAGGCACCCCTTCGATAGAAAAACCGCCTTTAGATAGCCTAGGCGCCCCCTGGATGAAGCGCCCTACGGATACTATATGCGCCCTTGGCTAGGAAAGGCGCCCCTGGGCAGTAAAGGCAAATCTTGGTAACATAGGTGCCCTGGGCAGCATAAGCGCCCCTTAGATAGAAATGGGCGCTTTAGGAAAATAAAATGCCCACCTTGGGTAGAAAAGGCACCCCTTGATAGCCTAGGCGCCCACTGGAAAAAGCGCCCTACGGATTTCATATGCACCCTTGGATAGCAAAGGCGCCCCTGGACAGCAAATACAACCCTGGATAACACAAGTGCCGTGGACAGCAAAGGCGCCCCTGGGTAGCAAAGGCGCCCCCTAGGAAGGCACCCCTTCGATAGAAAAGCCGCCTTTGGATAGCCTCGACGCCCCCTGCCTAAACTAGGAACCCGAGAAGGAAAACGAGCGCCCCACTGGGAAGTACAGGCGCCCTTCTGTATAACATAGATGTCCCTTATCCACCTTCAGCTGCCCTGCATTGGAGCAGCGCCCCCAAGAGCAAAGGTGCCCCTAGACAAAAAGCCGCCTCCTGGTATCAAAGGCACTCCTAGATAACATATGCGCCCCTTACATAGGAATAGGCGCTCCAGGAAAGCAAAATGCGCCTCTTGGTTAAGAAAGGTGCCCTTGGATAGCAAAGGCGTCCCTGGACAGCAAAGGCAAATCTGGGAAACATAGGTGCCCTGGACAGAATAGGAGCCCCTTAGATAGAAATAGGCACTTCAGGAAAATAAATGCAACCCTTGGATAGAAAAAGTGCCCTTTGATAGTCCAGGCGCCCACTGGATAAAGCGCCCACGGATATCATATGCACTTTTAGATAGCAAAGGCGCCACTGGACAGCAAAGACAACCCTGTATAACACAAGTGCTTTGGACAGCAAAGGCGCCCCTGGATAGCAAAGGCGCCCCTAGGAAGGCACCCCTTCGAAAGCAAAGGCGCCTTTGGATAGCCTATGCGCTCCCTAGATAAACTAGGTGCCTGAGAAGGAAAATGAGCGCCCCATTGGAAAGTACAGGCTCCCACTGTATAACATAGATGTCCCTTATCCATCTTCAGCTACCCTGGATTGGAGCAGCGCCCCTCAAGAGCAAAAGGCGCCGCTGGACAACAAGGCGTCTCCGTATATCAAGGGCACTCCTAGATAATATATGCACTCCTTACATAGAAATAGGCACTTCAGGGAAGTGAAAGGCGGCCTTTGGTTAGGACGGCGCCCTTGGACAGCCTAGGCGCCCTCTGCATAAAGCGCCCTACAGATATCATATGCGCCCTTGGATAGCAAAGGCGCCCCTGGACAGCAAAGTTAACCCTTCTTGAAATAGATGATCTGGACAGCATAGGCGGCCATGGATAAACTAGGCGCCTGAGAAACAAAACAAGCGCCTCACCTGAGAGTACAGGCGCCCCCAGGATATCATAGGTGTCCCTTTCCATCTCCAGCTGCCCTACTGTCTATGGTTTGGCACACCTGTCTGACAGTCGGGCGCTCTGTCACAGGGCTCGAGCGCTCAATTTGAGCATGGACTGCCTTTAACTACATTTCATTAACCTATAACTGAAGGCTTAGTGCTCCATCGCTGCAACCGGGTGCCTTTTTCAGTATCTGCGCCCGTTTCCGAGAACGCTGCCCTCACCAACCAGCAGCCCTCCCCACTCAGCACATGAGCGCCTCTTTCTGATAACTAGGCACATCATTTCAGTGTTCGAGCGCCTTATTTCAGAATTCTTATTCTCCATCTATTTTGGGCTCCTCCTGGATTGCAGAGGCGCCCCCTCAAGTGCAAAGGCGCACCTGGATAGAAAAGTGCGCCCCATGTTTGCAAAGGCGCTCCAAGATAGCATATGTTCCCCTTAGATGGAAATAAGCACTCCAGGAAAGTAAAATGCTCCCTTTGGGTAGCAAAGGTGCCCCTTAACAGCGAAGGCAACCCAAGATAACAAAGGTTCTCTGGACAGCATAGGTGCCCTTGGATAAACTGGTGCCCGGAAGAGAAAAATAGCGTCTCACCGGAGATAAAAAGCACCCCAGGATAACGTAGTGGCATGTATTTCAATCATGTCTGTGATTGAAAAATAAACCTAGACAGCATATGCGCCCATAGAAAGACACCCCTGGGCAGTAACGGCGCCCCTGGAAAGCAATAGTGCGCCCCTGTGAAGAAAAAACCGTCTTCTGAATAACCTAGGCACCGCCCCCGAAATATCAGAAGCCCGTGGATAGAACAGACTGCCTTGAATAAAACAGCGGCCCTGGATAGTAAAGGCGCCCTTTGATAGCATAAGCGTTCCTTAGCAACAATATGGGCGCTACATGAGCTCAAGGTTCACGTGCACCTAAGCCCAATAATAGAGCAATCAATCGATGCCGAAGCACTCCTTAAAGCACGGGCGCCAAATTTCCTAAGAAGTAAAGGCGCCTCTGGGTAGCAAAGGCGACCCTCGACAGTGGTGTAGGTATTCCTGAATAACAGCAGCGTCCCTTGATAAGAATAGCCCCAAGATGGCACAGGTACCCTGTTGATAGGAAAAGCACCCCTGAATATCAGAGGCACCCTCTGAATGAGGTGCCCATGGAGAGCATAAGGGCGCCCTATGCATAGCAAATTGCCGCCCCCTGGATAGCCTAAGCGCCCCTAGTGCATAGGGTAGGCGCCACTGGGTAGTATAGGTTACCTTGAATAAAAATACGCCCCTCAATACCATGGTGAACCTGGATAAGAAAAAGCTCCCCTTGGGCACTGGGTATCAAAGGCACTCCCGGAACAGCAAAGATGCCCCTGGATAGCAGGTTGCGTCCATTGGGGAGCGAAGGCGCCCCTGGGTGGCACAGGTGCCTCATCGAAGCAAAGGCCCCCCCCCAGAGAGCATAGGTGTCCCTGATGAGCACAGGTACTCCTGGACAGCCCCTAAATGACGTTGCATAATGTTACGATTCCTATTATGACGTATGCTATTATATCAAAGTAAAGGTTATTCAGTGTTCAGATCAAGGTTACAGGTCAATTTTAAAGGTCACTGGCCTTGATGATCAAGGCTTGATCAAAGGTCATTGGTAAGCTTGGGCACAGCGCTAGTTATAGCGTAAATTAGGCATAATATGTTGGGTTGTGCCGTAATAGGTCAATGACCTTGAAGGAGCTTGACCCCAAAAATTGCAGACATTGTTTAGAGCCTTCCCTTTTGGCCTCAGCCCTGTTCTAGAGTATTCGAGCCCCGTTCCGGCCCGTTGGGGGGGTGCTTGAACACCCCCTCGAGGTCTCCAGTGGCACGAAAAAACGTCGGCGCGAAGCGACACAGTACTTGTCACACCTTATCATTGATCAATTCCGCAACTTTCCCTCAAAATTTAAGGTTGCGTCATCTCAGGTCAGGTCACCAGTGCAGGTCAAGTGACCTCACCCCAAAAAATGTTTAAGTTAGCGTAAGTAAGAAAAGGGTGAATCTATCGAATTCAAAACTTGTACCATATAATGGGCCCAAAAAGTACTAATACATTTATTGTGGGATTTTTCCCATCGATGGCCTAGGGACAGGCACGAATCATGACTTCTCCATTGAAAATGCATGGGGTAAAACGGAAATTTGCCGAAAAATTGTTCTATGTCTGCAGACGCCGCTTGGAATACCTTCGGATTCCCCAAATCATGGTATCTTAAGCCTCTTTGTCGGTTCATGTTGCAAGTTTAGACATGATACTTCTTAGAGTTCATCTGGGGCTTCCTAAGCAGGTTTTAAGACTTGGGTTAATTGCGTTGCAGGAAATATTGGTAAAACCCGTATTTTGATACCATTTTTTATTGCTATTGTGAGTTGATTCATATGCATACTGACTATGCTAGGCTAGATGGTGACCTTGACCTAGCCTTAGGTCAGGTCATTTTTATGTTTTGACCTAGTATAGTCATATTATGCATTATTTGATGATTCGCCGTAACGAGAGGAAGCGAAGTGTGCCTAAAAATGATTCTAGCTCAACTCTGGCAGATGCTAGAGTATATACACAGAGACATGTTGTAAGCTTTGTCTCGGGGAGGGGCCCTAGCGCTGATCGCGGGAAAAATCTCCAATGGCCCCCAGGGGCCCTCAGTGAGTCAGGAAATCTGGCGTGGGTGGAATCCGGTAGGAGGGCTTTTGGGTCTCCAAAATCAGCTGAGGGGTCCGTGCCAGTTAAGGGGGCCCCAGATAAGGGCCCCCGACGAGCTCATTTGACCTCAGCGCCAACACAGGATTCTCAAGACCAGCGTGGGGTGCCTACCTATTTAAACGGTTTCTAAATATGCTCAGGAACCCAAAACTAACCCAGGGGTCCAATTTTCAACTCATGAGGCCCAGACACTCTGAGGGAAACCTGCAAAAGCTCAGAAGGCCCATAAAACTAATAGGGCCAGACTAGCTGGGTGCCTCGACGAACTAGTGCCTACATACGCACAACGGGTCCCAAACAAGCTGAAGGGATCTATATCAGTTAAACGAAAACAATACCAACCCAGGGGACCCTGACCAGCTTAAGGGACACTAATCCAGCTTGGGGCTCAGGCTCAGAGCTCCAGCTTTTAGCTCAGAGGGCCCAGGACCGGTTGAGGGGGCCCTATATCAATAAAAGGGCCCAAAAGCTTAATAGGCTTCAGCGGCGACATATAGGTTTCAAGTTCATTGTGAGAGCCTGGTTAACTAAAGCGGTCCCAGATCAGCTGAGGGGACTCGATATAAACTCATCGAAGTCACCGAAAACTCAGGGGCCCAGGCCCGCAGAGGTTCTGCGGCCTATGAGGCTCAGGTTAGCGTCAATCGGGTATTTCAGTATTGAGCCGTTAGCCAGGACAACTGTGATAAGTGGAGGTGATGGATACGACACCTCAGTTTTTACCATGACCGAATATAACTGTATTATTTGCTCATCGTGCTTCAGTTAGTGTCAGTGGGTGCTTTCAGCATTTTCTACCACGGTACCAGTCGTTAGCTGGCCCGAAATATGCTTGATGGTAAACGTGAACATGTCCTCACTGAGAGGAAGCTTTCATGAAAATAAGCATTTACAAATCCTTTTTAAACGCGTTCTTCATTGACACTGGCCGCCTTTTGGGTGTTAAATTGGCCAGTGGCGGATCCAAGGGGGAGGGGAAAAAGGCATTCCCCCAAACGGAAAAGCTCGGGGCAAAACTGCGTTTTCGCCCCCAAAGCGATCGACCTCCTTTTTTCCCATACTCCTTCTTAGTTTATAAGCAAGATTTTGGTGTTCCAACTCTCAACTTCAAACAGAACATAAGTTGATAAGATGTTCCCTGGCCTGTCCCCTCGAATCCGGAAATGTAAAAAAAAACACTGAAGATTATATATTCGGGCACAGCCCTTCATCAGAATCATGGAGTAAATATCAATAATTCTCAGTTATAGTATAGCCAGACCTCCATAGTATAGCAAGTCATAGTATAGCCAGCCTTGGATAGGAAGAAGTATCTCGAGCCCATATTTTTCACCCCCTGAAGTTTTTTGGCTTTTCGCCTCAAATACCCAAAATTCTACGGGCAAGTGATATTGGTAGTGCAGCTTTTTACTGCGTGACGTTTTTTTTTTTGCTTTTCGACTTTGGTTTGCTCCTCCCAAACCGACCGGCTAGATCCGCCACTGAAATTGGCGCCCCTCAGGTTCGGCGCCCCCAGGTTCGGCGCACACCGAGCCTGGGCCCCCCTTAACGAAATCCTAGATCCGTCACTGCACCTGTATCATTGAGTTGAGCTAAAGAAGCTCCACTCGAGAAGTGAGTGGAAAATGTAGTACAAAATAACAAGAGTGAGTGGAGATCTTGGTTCGCCTGCGCGTCGCTCACCACTCAGCACCCCAGGATTTAGAACACGAACAGACGAGAACATGAACACGTTCATTTTTCGGGAAAATCCACCATTTCGTCTTTCCCCTACTGAAGAGGTCCAAAATCGTTACTAATCCCGTCTTTGAAGAAAATATCTATAAAAATCGGCTTTATTGGGGGCTGACCTTTTCTGCACTGCCCAATCCCTGGATACCACACTGGTGCACATAGGCTCCGTATGTGACAGGCTTTTTCATTTTATTTCTATAGAGCCCATATAAACTGAATTTACTTACCAGGAAACCCCAACTTGCTGGAAGGGGATTCCTTATAGAACTGTGAGAATATCCACAAAAGCTAAGGCAGCGGGGTTTTAAGACAGTAGAGTTTGGCATAGAGTGCCAATACTACCAAACTACGGGTAACTTTACGCATATCAAGGGGTGGAAGCTTCCAAAGTGTTATGCAAAGCAATGCTGAATGAACTATTTGCCCATGGGCACTACCAGAAAATTAAGAAAACCCGGGGTGTGCTTTATAAATAAAAACACCCCCCCGCAGCATAAAACCTGGGTAGTGGGCAGTGCCTGATCAGAAAAAAAGCAAAAGGGTTAAAACGGCTTTAAGGTGAATGGAAGGGAATGGACCACTTTGCTGAAATTCTAATAAAAAGAACAACTTAAGAACAAGAGAGGTCTGAAAATCAGGGAACAACATCTTTCCCCACTTCCATACGCTAAAAACAGAAATATCTCCTCTTTTCTAACAATAGGTGACGTCATCAAAATAACAGCTTTAATAATCAGTGAAATCATAACTATTGATCATAGACTCGCTGTAAAGGCGAACTCACAGCGTTTCTGCAAGCAAAAATCGCGTGCAGTGCAAGAGACACTGGTGCAAAAACTGACCGACAGATGTCGTTACGGCGGCCGGGTTTATTCAGTGGTGGAAAGGTAATGCATATTCCTGGTGTAAAAACCAATTTCAGAGTCCTATTTGGAAAAAAACAATTGATACTTGTTTTGGCAAGTACGGGGGAAAGAGGATGTGATGTGTGTTGCGGCCACTGGGCGCATTTCGACCCAATCACGCTCTCCAATGGACCTTAATTCGCCCCAGGTTTTTAGTCCACAGTAGAGGTGGGAGCTTCGGGCAATTTTGCAGGCCCGGGCCCGGTCTGCTGCTGATTTTAGAAGCCCGTCACAAGCCCGGTTTGTGAAAGAAATTGATTATCAAGCCCGGGAAGGCCAGGTATCATGGAAAAACCATAAGCAACTATATACAACATTTATTTACTTTAAAGCCTAGGGTGTTTCATTGTTCCAAAATGCAATATTTCGACGCATATCGATGTTCCCCTCAAACCTCATCTGCTTACAAGATTACGTGCGAAATTTCCATGTATTTCGATGATGTTTAGAGGTCGCGCACTTTTGCAACTTTTTATCAAATGTATTCAAATGTACACATAAGCGTAGGAACGTTCAGAATATTGGGGAGGCCAAGGTGCACTTGGAAGTCATTTCTTTCCAGTCAACGCCATAGGGTTAAGGGTTAAGAATCAAGAATATTGGGGGGCATGGCCCCTGCCCCCTTGTTCCTACGCCTATGAATGTACACATTTCCACACTGATACTGGCCCTGGTTTTCTTTTGCTTGGTTTTCTATTTCACATCTGAAATATTCTTCAAATTACTTTCTGGGGGTATCTTCCATAACACAGCGCACGTCACTGGTTGAAGAATCAACAATACTCCACGTGACTTGTTGAAAAATCGAGGCGAAAACTAGACGACCCAGACATGAAGGCATATCATCTCTATGATATTGTTCACGGCATCAGCAAGAGTAAATAGTCTTCTGCAAACGGAATTGGTTTCTTTCCTTTTTCTCATGGCTAGTGCTACACGTCTGAAGAGCAATCTCTGGCTCCTTGACAAAGCCCCAGAACCTGACATCTTGGGAGCTCGTCTTCCGTCCCGCGAGCAGGTCCTTCTTTTTGTGGCGTACCTTCACCTGAAGCAAAAGAAGAGTATCCCTGTCTGCGTTGCTGAAATGAGTCTCAAGCTTAAAACCACTTGGAACAAATCCAGGCTGCCCACGAAGACAGAGACAAACATACGAAAGAACATCAAGAAACTTTACGATGAGAACCTGTCCCTGAAGAAAGACAAAAATCGGTCCACGGCTGGAGCGGAAACGAAGAGGACCATCTGGAAAGGAGACCTCCATGATTTATTCGACATCACCAGTGCCGACGTCTTTCAGAGAAAGGAGGTGAATGAAGAAGACAAAACCTTCCTCAGATGCCAGAGGGAGGACAGGGCCAGCTCGTCCATGACAGGACTGGATATCGTGGAGCTGCGAATGTCTCAGAAGCGGACTAAACAGGCGAGGAAGATTGAAGAGCGACGTCAAAAAGAAGCTGAAGAGGAGACGCGCTCACAAAAGGCTCCTGTCTCCGATCCGGGTCCTCATCATCGTCTTCCTCTCCTTCTCGGACAGATGACGAAGATTCTGTCCTCCACCATCAAAGTTTCCTCACCGATCCCTGCCGAGCAGCGCACTCTCCAAACAGCCGTCTGTGAGCCTAGAGTTAAGTTCATCCGGGGATCGCGAGGGGCTATCAGTGCGGCAAGCCTCCAGTACCTTCATTGCGACCGCCAAGAGTTTAGGACACGACGTCAGCAGCCTGACAATCTCCCCGGCCACCGTTCACCGGATACGAGCCAAGAACCGAGAGCAGCTGGCCATAGGCTCCGAGGCAGATGCCTTCCGTGCCACACCACCTTCGGTCCTTCACTGGGATGGGAAGCTGCTCCCTGGAGCGACTTCAAAGTACCTTATGGAGGACCGGATCGCTGTTGTAGCAACTGGAGAGTACTTCGAAGAGCTTCTGGGTGTCCCGGTGGCTCGAGATGGAACTAGATGCGAAGTAACGAGAGTGGTTTTCGAGGAGGTTCAGCGTGTGGGGAATTCGAAATAAAAGCGTAGGACTGTCTTTTGATACAACAGTATCCAACAGCGGCATGCTTTCCGGAGCATGTATGAAGCTTGAGGACTTGATTGGGCACCCTCTCCTGTGGTTGGCGTGTCGCCACTACACCTTCAAAATCGTCTTGAAGCATGTCTTTGAGACGTGTTGTGGCTCTTCTTCGGGACCCGAGATCGGACACTTCAAGAGATTCCAAGAGCATTTCCTGGATCCTGCTTCTTTCACCGCCATGATGGATGTTGAGGAACCTCTGGAGGAGTTCTCGGAGTCTCTGCGAGCGGAGATGGTCGCCTACCTGGCCGATGTAATCCAGAAAGGGAGTCATTCTCGAAAGGATTATGAGGAGCTACTTCATTTCTACCTCATCTTCCCTGGTGGATCTAACAGCAGACAGACCAAATTCCAAACACCAGGAGCGTACCCACGCGCGGTGGATGGCCAAGGCGGTGTGCGCCCTGAAGATGACCCTCTTTCGGGAGCAGCTGGATATTTCCGAGTGTCAGAAAAAGGGCTCTCGTGTTGCCCTGTTCGTAGCGCTCGTGTACGTCCGCTACTGGCACGAAGCCATTGTTGTACCATACGCCCCCAAGAATGACCTCGACTTCTTGAAAGTCCTCCTGAGGTACCCGGACCGAGACGTGGGACAGGAGGCCTACAAGGCCTTCTCGAGACATCTATGGTACCTATCGGAGGACCTTGTCCTGGCGTGCTTTGACGAGCGCGTGTCACAGGAGGAGAAAGAAGCGATGCTAGCAAACCTCTCTAAGCCGGGGATCGAAGAAGGAGCTGAAGCGCTTGGAGGGGAAGAGCTTGTCAGTAACTGTCGAGACGAGACTCAGCAGTTTCGTAACCTCCAGAAGTCGCCGTTTCCTGAACCTTCTCGGACAGGGGACTCTTCTGACCCGCGAGCTCTCCTCCAGGACGAGGTCATCCAGACGAGGTTTAGGGCACACTGGGTTTTCAACGACACGGCTAAAAGGGAGATCGCCCTCATCAAGAGGTTCAACGCATTCGTCAAGGACGAGAAGCAGAAGCAGTACCTGTTCCCGGTGGTGGAACTCCATTGGAGGGCTCTACCCAAGCGCACCAAGAAAGGATGCGCCTCTTTCACTGTGTAATGGTTTTTGGTGATAAAAGTGCGCGACCTCTAAATGTCCTTTTATTTTGCTTTTAAGGGTGTCAATCGATTCAGTTTTACGTCTAGAGCTGGGGGAAAGTCGATATGACTTCGTTCCGAACAAACAAAATTTTACTATAGAGGGCTGAAACACCCTATTAAAGCTGTTTCAAATATATGTTTTAAGCCAATTTATCCTGTAAAAAGTTTTGGTTTCACCCAAAACCATATTAAAAAGGTGCATGTAGCATCAGTAGCCTCAGCTATCTTAATAATTCAGCAGAAAATGATACTGAAAAACACACAGTATGAAAAAACATGGCTTGCTTATGATGCAAGCTTCCTTCAGGTAATGACCAGCATCGCCTTATAAAAACAATGGGCATTCTAGATAGAAGTTAATTATATATATATATATAACTATAAGAATTGGGATGAAATAAGCCCACTCATGTCAGACATTTCCTCCATCTTTGCACTTTTATAAATCATTAGATGCTGGCATGAGCCTCACAATTGAGTTCCAATAATGTTTATGAATAGAGGAGAGAGCAGTGACAAGTTTTCAGCTAAACCTTTTCAGAATATCATGGCGGAATGGCTGTGAATGAACCAAAAATCCATCACATTGTCCCTCCATTGATACATGTGAACATCATCATCGTTGGTGTTTAAGGGCGCGCCGACAACACGGGTCATGTGGCGCCCATAACACTAGACAAGATATATACAATATAGCTTCAGCGTCTCACAGGGCTAAAAGTGTGTCAAAGGTAAAATGTAAATACACCGCACATGCTTCCACAAGTCAACGAGTGAAAACGCAGGTGATCACGTCCTAAGATGGTGAGTAAATGACATTAAATGAGGCACTCTTCAAAAAAGCAGCAATAGCAGTGAACTCCACGGTTGGATGCTCTCCGAGTAGCGAATCCAGTGAGGGAGACCCGCGAAAGTAGCGTTGTCTCTCAACCTCAAAATCTCGGCAATCCACGAAAACATGACGCACAGACAGGCGCTCCCCACAGCGAGCACACTCCGGCGGGACATCTCTACAAAGTAAAAAGGAATGTGTTGCGTGGGTGTGACCAATGCGGAGCCTAGAGAGGATCACCTCCTCCCTCCTTGAACTCGCAGAACCTGAAAAACGCTTAACGATCAGCGGTTTCAGGGCCCGAAGCCTTTGACCCTTTGGGTCCGTATCCCACCTGTCCTGCCATAATTTAGTAACGTGTTTTCGAATATGTGGGAACCAATCCGAACACGGAATCCGAAGGCCCGATGGTACGGTGCCCTGTGCTGCCTGCTTCGCAGCTATATCAGCGCGCTCGTTTCCAACGATGCCCGAGTGACTGGGGACCCAGGCTAGTATTACTTGTTTTTTCTTGACATGTGTTCGGTGAATTCTGTGTCTGATTTCATCTAAATAATATGACGATGGCGACTTAGTACCGAAAGACTCGAGGGCCTGTAGCGAGGATAAAGAGTCAGTGAATATAACACATCGGCGCTGTCTCGATAAAAGAATGGCGTCCAGGCAGCGTAGAATGGCATACAACTCCGCAGTGAAAACTGAAGCAGCGGGCGGAAGAGTGAAACACCTCACAACATTCTCACTTACAAAGGCACATCCGACACCGTCCTGACCCTTGGAGCCATCCGTATAAAAGAGCTTGTGGTTTGGATAAGAAGTCTGACAGTGCTCCAGAAAAACCTGTTGTGAGGCTACCGGAGTCAAATCTCTGGTTTTTGAGACCATGCTTGTGTCTATCGTTGGCTCAGCTATCATCCAAGGTTCGATGGACGGGGCCTGAAAAAGCTCCACCTGTTCCAAGTTAACTTGGGCGTCATCAAGCCAGCTAGCTATCCTGTAATCTGCGTGCCGGGCATATTGAGCAGAGTGATCAATTTGACGCCGATGTTCACCTGAGAAAAGCCTTTGGGAGGTTGGGTGATTTGGGAACTGAAAAAGTTTTAGGGCATATTGCATGCCATGCATTCTGCGCCTTAGGTCCAACGGCATCTCGCTTGCCTCCACGAGCATACTGGAGGTGGGAGATGTGCGAAAAGCACCGATTATTGTCCTGATGGCGTGATGATGAACTGTGTCCAGCATGTGCTTAGAGCTTTCTGTTGCAGCATCATATGCTATGGCCCCATATTCTATTTTAGATCGGACCAAAGATCTATATAGCATAAGGAGCGTTTTCTGATCCGCGCCATACTTGAGCTTGGTCAGCACCTTAAAGATATTCAGTGCTTTGAAACATCTATCCCTGAGATCCTTGAAATGTGGTACGTATGTTAATTTCCTATCAATGATTACATTCCTATACATGTGAACATTTTCTTTTAGTTTACTCACTAAACAGCTTGGAAGATACTCAAAAGATCGTTCTGCTTGGGTCAGCCCGGTCTGCAAAGTAGGTAAGCCAACAGACCAACATGAACAAGGCCCATCAGCCATATACAATTATCAAACCACCAGCCATAAGGAACTATCCTGATAAAGAACCACTAGTTTTCCACAGGTTTGCACCAAACATGGAATAAAAATATTGCACCAATCTCCACCAAAAGTAAATCTGACACAAAAAAACAATTCAATCCCATCCACATCACCATTCGGGCTTGAACTCTATTTCTGTTTGTTTTGTTGTATTTTACGGGCTTGCGCTTAGTAGGTATCTTAAGCGCCGTGCTTGTCTACATTAGAGCAATCATGTGTGAAAACATTTTTCACCAAAATTTACCAGAATAGTAAGTTTATTTCAGGGAAAATATTTCAAGACTTTTGAAAATATATTTTAAAAATTCACAGAATTGAAAAATAGGCACAAAGTGTGTGGTGCATTTCTTTTGTTCCTGAGAATAGGTCACTTTTTGCGCACTTGTTTCATATATGACGCTTTTCTGGCCTTGCAAGGCTTTACAAGCTGCTCAAGGCCGCGGAATTTGCCATAATTTGGATATTCTGTTTTTGTGTTCTGTATTTCTACGTTTCTGTACATTTGTAGTGTGGAGGGAGGGGGCATATAATGCTGTAATAACACTCAACGTATTTTCTATTTAGTACTGGCATTTTTGTTTTTGGAGAGGTGGACACTTCTTTAAAGCCATTTCATTTCCAAACCACAGGCACTCACTCCACACTTTTTGATAATCACATTTCCTCATTTTCAGACATAAATTTACAAACCTATCAGATTAGTCCACAATTTGCTAAAGATATTTACCACAGGTTGAGGTGTTTGCGCCATTTTGGTTACAGTGTCATCCACAGTGTTCACCCGTAAGATACCAGAGCAAAGGATCGCCGTCCGCCAGGCCAGCACAAGCCGTAGGCATCAGAACATTGCATGTATCCATTTTTTTCTTCTTTTTTTGCATCCTCGCTCTGCTTTGTGTAGTCTGGATTTGCGGAGATCCACATATGGTGAATCATTGAGTTGTTTTTTCTATTAGAAATTGTGTGCGCTCCTCGACCACACCGACGTGCTCTGACAGTCTCTGGACGCACAAAGAGCAGCAACACTTGTTTTCTGTGATTCAGAACAGCCCGAATTAGGAAGGACAAAAACACTAAATCACAAAAACACAAAAAACATTAAATACAGAGAACAAAAATAATACAAACAAAATATGCCCGTGCAGCGTTCCCCTTTGCTGCCTAGGAAGAATGTAGAGCCTAATGGTGGTAGGATTGGTAGTCCCATCACGAAGGAAAATTCTGACTGTGGTGAATCAGTCGTAGTGGGTCCTGATTTGAAGTATGTTGGGTCCAAAGGCAGAAGGGGAGGTGAGTCCAATGAGGTCAGCCTGGGGGCTGATCTAACTAGGGGTGAATGCACAGGTGACTGCAAGAGAAGCACCCAGGAAAAGCCTGGATGTGCTCAGTTTGGTACTGTCCCAGCTAACACTTGC
This sequence comes from Lepas anatifera, assembly GCA_034440635.1. Lineage (NCBI taxonomy): Eukaryota > Metazoa > Arthropoda > Thecostraca > Lepadidae > Lepas > Lepas anatifera. Next base: position 231,921 of record JAOTON010000085.1, read on the forward strand.
ACTGGTAAGCCACCATTGGCTGGCATCAGAAATGCTGCCACTAATGCTGACGATAAGATAGGAAATACCAATGAAAGGGGACCCCGCATAGAGATCTCAGATAATACTGACGCCAATTCACCACCTGTTGGGGGCGCAGTTTCCGAAATCGGAGCAGTGAGCAACCCAGCGGGCACGGTTGCTACTGCGATCAAGTCTCTCCCGCTTGAGCCAGGACTGTCTGTGTCCCCTTCACTTCGTCAGTCCCCTAGGGTTGACACTTCCTCCTGCACCACTTGCAGAGGAGGCCCTGGTAAAAATGACTGTGGGCTTGAGGTGAAGGATTCACAGTTGGGTGTCCAATGTGACATCTGCCTTGGCTGGTTCCATGCTCTGTGTCAGGCTATCTCCAAACCAGCCTATAACGCGCTCAAGCGTCACACTGTCATTGCATTCATTTGTGATCTGTGTAAGAAGCAAGCATCCACAAACCATGCTGGCACGAAAAAGCAGGAAGCCATGTCTGGAGGTGATATTTTTGTTTTCCCCAACTCCTCTTCTGCAAAGGACCATGTTGATGTGGCTGTTCAGGTGGATGAGCTTCAGGACCCTACTGATGCAAGTCCAGGCAGGAAGCTAAACCTTCTGGAGGATAAAATCAAACAACTGGATGGTTCCATGCAGGATAGGTTCGCCCAGCTTGATGCTGCCCTTAAGCACCACATCCATTTGGTTTCCCTTTCAATGAAACACCAGGAGCAGCAGGCCATTGAATCTTCAAACACTATGAAATTCTTCCTCAAGGAGCAACAGGCTCATAGGGCTTCCTACGCAGATGTTCTGAAGAACTCATGTGAGAAGATAGTCACTGAGGTGAGGGGCACAGTTACCCACCCCCTCTTCCACAAACTGGTGCAAACACAGTAACTCCCGGTGAGGCCCAGACCATCTCCAAGGTCTTTGACGGATTTCTTGATAGGAACAGACGAGCCCGTAACTTGGTGATTCACAATTTGCCTGAGCAGGAGCGTCAGTCCCAGCTTGAGAGGTCCCATGCTGATGTTCAGCTGTTTCAGGAGATGATCAGAGACTCAATGAAACTAAACGTCAGAGCCACACGTTCCTTCAGAGCTGGGAAATCAGTGCCCAACAAGGCCAGGCTGCTCATTGTCACTCTGGAAAATGAGGATTGGAAGTTTGAGATCCTTAGAATGGCCGCCCAAGTGAAACTCTCTCCCCAGTGGAAAAGAGTCTTCATCCCCCCAGACCTCACCTTCAAGGAGAGGGAGGCACAAAGGAAGCTGAGAGAGGAATTGTGGAGCCGTCGGAAGCTGGTGAGACGGGCATCTTCATCAAGCGTGGCAGGATTGTCACCCAGGGTCGTAGCCAGGCCCAGAGTGAGACCGAAGTAAAGACAGTGGACGGTCCTGTGCTGGCTTCGTCGAGCCCCAGCCGGCCCAGTCTGGCTGCTGCCACCCGTGGACCAAGATCAGCAGTCACTGGGTGCTCAGCGGCCGGTTCAGTCTCTCTGACTGGTGGTTCGGCAGAGCTCCAGCATGAGGTTCCGGCTCCTTCTCAAGAGTCTACAAACACAGGGCAGAAAACACACCAGGATTGACTTGTAAGGTCTCACGAGTTTCAGCACCTCAAGGTCTGGTACACAAACTGTGACCAGTTTGTAAATAAAAGGGAGGACTTTGCCATGGCCATTGCTGGAAATGAGCCCGACATACTGCTTCTGACAGAGGTTATTCCCAAAGCGCAACGTCTTCCAATCTCCCTTGCCCTCTTGGCTCTTCCCAATTTCAGCCTCTACACAAGTTTTGAAGCCTCTAGGGAGAATCTGGGCTGCTGTGGTGAGCGAGGCATAGCCATTTATGTAAATAGGTCAATGAGGTCATCTCAAATTCAGCTACCTCATTCTGCTCACATGGAACACCTATGGATCAAGATCAGGCTGCAGGGTAGCGATGCTCTTGTTATAGGGTGTTTGTATCGCAGTCCCTCTGGAAATAGCCTCCTCAGCATGTCTGCATTCTCTGATCTGCTCTCAAGGATAGCTGCACAGTCCCCATCTCATCTCTTGATTGCTGGGGACTTTAATTTCCCCAAATCAATTGGACTGGAAACTACTCTGAGGCTCCTGTTGGGCACCCATCACACAATCTCCTCGAAATTATGCATGATAACCTACTCTTTCAGCATGTTACTCACCCGACTCGCTACTTGCTGGGCCAAAGGCCTAATATCTTAGATCTTGTCTTCACCAATGAAGAAACCATGATTAACGACATTGACTACTTGCCAGGCATTGGGAAGAGCGATCACCTACTGATTCAATTTCAGCTCAAATGTTATGTTCCTCATCACACGAATAAATCTTCTGCACTGAACTTCAGGAGGGCCGACCTAGAAAGGTTCAATCGCTTGATTCTTGAGATTGATTGGACGGGCACTGGACACACTGACATCAATACCTACTATGGCTTCTTCAAAGGTCATCTAGCTACTGTGACAGCCCTGTGTATCCCGAAAATCACTACCGCCAGAAAGTCCAGAAATTTCTACATGTCACGCTCTGCCCTGAAACTTAAAGACAAAAAGAACCAATTGGCAAAAACATTCTTTGAAACACAAGATATCATTGACCTGGCCAGACTTCAGAGATGCGGGAACGAACTAAGGGCTCTGACACGCCAACTCCATCATGATTACGAGCATAATCTTGCCATGGACATCAAGACCAACCCTAAGTCATTTTGGAAATATGCCGGTACTAGGATGAAGACCAGGGGCGGTATAGAGGATCTGCTGAACAAAAATGGTCGGCTTGTGACAGACGATACTTCGAAAGCGAGACTACTTAATCTCTACTTCGCCAGTGTGTTTACAGTCGAAAACTCATCGAACTGCCCTCCATTCGAGACGCGCTGCACTGGACCATTTCTCGAGGACATTCCAATATCTCAGGAGTCGGTATCACGCAAGCTTCGCTCACTTAAGGTTTCAAGCTCCCCTGGTCCTGACCAGATTCACCCTAGGGTTCTCCATGACGCTGCGGATTCCCTTTCTATGCCTCTTTCGACTCTCTTTAGGATGTCTCTGGATGATGGTACTTTACCAAGCGACTGGAAACTTGCCACAGTGGTCCCAATCTACAAGAAAGGTGTCAAAAGTGACCCCGGAAATTACCGCCCAGTCAGTCTGACTTCCGTTGTGTGCAAGATTCTAGAGTCGCTGGTCAAGGATAGCCTGCTCCAGCACTTGGACTCTCAGGATCTATTGTCACCTCACCAGCATGGCTTTCGCCCAAAGCGGTCGTGCGAGTCCCAGCTCTTGGAGGTTCTAAACGAATGGACCTTGCTTCTCGAACACAACAACCCTGTGGACTCGGTTTACCTCGACCTACGCAAAGCGTTTGATTCCGTTCCGCACCGGCGTCTTATCATGAAACTCGAGGCTTATGGCATCAGAGGTAAGGTACTTCGCTGGATCTCTGCGTTTTTGTCAAATCGCTACCAGCGTGTTATCGTCCAGTCGGCGCTCTCAGATTGGGTCAGGGTCACCAGCGGAGTTCCTCAGGGCTCTGTCCTTGGCCCGCTGCTCTTCCTGATATACATTAATGACTTGCCAGACTGCGTTACTTCAGGAATAAAAATGTTCGCTGACGACACCAAACTATACGCCAGTGTAAAACGAGACTTTGCAGCCACTTCCCTTCAAGAAGACATTCACAGCGCCTTTGAATGGTCATCTAAATGGCAGATGCCTTTTAATGCCAATAAGTGTGTCGTGATGCACATCGGCAACTCCAATCAGGGACGTAATTTCACGATGAACTCAGCTATTCTCCACACAACTCAAGTCGAGAAAGACCTTGGAGTACTGATCGATACCGAATTGAAATTTAGACAGCAGGCTTCTGCTGCTGTCGGAAAGGCTACCAGAGTCCTAGCAGTCATAAAAAGGTCATTTGCCATCCTGGACACATGCACCCTTCCGCTGCTCTACAAATCCCTCGTCCGGCCACTTCTCGAATACGGAAACTCTGTGTGGGGACCCTTTAATAGGGCAGACCAAATCCTCCTGGAAAAGGTTCAAAGACGCGCTACCCGCCTGATTAGCTCCCTCAGAGGTGTTCCGTATATTGATAGGCTTCGCTCTTTAAGGCTCCCTTCGCTGTACTATCGGAGGCGTCGTGGCGACATGATTCGTGTGTTCCAGCTGCTCCACGGTCTCATTGAACAGGACTACGCTCAGTTCTTCAGACTTGATGTGCACTCTCGAACTCGGGGCCATCCGTGGAAGTTGGCTAAGCCAGAAGCGGTCACCAGAGCCCGACGGAACTTCTTTTGGTGTTCGAGTGGTCAATCACTGGAACTCGCTACCGAGCTCAGTGGTGTCAGCTCCCACTGTCGACCTTTTCAAAGCTCGCCTTGACTCCCACTGGAATGCCTTCATATACCAAGTTCCTGAACTAGACTTTTCAGGAGTCCCCCCTTTCCCCCATGGCCCATAAAGTTTTCTTGTGGGCAAAACTCAGGTTACTTTCCTGAGTAAGATCTAGTTGAGCTACCTCATATTTGAGCTCGTCGGAGATTCGGAACCAGCGGGCCGGAGTGGCCCCCATTATCCGAAATTGTTAGGTTAGGTTAGGTTAGGGTAAGTGTAAAGTAAAGGTATCTTGGGAGGGAAGTGCTGTTATGTTCAAAGCTTATAATAGAACTTGTATTTCATAGAGGCCAGGGAAGTATCTCCACAAGGAAAATGCAGCACATAATGTCAAGTATATTCATGTTTTGGTGCAATTTCAAAGGTTCCTTCTAAGGCTGACTGCTCTCCCCAGTATCTCCCCACAACTGACTAATTTATGTTTTGAAGTACTTCAATCAAAAACATGTTTTCTTTGTGCCTATTTCCTTGCTTATACTAGCCCTTTCTGAGTGGATTCTGCATCTTTTGGGCAATGAAAGAGCAAGATGAAGATGTGGAAGGGTCAAACTTATCAACATTTGTTACTGCAGCTAGAGTTAGCAGGCCAATTTGACAATTATGGGCTCCCACTAGATAGTTTGTACCTGACATATTCACTTCACCATTTTTTGTAGAGGACATGGGAATGGCTTCATAGATAACATTTTCTTTTTACCTGGAGCAGAAAGCTTCTGGAAAGAATTTTCTAGCTAGAGCTAGGTGTTAATATCAATATGTCAGCAGCACATTGGTTAAATGACTTCCTTTGAAATGGTATACTGACAATATGGAAGCAACAAATAGGCTATCACAATTTATATTTTGTTCACCCATATATGACTTGAACATTTTGAAGTAATCAGGATATTCATAAGATGACAGTACGGCATGGATGTGTGCAACTGTAGGCATTATTCAATATTTGATTTTAAATATTGATTCAGGTTTAAGTAACTTGCTTTTGACCCTGGCATGGGTAACAGATAGAAAGCTAGAGCTTCATGCTTTTACATTCCTGATGTATGTTTAAAAGTCAAAATTAATTGTAAATGCATTTTCAAAAGCTGCTGGTGCATGAATAAGATTTTTCAGTGGAAAAAACTAGGTCTGTACTGAAAAAGGCTTATTTAACTTACAAAAATTGACTTTGAAGTCCCAGTTCAGTTGAAGCCCGGAATGAGCCTGGGTGAAGCCCGTTATCAGCCCAGCATTGGCCTAAATCAGGCCTTCAGGCCCGGTCCAAGCCCGCGGGCCTGGGCCGGGCTTTCGCCCCGGGCCCCCGGGCCTAGAAAGTCCCACCTCTAGTCCACAGACAATTGCAAGCTGGTTCACTCGCTAGCATGGTATTTTCAGCGAGTGGGTGGTGAGGCTTACTGCAGCCATATGGAAGGTATTCCTGCAGGGTTTGATATAAGGCAATAAGCCTCTTTACTTTGAACTTTAAAGCTGGCGGGAATTTTATACCGAGAGCTTTGGTTGAAACTGAAAATGCCAATAGTTGTTTCTCAATACGCTTCAAGTCATGTGTAGTGCATTACAAGTGAATCAGAAGTGTACCATTGACGCCAGATGCAGGGAAGCATTGAACATTCACATCTATCGTACTGAGGTACGGAGAGAGGTAGCCATGCATATCAAATTCAGCCTCCTGTCTGCTCACCCCTGCCTGTCCGAGGTATATCCTATGTAAAAATGGCCACGTTCCCATAAACAAGTCCTACCCCTTTCGGCCGGTGTATCTGGATACACTTGCGATATGAATCGAGCTTTACTCCATGGGAACTGGGCTTCAAACAAACTCTCGTCTATTCCCATTCGGCAAGATCTGGCAGCATTTGGAAGCGTGGCGGAAAAGTGTTTTCACTGCGTTTCGAAATGTACTCCCTAGATAGCGAGCTTGTTTACAAACAGGGTATCTACAAACGATGCATTTACAGCCATTCACTTATTGTATTGTCATGTCATTCTATACTGTAATAATATCTTATATAAATCAAACATGATGAAATTTATACAGGATATAGCAGGTAACACAGATTATAAATCAGGAAAGTGTATGTCCCAGGTGCACCAGAAATACAGAGAAAACATCAAGAGAAACATCAAGTAAATACACTTTCCTTATATGTTTAATTTTTCCTTGACAATTCTGTAACACTTCCCACAGAACTATTCCCAAATCAAGTAACATCCTCATTAGTCCTTAACACTCTTGCAAGTTACCTACAATTTGAAAGCAGACCCACCTTACATTACGGATTTTTGCACACTTTAACCCTTGGTCCGGTGGGGGGTGTTTGAACACCCCCATCGGGTTTCTCCGGTGGCACGAAAAACGGCGGCGCTTCGCGCTGCCGTACTGGGCACGCCTTCTCCTTGATCAATTCCACAACTTTCCCTAAACATTCTAAGGTTGGGTCATCTCAGGTCAGCTCACCAGTGCATGTCAAGTGACCTCACCTCCAAATTTTTTTAAGGCGGGATAAGTACGAAATGGGTGAATCTATCATATTGAAACTTATACCACATAATGGACCTACCGAGTGCTGCAACATGTATTCCGGAATTTTTCATATCGATGACCCAAGGTCAAGTACGGACCATGACCTCGCCATTGAAAACACATGGGAAAGAGAAATTGGGCTCTATTTTTGTAGATACAGCTGAGAATACCTCCACATTCTACAAATCGTAGCATTTTGGGCCCGTTTCCAGGATCATGTTGCAATTTTTTACCTGTGACCTCTGAGAGGTCATCTGAGGCTATTTAAGCAGTTTTCAGACTTAGGTCAAGAACTTTGCATGAAATGATGACAAAGCTTTTATGTTGATTGCTATTGCGAGATTACGTTGATTACGTTGATTTTTTGCCTTCGGATTGCTATTGCGAGTCGATTGATATGCATATTGACTATGCTAAGTTAAAAGTGACATTGACCTGTCCTGAGGTCAGATCATTTTTGTATTTTGACCTTGAATGATCATATTATACATCATTCGATTCGCCGTGACGAGAGGAAGCGAATGGTGCTTAAAAATGATTCTAACTCAACTCTGTCAGATGCTAGAGCCCAAAAACTCTTCTCAAAATGCCACTTTCTTTGACCTGTCATGACCTCGATATTCACCTGAGCCAAAAACTGACTTGTATAGTTTCTTCGTGAATTTGTATGAGCTATCCACCAGCCTTCGCGTTTTTTTTCGCTATCCCACATCGGGGCCGAGTTCGAGGAGGGGTGTTCAAACACCCCCTCCACCAGGACGAAGGTGGCTCGGAGGCCCACCGGGGCGCGGGTTAAACCCAAAAGTTTAGGGGAAACGCAGAGGACTCCGACTGGTTCAACCTGATTTTTTTATGGCGATGCCGCCGCTCTGCTCTGTACGCATCTTTGCGTTATGTAGTTTGGGGTGGAAAACTTACGCATATGGCCCGAGCTTCCAAATTTTACCCTGTGGTTTCTCGGCGCAAATCAACTTCTATTTCCCCTGGGAAGAGGGTCAAACCATGCATTTTTGCGCAAAGTAGAAGTGAGGCCTAAATACCAAAAGAGGTCAAAAACAATATATATTATTCAATGCTCCAAATTCGTTGTTATGCCCATTTCATGCAAAGTTTTAACATGTCATTTATACTACCGTTTCTCCTGGAGCTGTCCATTTCTATTTATAATCTAAAAATACCTGTCTACTCCTCGATTCAATTTTCAACTGAGGCGAAAATAGCCTGCTGTTGAGACAAAAAAAATCTGAAAACGGTAAGTTTTCCACTTAAAATTGCGGATTTCATGACACTACAGCAGAAATAACAAAATACGTGTTTCTACCCGCCCTGGAGAGGGGTCTAGCACTAACGCGCCCTGGACGGGGGCTGGTAAGTCCCCCCTCCCCGCTGAGATATAATAAACCAAGCGACGTAGAAAAACTTCCGCTTGGGGGTGTGTGGGGGCTATGGAAATATACATTATAGCCAACGTCCATTAATCTAGGTCAGCATCTTCAAGGTCAAACCAGGCCATAAAGGTCCAATTTTAACTGTGCTGGCAAACTATTGGGAAATGCTGTAAGTCAAGGTCATTGACCTGAGGTCACCATATGATATTTTTCCCATAATATACACTTTAACAATCAGTATAGCGCCGGTTGAGCGGGAAATGATGATTGACCTTGGTTCATGCCCTTCCACCCTGACCCTTACGCTGAATTACCTGGCTATGACGTCATAACATTATATAGATACGTCATACTGGATACCGCCATTTGATCGGAAGCACTCAGGCCATTGACATTGAAAATACTGATATATCCTTGAAATGTGACCTTGACCTTTATGTGATGTTAACCCACGCCCCGGTGGGCCTTCGAGCCACCTTTGCCCTGGTGGGGGGGGTGTTTGAACACCCCCTCGAACTCGGCCCCCATGCGGGATAGTGAAAAAAACGCGAACGCTGGTGGATGGCTCATACAAATACATGAAGAAATTATACAGTCACTTTTTGACTCAGGTCAATATTGAGGGCATGGCAGGTCAAAGAAGGTGGCATTTTGAGTAAAGTTTTGGGCTCTAGCATCTGACAGATTTGAGTTAGAATCATTTGTTAGGCACCATTCGCTTGCTCTCGTCACGGCGAAACGAATTATGTATAATATGATCATACTAAGTGAAAACACAAAAATGACCGGCCTTCAGGTCAGGTCAATGCGACTTTTTTACCTAGTATAATCAATATGCATATCAATAGACTCGCAATAGCAGTCCAAACGCAATGATATCAAATTAAAAGCTGTATCATCATCTCATGCAAAGTTATCTACCTAAGTCTGAAAACTGCTTAAGTAGCGCCAGATGACCTCTCAGAAGTCAAAAGTCAAAAATTGCAATATGAACCTGGAAAGAGGCCCAGGATATGATTTGGAGAATATGAAGGCATTCACAGCTGTATCTACACAAATACAACCAAATTTCTGTTTTTCCCATGTATTTCCAATGGAGAGGTCATGATCCGTACTTGAACTTAGGTCATCGATATGAAAAATATCGGAATACCTTTTGTAGCACTCGGTGAGCCCATTATGTGGTATAAGTTTCAATCCGATAGATTAACCCATTTCTTATTTATGCCACCTTAAACATTTTTGGAGGTGAGGTCATTTGACCTGCACTGGTGAACTGCACTGGTGAATGCCCAGTTTGCTTAATCATTGCATATTTGAGTGAAAATAGCCGATCTTGACCTAATTTGACCTCTGGAGGTCAAACCATTGACCTGAGCACTAAAACATGCGAAGTAATTTCTTACTGAATTCACGCGAGCTTTCTATTACACTGTTCAGATTTGCGCTAACGCCCATATTTTCGGAGTTAGAGGGGGGCCATCGATGGCCCCCGGTGGGGCGAAGGTGGCGCCGGACCCCCGGTGGGGCGCTGGTTAAGCTGTCCCAATTACATTGCCAAGTCCCCTGCCACATTCTGCAGACTGGGTCCATCCACCTCCAACCTGCAACAAAATCTTCTACTTCACTGTTTCCCCTTCAGCTCTAAAAGCTATCCTAAACCAGGAGGTATGGTCTAAGGATACCACAGCAGTATCTCATCAAAATGTACCCTGACAGTTTCTTGTGATCACCCCACAACCTGCCACATTTTGAACTTTGGAGGGAGATGCCTTTGGCTCAGCAAGTTATACACATGATCACTATCATTGACTTTGTTTCCATGGCCAAAATGTGATCCTAATAGGACTGCCAATCAGGATACACCATGAAGTCATATAGTCCATCAAGTGTTATTTCCCAAACACTATAGCATAGTCAATGTCATAGTTCTCAGAAAAAAGACTCAAATTACAGTCTGATCTGGATTGATTTAGCCATAGGACCTGTTATAGTCCTTTCATAGTATCTAATAATGGGATAATACACACCTCCAGCATGGTCGAGCACTGTGGTCGGCGCACCTACATATACCCGTCCAACTGGAAAACATGCGTAAAATCACAAAGAAGGTGGTTCATACTTAACTGTAGAGTGTTTCTTCATGTTTTAGCTATGAAATAAGACAGAAATCGAAGTATAACACGCACTTCCACGACCTTAATCAAAACGTAAACAATAACAACGGCATCCACACGTCCCCACGCTCCGAACCAATAATTCAAAAGGAAATTGCGCAATGTTATGTGTAAAAAATATGGTTAGAAATTAAAAAAGAGAAAATCACTCGTTTTAACAACATTTTACCAATAAAATTATTTTGAAGAGTAAGAAAAGACAAGATAACATTTTTCTACTGCTATAAATTTAATAAATTATATTGAAAATATTTTAATATCAAGTAGTAGAAAGTGCTGCCATTTTGTGTTTGCGGTGATAGAGTTTGTTGGTTTCAGTCGTTTCAGTGTCTCTATGGTTTGTGCTTGGAACCGGCATGGACACGAAAGTGGGGGGGGGCGGCGGGACGCATCCCCCTGTTGCCCAACCAGGGGGGACGTCGCCCCAAATTTTTAGGTAAATCGTCATTAATGCTGTCATGTACCGAAAAGCCCGGGTCCGTCCCCCAGCGAAAATTCCGTGGCGGCACTCCTGGAAACCGGAGATGGACGAAAATGCGTGCAGGACCCACCTTTTTGTCTTCTTATTTGGATGAGTTTATGTGGTGATTACTCCATGAAATTAAGTGGCAAGACTTTCTCGCGGCTGTCCGCCGACAGTACCGTTAGATAAGTACAACCTAACCTAACCTAACCTAACCTAACCTAACCTAACCTAACCTAACCTAACCTAACCTAACCTAACCTAACCTAACCTAACCTAACCTAACCTAACCTAACCTAACCTAACCTAACCTAACCTAACCTAACCTAACCTAACCTAACCTAACCTAACCTAACCTAACCTAACCTAACCTAACCTAACCTAACCTAACCTAACCTAACCTAACCTAACCTAACCTAACCTAACCTAACCTAACCTAACCTAACCTAACCTAACCTAACCTAACCTAACCTAACCTAACCTAACCTAACCTAACCTAACCTAACCTAACCTAACCTAACCTAACCGTGCCTCGATGTAGCGAGCCGGCCAGCGGCGCACCGAGCCAAGATTTGGTACGCTTTCACAACGGTGTTTACCTCTGGTACAAAGGTACCAATCGTCAGTTGGCTGATGATCAGTCAGCTGATGGTTTCCATAAGTTGACTGACGATCAGCTGCCATTGTCTTCGGTGTTTTGTTTATGTACGGTGATGGACGGCGTGCGATTACAATGTTCAGGTTAAGTAAGTGCTGAAAATCGGGGTTTAAGTGGGAATGGCGCTACGGGGCCTCACTGAAAGGAAAGAGGGCGTCTTGCTGATCCTGAAAATGTATCATTTCTATAGAAAATCTTTCGGGAAAGTGGACGTCTTATTTAAGATTAACCCTGTGGTCAAGCATGCACACCCAAACCTCAAGTCACATGAACGTCAAAGGCAGTTTCAACCGGTATTATGGTAGTAGGCAGATCACATCTCACAGTTTAAAAGGATCACATCAGAAGGTCCACTGATCACTGAAGGGTCTAATGTTCATAGGCTCTACCCTTTAAAGTTAGACCTTTTGAATAAGAAGTCCAAAGTTCAAAAGGTCCAAAAAGGCGTGCTCAGATGCTTGAGAGTGGGGTGCATGATGCCGCAGAGGCGTGCTAAGACACATGATAATAGGAGGAAATGAGGGTTAGGTTAGGTTAGGTTGGTTAGGTTAGGTTAGGTTGGTTAGGTTAGGTTAGGTTAGGTTACGTTAGGTTAGGTTACATTACATCAGGTCAGGTCATTTGAGTATGCCCTTTGGTCCCTATTTCCTAGTCTGGGGATATCACCCCTCTTTCCAGATTCAGAGTGCTCCTCTGGTCTGGGTACCACTTTGGGAAATGTTTTAGAAATATCCCCGCATTCTGCAAGAAAATCCCTAGAAGTGAAACAGACGGAAGGAAGGAGGGTTTGAGTAGTATTAAGTGGTACCCAGACCAGACACTCACTCAGATTCTGGAAAGAGGGGTGAGATCCCCAGACTAGGAAATAGGGACCAAGGGCATACACAACTGATCTGAACGGAACAGAACTGAAATGAAATGAAATGAACTGAACTGAACTGAACTGAACTGACCTGACCTAACCTAACCCTCACCCTCATTGCCTCCTATTATTAGTTGTCTTATCACGCCTCTGCAGCATCATGCACCCCACTCTCATGCATCTGAGCACACCTCTTTGGACCTTTTGAACGTTGGACTTCTTATTCAAAAGGTCTAACTTTCAAAGGGTAGAGCCCATGAACATTAGACCCTTTGAATGGTGGACCTTCTGATGTGATCCTTTTGAACCGAGATGTGATCTGCCTACTACCACAATACCCCTTGAACCAACACATACACCAATGAAGCACCAGCACATTTCCTGTGAAAACTTCTACTTACTGCTTATTTTGATGCTTCCCCAATTTTGCTGTTGACCCTGAGATTGCCTGCTCCCTTCAACCATCGAAGTTGTCCGAGGGCGACCACTCATACTTGCATTAGAAGTCAATGAGATTGAGATTAGCAGCACAGCAAAACAAAATCACAGTTTGAACTTTCTTGTTGCACTTGTTGGGTCCGAAGCAGGCATCTAAACCCAAAATCACTCACTCCACTTCTCAGAAATGCACAATTACTCCACAAAACAACCGTTTTTTCAAGACACTAGCGCCGAGTTTACAGATTTATCCCGACTTTTTCTATTAAGCCATTGCCGTAGCAATAAGAAGCTACCAAACAGCTTGGCAAAGACAGATATCACGAAAATATTCCTCCACACTTAAATCAATAATAGTGTCCATAATTTAGCTCAGCCCCAGCACCATAACATGACTTCTAATTTGGCAAAATAACTCATGAACACCAAAAGCACAACTCGCTCAACAACTGAGGGCAAAGCCATAGGCATTCGCGCATGGATATCTTCTCGCATTCCCGCACTTGAAGTGATCAAATGCGGCGAGCGCGACAATCATTATTGCCGCATTTTGGACGCTTTTGGCGAGACTAAACGAGACTATCCGCTACTTCGCGAAATGTGTAAATGACGTCATTCAGTACGGTTCCTGCAAGTACGGATATCAACTTATTCTGTTGCAGCCGTCTTTGTTCAGACTGCCCTTATGCACGCGATAGGGGGATCCAGGCTGCAAAGGAAGGCAATTCTACAACCGCTCATACTTATTCTAATTCAATATTACAACAATCGAGCAAGTCATATGAGCCAGACCAGGGAGGCAGACCGACGCCGCCTGCGGTGTTTGCTCGAGACGATTCTCGACCAACCATTATGCCTCATATCCATACATGCTTTTGTACAACGACGGAAAACATAAAACAGCTAGTCTGAAACAAAACTTTGTAATCAAGCAACCACGTGAGAGAAAATTCAAGTCACAATAAATTAAAAGAATGAAAACGGTAGACAGCTATGACGCTATGATTCGTCAACCATGCCCAGCTCCGGCCCGCGTACCAGAGCGAGAGCGCCACCTACACCTCAATAGGCGGCGCTACCTATGTATGTACACAAAAATTCCGTACTCATGAAAGGTCCCATGGTGGGCGCGAACCAGGGTAGGAAGCAAACAACCAACCGACAGGTGGTAGCTAGACGCATGGAAACTGGGGGGAAGGGTGGGGTAGGGGGCGCCTGCCCCCCCAACTTGCGGAATGGGGGGCAGGCAAAATTACAATAATGGGAGCAGTGCCCTTGGGAAGAGACAGGCCGAATCATATTTGGCACCACCAACGGTGACGATTTAACCCTATTTACGGCAGGGGGGCTAATATTGCCCCCTTCAGGTTTTTCGAGAATATCTCCGAAACGGCTTGCGATAGAACTTTGAAACTTCCTGACTTTTCCTAAAACTAGTACAGGCAGGTTTTCTGAAATTTTCAAAATTATATATTTACCAGGGGCGGAGATATGGCTGGTTTTTTTGGGGAGGTTCTATCCACAAGCCAAGTATTATCGTATGCGATGGGTTCTTTGTAAAAGGAAGCCGTCTCTGCTGATCCTGATACCAGTTATATGGTTTTATTATATCATTTTTATAGGAGATGATAGTGCATTCACAATTGTCACTATTTGTATTCATCAGGGGCGGTTACAGCAGTTCAAAATGGGGGGAATGTTATCAAGAAGGACTAAACGTTAGTAAGTGAGAAGACTGCTTACAGCCGTGCCAGGGCGAATACAATTGGGTATATGAAAATTCAAAATAGTTATAACCCAATTCTAGATTACCAGAGGCGTGTCCAGTCACTACACATTTTCAAAATGCATATTCCCAGCCAGTATCACCGCCGCGACTCAATATCGTTGTATATTGAAAATGTGTTTCCAGTCACCCCCACCCCCCACGACGAGAGTCCTTGATCCGCCTATGTCACCCCCTTTCCCAGAGCTGCCATGGGAGGGTAAAAATTATCAGAAATAAATTTCAACTAGTCGAGGGACTAATATAGGTACTCATGCATACCACTCGCATAATTGTTGGTATGTATTTTACCCCACTGTTTTACCTTACTGCATCCGCCCCTGATGAGTTTTTCACTTTTTCTCATTTATTTATGTGTCAAAGATTCCAAGCAGCATATGACGGCTTCTAATCCGCGTAACAAAAACTTTTTAGGTTGTATATATTTCCCCTCATAGTCCTGGTCCTGGAACTGCCAATGAATTTGGAATTTTTGCGTAACTCGAGTATATGAAAATTTTGGGTCAATTATTTGTAAATCTGAACTAGTTTTGTGAAAATCGTACAACAGAGACAAGGGTTATGGAAAATCTAAAAAATACACAAAAATTGTATATTTTGCACGACCTTCTCCTTAAAAATCAAAATTTTGAAATTTTCTTTTTTCAAAATAAAGTTTAGTGTCAGGGAAATCTATAGCACTTCGAATTTTCAAAATCAGCCGGTTAGATTACGAGATCTTAGAGGAGCCGATAGCGCCCCCCTTGCCGGAAATAGGGGTAGCCGGGAGCCTGACGGAAATAGGATTAATTTTACCCCCCGTGGCAGATCCAGGGGAAAGACCTGCCCCCCCAAACAGAAAATATCGGTGCAAAACTATGTTTTGCCCATCTCAAAGCGGTCGATCTCATTTTTCCCCGTCTCATTTTTAGTTTATAAGCAAGGTGCTTCCACTCTCAACTTCAAACAGAACCAGTGGTTCTGTGTAAGATATTGGGTCTTGATATGGAAAGGAAATATTAAGGCAGCATTTTTCACGCTGTGACTTTTTTGCTTTTGGCCTCAATATGCCCCAAATTCTACCGTCAAGACATATTGTGGCACAAACTTTCACTGCGTAACATTTTTTCGAATTTGATTTCTCCCCACCGGCTAGATTCAATACTGCCCCCTTGCTTTGCAAAAAAAATTGCGCCCATTGGCAGCCGAGAAGACCCGAGCGGGAGGTCGAGAGTGCCGTCATCCGACGCGGTCGCTATAGGTACCTATATATCCATCCATAAGTAGCGTATCCAGAGGACAATTCCCCGTTCGATCGGATCGGCGTCCCCTGAAATGGTCATGGCCAGGGTAGTAGATAATGGCGCTTCATGGCGCTTCCCTCCCCTGAGCAGGGGCGCAGCCGGGGGGCACAAGGGCACGTGCCCCCCATCGGTGCCGGGGTGCCCTTTGATTGCCAGGTGGTGTACCCTCTTTGGGCCGTGCCGCTCGAAATTTAGTGTCCTACGCCGTTGAGCCTAGATGGAACTAGACTGCTTTTGGCGATTTAAATTATTGTTTGACAATTAAGTGCCTTTTTGGTCAGTTAGGGCATTCTGTCGCCTTTCCAAGCACTCGGGAAGAGTATAGGCACGTAATCCGTCTCCAGATAATGCCTCATCGTCGCCAATCATCGTACGGGCGGAGCTAATCTGGTGCCCCTTGAACTCATCGGGTGCCCCTGAGCTCTGGTCTTGGCCCCGGAGCTGATCATGTGCCCTCTCAGCTGATCTGATGCCCTCGTAGTCAATCTGGTGCCCCCTGAGAAACTAATTGTGCCTTCTGAACCTATATAATGCTCTCTGAGTAAGTCTGATACCTCCGAGCTTGCCTGGTGCCCTATTAGCTGTTTTAGTGCCCCTTGAGCTGATCCGGGCCCCTGAACTTATTTAATAACTCCCGTAGTTTATCTATTGTCCAGGGCCGCAGCCAGGGGCACAGGGGCACGTGCCCCCATCGGTGCCGGGTGCCCTTTTGATTACCAGGTGGTGTACCCCCTTTGGGCCATGCCGCCCGAAATTTAGTGCCCTACGCCGTTGAACCCAGATGGAACTAGACCGCATTTAGCGATTTCAACTATTGTTTGACAATTAAGTGCCTTTTTGGTCAGCTAAGGCATTCTGTCGCCGCTTTTGGTCAGCTAAAGCATTCTGTCGCCTTTCCAAGCACCCGGGAAGAGTATAGGCACGTAATCCGTTTCCAGATAATGCCTCATCGTCGCCAATAATCGTACGGGTGGAGCTCATCTGGTGCCCCTGGAGCTAATCATGTGCCTTCTGAGCTGATCTGATGCCCTCGTAGTCAATCTGGTGCCTCCCCCTGAGCAAATAATCGTGCCTTCTGAACCTATATAATGCTCTCTAAGTTAGCATGATGCCTCCGAGCTTGCCTGGTGCCCCTTGAGCTGACCCGGGCCCCCTGAACTTATTTAATGCCTCCCGGAGTTTATCTACTGTCCAGGGGGGCACACGGGCACGTGCCCCCATCGATGCCGGGTGCCCTTTTGTTTTCCAGGTGGTGTACCCCTTTGGGTCGTGCTGCTCGAAATTTAGTGCTCTACGTCGTTGAACCTAGATGGAACTAGACTGTATTTAGCGATTTCAACTATTGTTTGACAATTAAGTGCCTTTTTGGTCAGCTAGGCATTCTGTCGCCTTTCCAAGCACCCGGGAAGAGTATAGGCACGTAATCCGTTTCCAGATAATGCCTCATCGTCGCCAATATTCGTACGGGCAGAGCTCATCTAGTGCCCCAAGGAGCTGACCATGTGCCCTCTGAGCTGATCTGGTGCCCTCGTAGTCAATCTGGTGCCCTGAGAAAATAAGTGTGCCTTCTGAACCTATATAATACTCTCTGAGTTAGTTTGATGCCCCCAAGCTTGCCTGGTGTCCTTTTAGCTGTTTTAGTGCCCCTTGAGCTGATCCGGGGCCCCTGAGCTTATTTAATGCCTCCCGGAGTTTATCTACTGTCCAGGGGTGCAGCCGGGGGGGACACATGGGGCATGTGCCCCCATCACTGCCGGGGTGCCCTTTTGATTTCCAGGTGGTGTACCCAATTTGGGCCGTGCCGCTCGAAATTTAGTGCCCTACGCCGTTGAGCCTAGATGGAACTAGACTGCATTTGGCGATTTAAATTATTGTTTGACAATTACGTGCCTTTTTGTCAGTTGTGGCATTCTGTCGCCTTTCGTACCACCCGGGAAGAGTAAAGACACGTAATCCGTTTCCAGCTAATGCCTCATCGTCGCCAATAATCGTACGGGCGGAGCTAATCTGGTGCCCCTTGACCTCATCGGGTGCCCCTGAGCTCTGGGTGTTAGCCCCGGAGCTGACTACTTGCCTTCTAAGCCGATCTGGTACCCCTGAGTCAATTGAGTGCCCCACTGAGCAAATAATTGTGCCTCCTGAACCTATATAATGCCCTCTGAGTTAGTCTAATGCCTCGAGCTTGCTTGGTGCCTTAATAGCTGATTTAGCTCCCCTTGAACTGATTCGGGCCCCCGAGCTGATCTCATGTCTCCCCACGTTGATTCTGTCTCCTAAGTCAATATGGTGCCTCTTCAGCTGATTAGGTGCCCCTCAGCTGATTATTTATGTCTCCTTAGATGGCCTGGTGCCCCCTGAGCTGGTTTGGTGGGCCCTGAGCCCACCTTGTGTCCCCTGAGCTGTTATGTTGCTCCTTAGCTGATTTAGGCTCCTGCCATAGTCTGGGAGCTGGGAGCTGATCTGGCCCCCGAGCGGATCGATCTGGTGCCACCTGAGCTGCACTAAAGCCCCTGAGTCGATCTGGTGCCTCCGGAGCCCATCTGATGCCCTCTGAGCTAGTCTGGTGCCCCTGGGCTAATCTGGTGCCCTTTAAGCTGATCTGGGCCTCCTTACGTGATTTCATCAGC
This sequence comes from Lepas anatifera, assembly GCA_034440635.1. NCBI lineage: Eukaryota > Metazoa > Arthropoda > Thecostraca > Lepadidae > Lepas > Lepas anatifera. Next base: position 250,558 of record JAOTON010000085.1, read on the forward strand.
AGCTCTTAAGCCCTGAGCTGGGCCCACAGAGGCTGATGAGGGCCCCTGAGATTGTATGGGGCTCTTGAGCTAATTAAGTGCCTCCTGACTTGATCTGGTATTCCCGAGCTGGTCGGGGACCACTGATTTGATTGTTTGTCCCCGAAGCTGATCTGGTGCCCTATGGGCATCTGGTGTCCCCTGAGCAGCTCTGGGGCTTTGGAACTGATTGGGCCCCGAGCTGGTGAGGGATCCCTGAGCTGATTTAGTGCCCCTGACTTGAACTTGCCCCCTGCGCTGATCGATCTGGTGCACCCTGAGCAGATATACTGCCTCCTGAACTTAACTAATGCCCCCTGAGTCGATATGGTGCCTGCTGAGTCATCAGTGTGGCTCCTGAGCCCATCTTATTCCCTCTGAGCTAGTCTGGTGCCCCATGGCTAATATGGTGCCCTTTAAGCTGACCCGGGCCTCCTGGGTTGATTACGTGATTTCCTGAGCAGCTCCCAGGCCCTGAGCTGAGCTGGGCCCACAGGGGCTGGTGAGGGCCCCTGAGATGGTATGGGGCTCCTGAGCTGATTAAGTGCCTCCTGACTTGATCTGGTATTCCCGAGCTGATCTGGGCCCCCAGCTGGTCGGGGACCACTGATCTGATTGTTTGTCCCCGAGGCTGATCTGGTACCCTATGGGCCGATCTGGTGCTCCCTGAGCAGCTCTGGGGCTTTTGAACTGCTTGGGCCCCGAGCTGGTGAGGAATTCCTGAGCTGATTTAGTGGCCCTGACTTGATTTTGCCCCTGGCCTGGCTTGAGGCCCCTGAACTGATCTGGGGCCCCAAGAGCTGATCTGGGGCCCAAGAGCGGGTCTAGGTTCTGAGGGTACCCTGAGCTGGTATGGGCGCTGAGCTTTTGAGAGCCCCTTAAGTTGGCTTGAGGCCCCTGAAGTGATCTGGCGCCTTAAACTGTTCTGGGGGCTTCTTGAACTGGTTTAAGGCCCTATGAGCCTATCTATGGCCCATTGAGCTAGTCTGATGACCTCATCTCTGGGACCAATGAGCTAGTTTAGTCCCTGGGTGAAGCATGAGCTGCTCTGTGGCTCTGATCTACATCAGGGGCCCCTGAGGTGGTCTTGAAAAGATAGATAATAAGAACACAAGGCCAACTCACATCATCTTGGGGCGGGGTCACTGAGCTAGTCTATTCCATGGAGGCACAAATAGGGGGATGGGGAAAGCTGCTCTGCAGGCCTCTGATCCACACTTGGGGGCCCCAGAGCTGGTCTTGAATAGATGGGGAATAAGAACACAATGGAAACTCCCTTGTAAAACGGAGCTAACGAGAAATGAGGAATCTCTAAAACGGCTTGTGATACCTAGGCACCCCTGGTTATATAAATTGCTTATTATACTGGTGGATTCTGGGAAGGGATGATAAAAAGGCATGTGCCCCTGAGCTCAGAGCACAGTCCCTAAACCAGGATTTCTACTAATTAATTCAAATGAAGAAATAGTTTTCACAATTCTCAGCCCTGTCACACCATCCCCATCCAAACCACCGGCCTGTTCAACTTTTATTTACTCTTAACTGGGACCGAGCCCTGAGAATATGGAACTTAATAAACGCGTTCAAAAGGTATCTCACAATTTTTTCCGGCAGCAAAAATGTGTTTTTCCAAAGACACTATGCTACCCTCGTCCCACGGAGATTGTGGGAGGCAAGGAACTTAATCCGCGTTCAGCCAGGGCTCACTCGTCACGACAAAACCAGTGGGCATAACAAATGAATTTTCGACTCCAATATGCCTTAACCTGCACACTGTAACAGATAGCACATGCTCCGCTGATTTCTCCGATGTTAAGTACTTGCATGAGTTGGCTAATTTGTCCTTAAATCTATCCAAAACAGTCGTGTTTGGGCTACTTCCATGACATTTTGGTGATATTGTTTTCTTTTTGGTTTTAATCGCGTTTTCCTTCTCCTTCAAGGATTTATTTGCATTTTTATTGAAGCAAAGATGCCCCAAAAATGGGATAAACAAAGATATAGTAAGTTTTTTAGGTTACGTTAAAAGTGCCCTTTTTTCCCCGGGGTGCCCCTCAAAGTTGGTGTGCCCCCCATACCAAAGCTCTGGCTGCGCCCCTGCCCCTGAGAGATCGCCGCTCGAGTCACCGACTCATGATATCGTAGAACGGGTAAGTATGGAAGCGAGTGGATCAGTGGGAAGAAAACTACGATGCCTCATGAGGCATTGAGGTTGACACACGGATGAGTGGATGTGTGCTCATATCCGTGCCACGCGACAAAAGCTGCGTCATGGACTCGATCGTCCATGACGTGGAGCCCCGATTAGAGCTCCTAAATTTGAGAAGTTCATGTTCCGAGTTTATTGCGGGAAAAGTGGCAAAGCGCCAATTCAGGAACGGTTGTAAGAACTTTCTCTTGTCCAGTCCGAACCTTGACATCTCTCCCAATGATTAAATTTTGGACCCGCCCTTGCACCCGGCCAATCCGCCTATGCTTTTTACATTCAAATTTGACTTTAGAAAATTTTTAAATTCAAAATTACAATATTAAAAATTTTTATAATGAAAAAATGTAAGTTTACCACAAAAAAATAACAGTAGCTCGTCATCTTCCAAAAAATATCTACTGGCACACCATTTTTAACATTAATTTAATTTGCCAGTGCCGTTCAAAAGCGTGGAAATGCTGAAATAAGCGCGCGGTGTTTGGGTCGTTCAGGTCTCTGCGTGTCGTTGTTATTTTAGTCAAGGCCCTAGAATCCCTCTCTTTTTTAGTTTTTAGTGTTCGGTTTCAACGTCTGTTTGACCCAAGATTTTTCGTCTTTCAAGGCCTCCACTTTCAAGGTTCGACTGATGCAAGGGCGCTGTAAATCGTATATGCTCAACATACTTTTACGTGTATCCTCCAAGTCTTAGCTAACTGTCGTTCGACTTTCATTTGTCTTTTATTCCCGCTCCTTCTTAACTCTACTACCTAACCATGCCAATGCTTATTCAACAGATGGTTTGGTTGTTGTCATACATAAAATTATGTTTCCTTGCTTGGGACCTTCGGGCTTAGTTCTGTAGCAGACACCTTACCTGTATGTAGCTCATGTTGTTAGGTATGCCTGGTATTTTATTTGTTTGTACCTTTTCAGACTTCCTGTAATCATTCAAACATTACCTTATCTTTTGTTGGACAGTGGTACTTGTAGCTGTGTCATCAACTATTATTACTATTTGTCATATTGATTGTATAGACTTGTGAAACAGTACAATGCAAAGAAGAATTCAATATTAAAAATGCTAGAAATATCTTGGTCTAATCACAAGGTGTATAATTGATACATCATGGTGAAGACAGATGATTTAATTGCCATTGCCGACCATTGCCATTTTGGATTTATGGTAATATACAATAGCTTGTCTGCAGAATGTGGCAGTCTTTCAACAAGGTTTTGTGGGTAGCTCAAAACCCTAGTCTGCAAAGTATGGCAGCAGGCCAGATGAGTCACACCAGCCATCTAAAATTCTCGCACCACCAGTGTCCAAAAATTCACACCAATCTGCCACATACCAGAGGGAAAAATGTCCCCATTCCTTCCCACATGATGCAATGCTACCTATATCATTAGTTAGTTAGTTAAGGACTTTTTATAAGGCCCCCTCCTCTGTCTTCTTAATCATTCAGCCATTATTTTTTTTTTAGTTTATGTGTCACCTTCACCGCACCAGTCTCGCAAATTCGCACTAGTCTCGCAAATTCACACCACTTGGTCCTGTCTCCAAGGGCACTTGCACTGACAAGATCTCGTCGAAAATGCCATACTTTGCACACTGGTCAAATCCTGCCCCAATTGGGGCAATTTGGTTTCTGGGACAGAGCTTTCCTTCCACCTGGGCATGAATGTTGATTATATACTTTGACCTGCGCCCCACCAGGGGTTCAGCTCCACCTTCCCCCCACAGGGGGCATCTATGGCCCCCTCTAATTCCAAAAATGTGTGTTATGAGTAGATCTGCAAAGTGCATTTGAAAGCCAGTGTGAATTCAGTAAGAATTTGCTGGCATGTTTAAGGGCTCAGGTCCATGGTTTGACCTCCAGAGGTCTAGTTAGTTCCATTATAGGCTGTTTCCACTAAAATATGCAATGCTTAAGAAAATTGGGCATAGCTTTCATGAGCTATGCCCTATTGAAAGAGCTATTAAAATCTGGTAAAAAAACATGATAGGAAAATGTCAGACTTTTTCCACTATGTAGGAACATAATGACTTCCCACCAGTGGTTTGACTTCCACAGGTCACCTTGTGACCTAATATGACCTGGGGTCATGAAAGGTCAGACAGTGACCTCACCATATATAAAATGAAAGCCAGTGATTAGACATACATGATTATGCTTGATTCAGAGCTCTAGATTGATTAGGTCAAAAGGTATCATTAAAATAGCTACTGTTTTTGACACCTGGTGACCTGTGATGACCTCAGATAAGTCAAAGGGCAAATATCGGCCCTGGGATCCGCGGAAGGGTGTCTAAGAACACTTTTCTGAGAAACCTGAACATTTGCAATCATTTTTGTGACTTAGATCATAAGACAGCTTTTCCCCATGTTTTTTCCAATGGGTGAGGTCGCCTCGTGACCTGACCTCAGGTCACGAAATTGAAAAATCTCGGATATACATTTTTGGACCCTGGAGGGGTCATGAAGTGTAAGAAGTTCTAAATCGATCAGCTTGGAAATGTAGCTATGGTAGAGCTTAAAAATTGAAGTCGCGGTGACCTTGGTTGACATCGCCTGGTGACCTGACCTTGTGCAACCCAGGGTAGGAAAGTTCAGGAATGGTGAGAAAACGATGGGGTGAGAGATAGAGCCCTCTACCGTGGTGCTGCGCCGCTTCGTTTTTGTTATTCCGAAAAGACCCTATGGGGCCATTGATGGCTCCTCCGTTGGGGTGCTAAGAAAGCTGCTATAAACAATAATCACCATCGATTTTCAATAAGTATGAGGTCAATAAGGTAGGTCAGTCAAGGTCACGTTTTTTTCTTTGAATACCTCTCTTCTATGTACACCTTTTATGCTGGCATGGAATTGATTGTCACATTATAAATGACTGAGAATTAGTACGAATTGTAATTTCATGTTAAGATACATCAGACTTTTGTCAATAATGGTCATAAAGATGTTAAAAATGATCATTATCTGCCAAATATATTTTATTTTTAGTGAGTTTTAGAAGTCAAAAGTTGTCAACGGTATCACATACAATAGATGGTCACAACTGAGACACATCACAAAAAATCAGCACAAAATTATAAACCCCGCACGTCCATTTCTTGCGTTCTGCCTTCTCACACTTTTAGTTCCGTAACTTCATAAACTTTTCAAGACAGGGTTACATCGAAAATATTTTACATCAAGATAAGTTGTAATACAGTCAACCCACTTGCACTTCTAACTTATCACATATGTGGGGAGGAAAGGGAGCGAAGAACGTTGAGAATTTGTCTTAGATATTAAAGCACACATAATAACTAAATATATATATATATATATATATATATATATATATATATATATATGTGTGTGTATGTATGTATGTATATATGTATGTATATATGTATATATATGTATATATATATATATATATATATATATATATATATATATATATATATATATATATATATATATATATATATATATATATGTATCCTGACAAAAAAACACTGTATCTACTCCTTTATGGGATGTATTTGATGATGGGCCATGAACTTGCTGCTTTGCTTCATGGTTGGTTTTTGTTTGAGTATGCACAATGACTTGGGCAGGAAGAGATGAATTTTACATAGGAGAGAGCAGAAGACCAATCAGATATCACTTTAACAAGCGTCTAGGCGACGCCAGATTACGAAACATTGACACTCCTTTCGGCAACCACACCCTAGACTTTCACCCAAATATGGACAGCAAAACAAGAAATTCAAACTTTACTTTCGACATCCTTGCCATCCTGCGCGACAGCCCCGGCGTCAAAATTAGTGAGTCATTGTGGATACTCCAACTAAAAACAACCATGAACAAAGCAGCAAGTTCATGGCCCATCACCAAATGCATCCCACAAAGATGTAGATTTAGTGTTTTTATCAGGATACATATATATTTAGTTATTATGTGTGCTTTAATATCCAAGACAAATTATCAATGCTGTCCCCTCCCTTTCCTCTCCACAGATGTGATAAGTTAGAAGTGCAAGTTGGTTGATTGTATTATGACTTATCTTGATGCACAATATTTTCGATACAACCATGTCTTGAAAAGTTTATGAAGTTGCGGAACTAAAAGTGTGAGAAGGCAAAACGCAAGGAATGGACGTGCAAGGCGTATTATTTTGTGCTGATTTTTTGTGATGTGTCTCAGTCGTGACTATGAACTGTATGAGAATGAATTGTATGAATGAATTGTATGTGAAACCGTTGAAAAATTTTTGGCTTCTAAAACTCATTAAAAATAATACATATTTGGCAGATAATCATCATTTTTTACTTCTTTATAAAAATTATGACGTCACTGGCATACCTTCTCTGCCACTATAAGACTTTTATCAATTCTGATTTGGCTTCATACATTCCAGGTTGCAACAGGATCAGACAATTCAGACACCACAATGGCCATGGCTCAAGTACAACGGGAAGTTGTCACAGCAGAGGAAGAAGATGACTTTGGACCCCTGCTTGTCAAACAGTTGGAGGTTAGTGCGCTTTTGCCACTCGTTTCAACCTATCACAGCATAGGAAGAATCAGGACTTATCTTGATGGGAAGGACCCGGTCAGATGGGCTCCATTGGGACCTAACGGCGCCACTTTTTGGACAGTGAGTCCTATCAGGGGGTGTCAGATCTAATTGCTTTAACGCCGGGGTGCCGGTACTGGTATCCCGGTGGACAACGGTTCGGGGGTGCCAGGACATTCCAGCGAGGTGCTTAGGCCATTCGAGGGTGTGCTGAGGCTCGATGGGGGCACATGCCACTCATGTCGCTCACCCCCTCCTGGATCCCCCAATGTATCACAGCCTATTTGAATGACTTGTGCAGTCTTCTTTCATGCCTATAGCACGATTCGCCTTGTTTTTGTTTTTCGAGTAAATGCCTGATGGGCACCAACGAGGATCTAATAATTGGTGTGTTCTCTTTACCCTTATGGGGTCCAAAACAGGATTTCCCGGTGAAACCCTGAAACTTTCGCCTAATGAATAAATTTTTTATATGTTTGTCTTACGTATATACACCAACAGTGCGTTATAACACTGGGTAACACGGACCTTACGGGCAACAAAGAGAGGAAGGTTACCTGAATTGATAAGACCTCAAAAATACCCCTTTGAGACCAATTGATATGTTCAAGTTTTCCATAGATTGTTTCCTGGAAAGCGTATCTATAAGAGTTATATTGCATCACACCTTATTTTGCCTTTCTGTTTGTAAATCGTATTCGTACTGCATATTTTATGACGTGGAATATTGCTTACCCAAATTTCTCCATTGATTTTCTTCAGATGGCTTACTTTCGAAAAAGTGATCGGAACGGACTTTTTCGGGCGGTATATTGGCAATGACAGATGGTTCAAAACTGAAATAATATCCTACACCTCGGATCACTGGCGGATCCAGGAGGGGGGGAGCACCAGCCCCCTTCCATTACAAACCACTGTAGATTCGCCTCTGTCTCAGATTGTAATGCTATTTTGTCCGGGAGGTTGTTTGGGGCGCGGTAAAAGGTTTATACGACTGGTGATTTTGAACTTAAGGTGATTTTAGCAGTTTGCGGAAAACTTTTGTGTTCAGATGAAAGTCCCTCATGCACAATACACACAAGATCAAAATTGATATTATTGGAATTGTCAAGAGTAATGAAATCGGGCTGCGCAGGAAAACTTTGAAAAACTAGAATTTGCAAGTGTTTATGAAAAAGTAGATTTCAAACAGCCCATAGATTTGAAAAAAAATTGTCACATGGCCTGGAAACTTTTTTCAATTTGTGTTGCTCATATGAAGGCTTTGTTAACTTATTTTCACGACCAAAATAAAAATATGTGTAATTTTTCTTGATACTGTTACCTTCCTTTCTAAACGGATCATTTTATTTAGCTGAACATTTGTGGATATTCAAGTCTGTGTTCACGTTGCAATCTGTAACTTTGCACCCAATGGCAATAAAGAGCCGAAAGCAACCACTTTTGGCTTGCCGAGATCAGTGACGGATCTAGGATTTCGTTAAGGGGGCCCAGGCTCGGAGGGCGCCGAACCTGAGGGGCGCCAATTTCAGTGGCGGATCTAGCCGGTCGGTTTGGGAGGGGCAAACCAAAGTCGAAAAGCAAAAAAAAAACGTCACGCAGTAAAAAGCTGAGTTACCAATATCAGTTGCCCGTAGAATTTTGTGTATTTGAGGCAAAAGGCCAAAAAACTTCACAGGGTGAAAAATATGGGCTCGAGATACTTCTTCGTATCCAAGGCTGGCTATACTATGACTTGCTATACTATGGAGGTCTGGCTATACTATAACTGAGAATCATTGATATTTACTCCATGATTCTGATGAAGGGCTGTGCCCGAATATATAATCTCCAGTGTTTTTTTACATTTCCGGATTCGAGGGGACAGGCCAGGGAACATCTTATCAACTTATGTTCTGTTTGAAGTTGAGAGTTGGAACACCAAAATCTTGCTTATAAACTAAGAAGGAGTATGGGAAAAAAGGAGGTCGATCGCTTTGGGGGGCGAAAACGCAGTTTTGCCCCGAGCTTTTTCGTTTGGGGGAATGCCTTTTTCCCCTCCCCCTTGGATCCGCCACTGGCCAATTTACCACCCAAAAGGCGGCCAGTGTCAATGAAGAACGCGTTTAAAAAAGGATTTGTAAATGCTTATTTTCATGAAAGCTTCCTCTCATTGAGGACATGTTCACGTTTACCATCAAGCATATTTCGGGCCAGCTAACGACTGGTACCGTGGTAGAAAACGCTGAAAGCACCCAATGACACTAACTGAAGCGCGATGAGCAAATAATACAGTTATATTCGGTCATGGTAAAAAGTGAGATGTCGTATCCACCACCTCCACTTATTACAGTTGTCCTGGCTAACGGCTCAATACTGAAATACCCGATTGACGCTAACCTGAGCCTCATAGGCCGCAGAACCTCTGCGGGCCTGGGCCCCTGAGTTTTCGGTGACTTCGATGAGTTTATATCAAGTCCCCTCAGCTGATCTGGGACCGCTTTAGTTAACCAGGCTCTCACACTGAACTTGAAACCTATATGTCGCCGCTGAAGCCTATTAAGCTTTGCGGGGCCCTTTTATTGATATAGGGCCCCCTCAACCGGTCCTGGGCCCTCTGAGCTAAAAGCTGGAGCTCTGAGCTCTGAGCCCCAAGCTGGATTAGTGTCCCTTAAGCTGGTCAGAGTTCCCTGGGTTGGTATTGTTTTCGTTTAACTGATATAGATCCCTTCAGCTTGTTTGGGGCCCGTTGTGCGTAACTGGGCACTAGTTCGTCGAGGCACCCAGCTAGTCTGGCCCTATTAGTTTTATGGGCCTTCTGAGCTTCTGCAGGTTCCCCTCAGAGTGTCTGGGCCCCATGAGTTGAAAATTGGACCCCTGGGTTAGTTTTGGGTTCCTGAGCTTATTTAGAAACCGTCTAAATAGGTAGGCACCCCACGCTGGTCTTGAGAATCCTGTGTTGGCGCTGAGGTCAAATGAGCTCGTCGGGGGCCCTTATCTGGGGCCCTCTTAACTGGCACGGACCCCTCAGCTGATTTTGGAGACCCAAAATCCCTCCTACCGGATTCCACCCACGCCAGATTTCCTGACTCACTGAGGGCCCCTGGGGGAGAGAGAGAGAGAGAGAGAGAGAGAGAGAGAGAGAGAGAGAGAGAGAGAGAGAGAGAGAGAGAGAGAGAGAGAGAGAGAGAGAGAGAGAGAGAGAGAGAGAGAGAGAGAGAGAGAGAGAGAGAGAGAGAGAGAGAGAGAGAGAGAGAGAGAGAGAGAGAGAGAGAGAGAGAGAGAGAGAGAGAGAGAGAGAGAGAGAGAGAGAGAGAGAGAGAGAGAGAGAGAGAGAGAGAGAGAGAGAGAGAGAGAGAGAGAGAGAGAGAGAGAGAGAGAGAGAGAGAGAGAGAGAGAGAGAGAGAGAGAGAGAGAGAGAGAGAGAGAGAGAGAGAGAGAGAGAGAGAGAGAGAGAGAGAGAGAGAGAGAGAGAGAGAGAGAGAGAGGGGGGAGGGGGGAGGGGAGAAGAGAGAGAGAGAGGAGGAGTAGAGCATAGACAGGCATAAGAGGCCGTGTGCCTGCGTACGTGTGCACAAGATAATCAACAAATGTGAGTGTAGTTACAATTTTTAAACAGGTAAACAAAAAGGCAACAGAGCAAAGTGCTGGATAGGGTAGTTCAAAATGAGTCTAATATTATTTTTAGGTTACCCCATTTTCTTTCAAAAAGTTCTTGGCTGTTTGCCCAATGGCTGACGATTTGCTCCTTCCGAGCTTCTATTTTTAGGCTGTTCATAAAATATCTCACGCCAGGTCTCAGACCAGCATTACGTGCTCTGTATATTGTGGCTTTTGCTATTATTATTATTAGATTTTGAAGTGGGCTTAGATCCTTTAGGAAGAACCAGGACTGAGCATCTACTAAAAGCGCTGTGTGATAGTTGCATTCAAGTTTGATTTGCATGTCAGCTATAAACTGTTGGACGATTGGGCACTGCCAGAACAAATGTTTTAAAGTCTCTATTTCACAACTACAAAAATTACAAAGGCCTGAATCGGTGAAGCCTATTGTATTTAAGAAACGGTTTATTGATATTCTGTTTGTAATCCGGTAATGAAGATATAATAGATACGGTTCTTTCGTAGCAAGTTTGAGATCTACGAGTGTTCCTGGTTGAAAGAATCCTATATCTCTTTCCCATTTATTTTCGATTGCAGTATCATTATCTCTCGCATCCTTGTGGCTAACGAGCTTTTTGTAGCAATAACTATTTAGGTTATTTTCTATTATTTATAGTTGTTGTTTATAGTTATTTATAGTCTGTTATTTATAGTTAGGTTATTATGTCGGATCCAATTCGCTTCTTTATTTTCGTTTGAAGGCAGGTGATTCAGCAAACACAGCTCCGACCCCGCGCGAGGTCGCACACCGACCGCCGGCCTCCCGAGGCGGCCGGCCGGCCTCCGCCAGCCGACCGAGCGGGCGCCCCAGGGCACGCCACACCGCCCAGCGCAGGGGCGAGTCCAGGGTAGCGCCCACACTCAGCGCCCAACACTCCTCCCCACAATTCAACATCACACAGGCACTGCGGCGCAACCCTGGAGGCTCCCTCTCACGAGGGGCTGCGCGGAACGGCGACTCGGCAACCCGAGCGCAGACGTTGGTCGCCAATGCAGCCATCCAGCCAGCCAGCCGATGAGGTCAACCAGGCGCTGTTGCAGCTGATCTTGGCCGGCAGGCCCAGCTGAAACACACAATAGAAGGGCCAACAACATGCAACCAAAGAACCGCAACCACAAGAACCAACAACATCATTACAGTCTGGACAGGAGGCTGTCCAGCACCGCATACCCCGCCCGGCTCAGGTGCACCCCGTCCTCTTTGTACAAACCATCCCTGAGGAGCCGGCGACGCCCCCGGGTAGAAGTGGTTAGTTTTCTACCCAGGGGCACCACGCTCACCCGTGGGCCAACCAGGCCCCGGACCATGGCGCGCTCCAGCCGGAAGGCCCGTGTCGCCTGCCACTGCATTCCCCTTTCGCAGCAGAACCTAGGGAGGGGACCCAACAAAACAACCCCTCCCCACCGTAGCCGCTGCGACTATCTGGACGAGGCCACGGAGGGCAGCCATTACCGCGCAGCCGGTCGCGCGCATGTCCGGCCCGGAATACAAGTCATTGGACCCAAGCCAGACATATACGCACCCCATCTCGCGTCCCCTGGCCCCCGCCTCCACCGCCCAACGGACGCAAGGTTCATTCCCCGGCGCAGCTGACGTTTCACCGTGTTTCCCCGACGGAAAGTGAGAGCACATCACAACGACGCGCCAAGGGGCAGTCTCTAGCGATAGAGTCCCCCAATAGGAGGTTAAGCTGCAATCCCTCCACCCGAAGCTGGGGTGGCCGAGTCACAGGAACAAACGAGGGGGCAGGGCTCACAACTCTCGAAACTACGCCCACCCAGGACCGGGCCGGAAAACCCGTCAGGGAAGGCCAGGCATCATGTCCATCCAGGGCTGGGTTGCAGAAACCACCACTGGGGCAGACGTCCCATTATGAGAAACAATCCCAACAACGCTCTCCTCGCTCGTCACACTCACCCGGAGAGGTGGTTCCGGGGCGACGACCCGACGTCCGCCACTATCTGGACCTCCACGCGGAGACACTCTCCAAACTGGGGGAGGCAAGTCTCCCGCCTGGTCTCCGACGGCCTCCTCGTCGTCCCCAAAGTCCTCCATACTCGTGTTGAAGGCGATCAGTTCGCAGCTGCTGTCGAGGTCGGAAGCCGTGCCCGGGGTCACCCCCACAGCGAGGCATTCAGGGGTTGGCTCCTCCCGGGCGACGTGCTGCTTCAGCTCGTCCAACTCCCGGCGCAGGCCAGCGACCTCCAGGCGCAGCTGCTGAATTTCATCCGCCGGCGGGGGGCCGCCCGTCGGTGCCCAGGTCTCCCAACTCTGAATTCTGAAAAACACAATAGAAAGCAGCAGTATCTCCTTACGGAATAAAAGGCTTTCTGTTGCAATACAATACAATTTAGCTTTAACTCACCCTTGAATCCTACCTGAAGGACAAGCGGCAGCTTTTGGATTTACCCTCTAAACCACATCCCTTTTAGCATAATTTCATTAGGGGAATCCAGCCTGATACCGCTCGACGGGTCGCACTACCCTGCCAGAACGTGTGCAGCGAGACTCGCCGTCCACGGTATTCCCAGCGGGGGCCGAGACACCGTTCTCCGACAGGCAAAATATATCTAGGTCAGTGTCACCTTGGCTCAAGCATGCATTTCCTCTACTCCCTTCAATCCGTGGGCGGGAAGGGTCAAACTCAGGACTAACCCTCCTGCTCCTAAGAGGCTTTAGTCGGTTATGATGTACATTGGACACCCTACCATCGGATGCGCGAACCTGCCACACCACCACAGGTCGGTTGGGATCTCCGACCGGTCCGAGTACCGTGTAGGGGCCTTTGTAAGATAGGGCGAGCTTTCTCTTACCACCCACCTGCCCGGCAGGGTTGGTGAGCCACACCTGATCACCCCTCCTATAGCTTTGCATCTTAGCATCCATGTCGTCTGTGTCTTGGGCAGCTTCGCCCAAGGTATAGTCACGGAACGAAGCGCCTGCGATAACAACTTCGCTCGTTGTTCGACAAAGAGTGAACGCCGACCGGAGATGGTGATGGGAGAAGGGTTGCGTCGAGGGGTGTCCTCACCTCCTACCATAGGCCAGGAAGAAGGGCGAGAAGTCGGTAGCTCTGTGTTTCGACGAGTTATAAGCCATTGCCAGCGCTGGTACCTTCTCGTCCCAGTTAGACCCATCGCCACTTACGCATTTTGACAGCATGTCGTTCAGGGTTTTGTTGAAACGTTCAACCATGCCGTTCCCTTGCGGATGGTATGGTGTGGTTCTGGACTTCTTAATGCCCAGCCTACGACACAGAGCCTGGAAAACTTCACTCTCGAACTGGCGGCCTTGATCGCTGTGGAGTCTCTCGGGCACCCCAAAGTCATACACCCATTGAAGCACGCAGTCCGCCACCGTCTCCGCTCTCTGGTTGTCCATGGGGTACACGCGCACGAACCTCGTGAAAGAGTCCACAACAACCAAGGCGTACTTGTTACCTTTACTTGAGGTCGGCATCTCCGTAATGTCAATATCTACCCTTTCAAAAGGTGTCGAGGGGTGTTCGTGCATCTCGGCAGCCCTGACCCGAGGGACTGGACGTGACCGCTTCTGGCACATTTCACAGGTTTCACAGTAGTCTCTGATATCACCGTAAGCACCGGGCCAGTAGAACTTCTTTAGGATTCGGTCGGTCGTTCTTCTCACGCCGAGGTGTCCAGCATAATCACAGTCGTGAGACATGTCTAACACATGAAACTTCAAAGATTCCGGTAGTAACACCCGGAACTCCCTCCTTCCGTTATGACTACGGTTGATCCCCAAACTCCCTTATTGATGCCCAGGCTTTCGAAATTCCGCGCTAGGAGCCTGAGTCTCCAGTCCAGTCCTTTCGCTTCCTCCTGTCTGGTGGCCGCCCCTTCTCCACCCATTGCCGCACGGTGGAGAGCGTTGCATCAGAGTTCTGTTCCTGTGTGATATTGAGTTTCTCAAACCACGTGTATGTCTCATCGCTGAAGCAAGCTTCGGTATCCTGGTACTTGGGCGGACTTTTGGAACCCAACGTGCCCTCCCTTTCGCTTATGGTGACGGATTCCTCGTTCACCTGCTGTTGGTGTGTAGCACTCAACGCGCAACTCCCAGCGTTGAGCCCGTCGACCTGACCGGGAGGATTGACCAGGGCGACAACTGGACGGCGGGACATGGCGTCCGCGTTAGCGTGTTCAACTCCTTTTTTGTGTGTGACCGAGAACTCGTAGGAGCTAAGTTCTACGGCCCAACGGCCCCGCCGACCCGTCGCGTCTTTCTCTACCGCAATGGACTGAGGTAAATTTGCCAGTGGCTTGTGGTCCGTTATCACTTCAAAGGTGCTCCCACGAGGTATTGTCTGAAGTGTCGTATTGACACACAATTGCCCACAGCTCCTTATCATAGGTGGGCCAGCGTCTTTCAGTTCTTGACAGAACTTTACTACCATATGCTATCACCTTCTCTTCGCCGTTGACGACTTCGAGAGCACAGATCCAACGGATGAGTTGCAGGCGTCGGTAGCCAGCTTGAACTCGCCCTTGAATGAAGGAAGTGTCAAAATAGGCGGAGACGTAAGCATTTCCTTCAGCTGAGCGAACGAGTCTGCCATAGCTTCCGTCCAAGCTATGGGACCAGAGCCTTGGGTTGCCTCTCGGAGAGGTCTCGTCAGCTCGGCATACTTGGGGATGAAGCGCATGTAGTAGCCACTCAAACCCAAGAAGCTGCGAAGGTCTTCAGCTGTCTCCGGTCTTGGCCAGCCCGTCACCTTCTCCGTGTTGTGGGGATCGGGGCTCACCCCAGTGCGCGACACTACATGGCCGAGAAACTTGACTTCAGTGGGCCTAGGTGACATTTACTTGGTTTCACTTTCATCCCCGCGGATCGAATTCTGCAGAACATCTCCTCCAGGGCCTTCAGTGGTCTTCCTCGGTACGGTTGAACAGGATCACGTCGTCCAAATACACCAGACAGGTTTTCGCGTCCATGCCGGAGCAGATTAGCTCCATGAGTCTCTGATAGGTTGGACCCGCATTCTTGCACCCGAAGGGCATGACCTTGAACTGGTAGAGTCCTTGCCCTGTCTGAATGCCGTTTTCTCTTTGTGGGTCTCTTCCATTTGTACCTGCCAGTAACCTGACGCCATGTCGAGGGTTGAAAGAACTGGGCTCCTGACAAGGAGTCCGCGAGTCTTGGACTGTTGGCAGCGGATGAGAACAGCCTCTGGTCACTTTGTTGAGGGCACGTAAGTCTACACAAAATCTGAAAGACCCGTCCTTTTTCGCGCCATAACGATAGGGAAACACCATGGGCTCGTGCTCTCCTCGATAATTCCTGCTCGTAACATTTCCTGCTTCTGATGTTCCACTTGCTCCCGTAGTCGCCATGGTATTCGTCTTGGCTTCTGTTTCACTGGGCTTGCATCTCCAGTATCTATACTGTGCTTCAGAAGATGTGTCCGTCCTAGGTCATCGGGTCCCCGACTGAAAATGAAGTCGTACTTCTGCACCAGTTTGTGTAGCCTCTGCTTTCCTGCTGGAGACAGCTCGCAGGCGCTGATGTCGATGGGCAGATCGGAAGCTTCAGCGGCCCCGGGCTGGCCTTCCACAGTCTCATGGTCGTCATCAGCACTGTGGTTCTCGCAGAGGTGATACATACCCTTGCCATCACTGCGTACTGTAAACACGGTACCGACGTCTGTGCCTTCCAGGATTCTCACTTCCGTGGGACCCAGGTTCGTAACCTTTACTGGGACGGTCATGTCACCCCGCACAACCGTGACTGATCTTGGCATAAGCGCGTCACCGTTGAGCGATGCCTCGTTTGGCTCAAAACGCCCTCAAATGTCCCGTTTGCACAGGGAAGCAGTTTTCCATCGATGGGCTCGACCTTCGCCCACACGATTCCCTCCGACCGGGGAGGTACAACGGCTGCTGTGCTCACTCACTCGATCGTGAGGGTTGGACTTCGTCGTAAGTGGGTAGGGGAATACTCAGACCATTGATCTTGAATAGACCCTCGCTGTCGTCGAGGACCGCGCCGAACCGGCAGAAAAGTCACGGCCCAAGATAACGTCGAAGATTAGGTTTTTAACAACTGTCATCCTATGAGTAAAAGCCTCAGTTAGGATGCGGAAATCGAGATCTGCCACGCCAACTACGGTTAAAGCCTCCCCACCAGCTCCGACTGCCCCAATATGTGCAGACTGAGGCGACACCGCTGACATGACCCCGGTACACCCAGCGGCCACGGTACTACTCATAAGGGAAATGTCGGCACCAGAATCGAGCAGAGCCCAAAGGGTCCTGCCATTTGCGGTGACCTGCACCTAGCCGCCGTCTTTTTGAGGCAATTGTTGTGCTTTGGACCAGAGCTATGCCCCACAGACCCAGTCCTTATTGGTTTCCCGACAGGGTTCGAATACCTCGGCCTTGGGGTTCATGGCATGGCAGGTAGCCGAGGGCAATCTACCATCCAGTGATCAGTCTGGCCACAAGCCGACATCTTCTTTCGAAGTTGTGACGCTGCGTCCGCTGGGAACCCTGGAGTCTTCTTGTGGGACATTCTCGTTTCTGTGGCCAGGTTCGTTGCATGCATAGCAACGAAAATCCCTTGTGTTCCTTTTGAGGCAGACTCTTGTTGGCTCACCCGACTGTGGAGGGTCTGGATGGACGCGGTAATAGCGGTGATGCTTTGTTGCATCGCTTCCCATTTGTCTGGCTCGTTGTCCGTGCTGGTGCTCCCTGTTGCCTGCGGGTAGATCAGGTCTACAGTGACTTGTGGCTGCTAGCGCCTCTGGCGTCCGCAGGCTGTCCAACACGTTTTGCTTTCTTTGCGCTGCCTCTGTCAACCTCGTAGCTTCTTCCATGGTGGCGACTTCACGTTCCACAAGGAGAGACTGCAACCTTTGGTCGCGTAGACCGCAGGTAAACTGCTGTACAGCGCAGTTGTCCACGTGGCCGGCATCGCCCGCTGGAAATGCCAGGGCAGCAAGCTTCGTCACCCGATCACCAAAATCCCGCACTGATTCGCCCGGTTCGCGCACCGCCCCTCCTAAGAGGGAAAATGCCTGTAATGGTTTGACGGTATCGCCGAACCGCTCCTGCAATGTCCTTACCACTGACGGGTAATTTTTCTCCTTTCCGGTGGGGATATTGGCAGCAATATCCAGTGCCTTTCCTTCCAGGGAGCCCAAGAGGAACAGCAGACGCTCATCTTCTTTGCACGGTGACGACAATGTTTTGAACCGTCTGATCCAAGTCTCCCAAGACTCGTCGTGGCTTCCGAGAACTTCGGGATCCTCGTCAAATAAGCCCTTTCGCAGATTCCATCTTCGAAAAAGAAGCAAAAGTGGACGCGGAAAACAAATTTCAATTATGTGATAAACAACGCGAAGCGCAGAAATCCGATGCGTGTTACTGTCTGACTTATAATGTAATAATAAACTGGCTATAAAGAAGACTGAATCAAATTTATGTATCCAATGTATGGAATATTCCGCAAACTCTATGCTATTATCGCGAAAATTATATTACACTGCGATAATTGGACCCCTACGCCGATAGCAAATGAAATGCTTACATTGTTTTAGGCTAGTGAAAATTGTGCTTGCTTTAATTTACACCGGAAGACTAAGGATTAAACAATATATTTTCGTTGTGTACTGAAATAACGAATAATTACGTTCCGGTGCAAACTTAAACAACTTGTGGGAAGTTAAGTAACCAATTGAGCTGATCAGTGTAACATTGGTCAAAAATCTAATCGTGCCAAGCTGAAAATATATCAGCCATATGGTCGATCAGCACTGGGGCGCACACCGCCACCAGTCATTTGTCGTTTACAGCCGTGGGAACAATTACGGTGCAAACAACTGGACAGTAACTGAATTCAATATACACTTGTATTACTTACCGACCGCGCCATTATGTCGATCCAATTCGCTTTTTTTTTCGTTTGAGGCGGTGATTCGCAAACACAGCTCCGACCCGCGCGAGGTCCACACCGACCGCCGGTCTCCCGAGCCGGCCGGCCGGCCTCCGCCAGCCGACCGAGCGGGCGCCCCGGGCACGCCACACCCCGGCGGGGCGAGTCCAGGGTAGCCCACCGCGCCCAACACTGTGTAAACGTTTTAAGCCTGTTTGGGATGTTTGGCCTTTCGAAGGGGATTTGCATTGTAGAATTTTTCAACTCATTTGGAATGCTGCGAATCAGCGTTTTATAGCATAAGAATGTCATCGAGATTCTGTAGTGACGTTTAATTTCCTCCCTTGAATATATGTTACCATTTTCTGGGTTGAATAAATCTCCTATGAATCTAATCCCCCGTAAGTCCCACTGTTTTATGCATGCAGTTTTAAATTTTGTAGAGTCAGAGTTCCATATTGGTTCTGTCAGCATTTCCCTCGGTAATGGATGATAAACCCTATTGAATTGAATTAGAGATTGCAGAACATCGGACCAAAATTGGTTTTTCACATGGTTCTTGATTTGCTTAAGTTTGCTCTTTCCGTATGTAATAAGTTTTGTTGGTTCCGGAAGGTCTAATCTAGTTATTTTTGCCCAATCTGCAGAAGAGTTTATGTATCGTCGCAGCCAGGAGAGTTTTAGACTATGTATGAACGAGTTTAAATCTGTCATTTGCAAACCATCAGATGAATATTGTTGTATAATTTTTGATCGCTTGATTCGGTCTGGTTTTCCATTCCATAACAATTTAAACAGGATGTGATCGATTTTTTTCACATACATCATTGGTGGACTTGGGAGTACTGTCAAAATATGGACTAGCTTGGATAGGAGTAACGATTTTATCACTGCAATTTTTCCGAGAGGCGTAATATTACGTCTTTTCCATTGCTTAATTTCTTGTTCCAGAGCGGGAAGCTTATTGTCTAAGTTAAGCTCAGTAATGTTACGGTTAGTCCGAGTGTATGTGATTCCGAGAATCTTTATTTCTTCCACCCAACTGAAGCTGTATTGGTTTGTTAATTCATCTCCCTGCATAGTCCCTAGCCGTAAGCAAGATGTTTTATCCCAATTCAATTTCAAACCTGAATATTTGGAAAAAAGTGTAAGCTCATTTATAGCACCTACCATTGATCTTTCTGTACCGTCCAAGAACAGAATCGTATCGTCCGCATATTGACTAATACGAACCTCCAGATTTGTGGCAAGTTTGATTCCCGCCAAATTATTGGACTGGTTGATTTGGTTCCCTAGTGGAAGAACTGCCAATATAAACAGATACCCAGAGACGGGATCTCCCTGACGAATTCCTTTGTGCAAAAATATTTTGTCTCCCAAAAAACCATTCATAAGTACGCGGGCATAGTTTGAAGGGTTCAAGTATTGTGTTTGTAGAAGTTTCATGAAAGTAGTTCCAAAGTTCAGTTCTCTTAAAACAGCATCAAGAAATGGCCATGAAACAGTCTCGAAGGCAGCTTCAAAATCTGCGGCCATCACTACGCCACGCATGCTTTGTTTGTTAGCTTGTTCTATTACATCGTACAAAAGACGGCTGTTTTCACCCATGAACCTACCACTCATGAAGGCTGATTGCGTGGGAGGTATCAATTTAGTCATCACTGTCCTTAATCTTTGAGCGATTGCGCTCGATATAATTTTGAAATCAACATTCAGCAAAGATATTGGACGCCATCCTTTTATATAGTGTTCAGACTTCGAAGATTTTGGAATCATTGTAATTAAGCCCTCTTGTGGGTCATCAAACTGGTTTTATTTGACATGCTCAATTTGAACGCTCTGTGTAACAAAACTCCTAACTCTCCCCAGAAACATTTAAAAATTCTACGGAGAACCCATTACTCCCTGGGGTTTTTCCCCTTTTTCATAGTCTGGAGTGCTAATGTTAGTTCCTCCAGAGTTAATGGCGCTTCTAGTTTTTGCTTCTCGGTTTCATTCAGCCTTGATGTTATGTTATTACGCAAGTATGCTAGGTGAATTTCACTTTTATTGTGCTCTGTATACTTATCCTGAAGCGATTTTGTAAAAAGAGATAATATTTCATCTGTTTCTATCACTTTTCTGTCCCCTTCCTGGATGTAACGAACGGATTTTCGACTTATATTTCGCTTTTCCAAGGATAGAAAGTATTTTGTATTGCGTTCTCCTTCTTCGTGCGACTGTGCCCGGGAGCGAACTATAAGTCCCTCTATAAATGGTTTTCTATGGTTTTCCAAAGCATATTCGACTCTCTTTAATTGCTCCGAGTTTTCGGGAGAGTTTGTTTGCATGAACTTTTGATGTGCTATGCTAACATTTTTTTGCAGCTCCTCCAACCGTTCCCGGTGATTTTGCGCTTTTCTTTTGCAGTATTGGGCAGTCTCACCCCTGATTAACATAAGAACAGTTTCATATAGTAGGCTATCATTGATTTTAAATTCAATAGACGAAAAATTTGCAGGGTTAGTGACAAAATTTTCATCGTATATTGGTATAGAATATTCTCGAACAGCTTTACTGATGCAGTTTTTTACGAGTTGAATGTACTCATCTTCTTGGAGGACAGATGTATCGAATTTCCAAATACCAGGTCCGCGCTCTCTTTCTATGTTTTCTATTTTGTCATGATCTGTTCGGTATCCATGTTGTATATAAACATCTTTGACTTCGCTAACTAGCTCCTCGTCAACAAAAAACATGTCTAGTCTAGCAGCTTTAGGAGGGTTAAATCTCCTCCAAGTGTATTTACAGACTTCAGGATATTTGTTTCGCCAAACATCAACTAGTCTATTTTGGTTGCAAAATTCCAAAAACTTACGTTTTGCGTTGGTATTGTACTCGCGAGCGTAGTTGAGTGAGTCTTTCTCTACGTCTATTACAAAGTTGAAATCTCCCCCTATCACCGTATGGTCTGTGTGAATGGAATCTAACTCTCGAGCAAAGTGTTCATAAAATTCCGGTTCGTCATGATTGGGCCCATAGATGGTTGCGAATGTATAAGTTTTCATGTTAATTTTGCTTACGATAATCACGTAGTTTCCACTTTCTGATGTTTTTTGCAATATTATTTCCTGTTGAAGATTGTTGCTGAACAAAATACTTGTTCCACGACTTCTGTTCGAAAACACTGAATGATAACTTTTCCCGCGCCACAAACAGTTGAAGTACTGAATAGAGTCTTTGGTTAGGTGTGTGTCTTGTAGAAAGACAATGTCAAAATTTTTGCTTCTAAGAAAATGCATGACGTCTCTACGCTTCTGGATGTCGCCCAGTCCTCGACAATTTATAGATGCAATTCTAAATTCAACCATTTAGTGAAAGAAGAAAAGTAATCTACGGGGGTTGAACGAAATCAAACCATACAGAATTTAATGACCTAACCAGCACCTCTCCTTTTCCCTTCCATTGAGCGTATAAAGATAATGATCTGGAATGATAACTGTGGACATAACATTTGCTCCAGACAACTCACACAAAGGAGTCAGTAACAATAGTAACACACGCACTAAACCAGCAACGCCACCTAGCACCATCCCGCACATGCACTCACAAGCTCCAGCGACCTCTTTTTGGCACCAATAACATGATGTGTTGTAAACCTCTCTCCTAAAGAACATAGCCTTGCTATGAACGTGTGTTGCGACCCCGAGAAACACGGGTGGACACATTACAGAACACAGGCCCAACTAACGTGACAGTTGGCCCGCGCATCGCATCAGTCCAAATACTTCCCCTGCTGTGGTAATTAAAGGCATGCCTATTTAATCGGATTGCCAACCAATACGGCCGTTCTTATTATTGTATCAAGTACATCAATCTATGCATCTATTCAGGAGGCGGATTTATAAGTTTTAACTCTATTATTCACTATTCTGAGTTTGCTAGCCTAGTTAGTTACACAAAATTTCCATTGAAGTAAGCTCAACAGAATACTATCAGCTGCTAAGGAGACTCGTCACTTCATCTCTTTTCTGCTTCAAAATACTCAGCTATAGAGCTCCTAGACATCATCGTGGATGCTGCGATGGTTGCACCTCGGCTCTTCGCTGTCCCGGTGGGCGGCGTCGGCCGCGATGACGTCAGAGAAGTGGCTCTCTGAGAGCTGCTCGAGGTGCGACGCCGCCCGCCGGTCCAGCTGATGCGGAGCCAGCTCCTGTCTTACTCATCTGACACTGAAAGCATGACTTTGTCAATGAACACAGGTCGACGTTTGGTGTACTGGCATAAACTACATCCTTTTAAATAGAGCAATTTTACTTTCAGCCTACTGCACATGTGACCTACAGTTCGGTGGCCTCATTTCCCTACCATGAGACCGACAACAATAAACATGAGTACAAGCAAACGAACATTGGGCAGTCGGCCGCAAGTATCTATATGTCGCATGCTGGATGCGCAAAGTATTGCCGGCGCCATCAAGTGCAATGGACATGCGCTGCTCAATCCAACTTCAGAATTACTCATTCGACAGACGTTTTCAACACATTACCCAGGATGCATTGCCAGTCAGTATGAGGCCGCTCCACAGCGCCGCTCTGGCGGGCGGCGTCGATAGGTGTGCTCACTCAGGTGACCAGGCCGTCCTTCCCAGCGCGACGCCGCCCGCCGTCCCGGTCGCTGTGGACACTGCTAAAAAACATGGAATATAGTAAACTCGTAATCCGACCTCCCACATTTGACATAAGGTCGACATTTACATTGTAGCATTGACACTACAGGTGGAAGCACTTTCCTCTACGTCCATACAGAAGACATACTTCTTGTGAGTCACCATCGACGTTATGTTGACATTATGGAATCTTGATTAAAGATACTGTGATCTAACTAACCAAGTGACGCTTGATTCAGGTGAGCAGTCGAAAAACACTTCTTGATAATTTCTCGCTCTAAAACATCGAGATGGAGCCACCTTGTCGTGCTCAGCAACCGGCTTAATATTCTACTTTAGACAACTATTCAACATGCCGGTGATTACCACGATATTTATTTGTTTGTTTTCAAGTTTAGAGTACTCGATAGAAAATAACCGTAAAGGGCGTTTACGCTTTCTAATCTCTCAGCGTATAATCCACCTATCCAAGCGCATTTACATCACCGTCTGTGGTCGGTAGCTGTTCGCATGCGGAAGGCACACCAGAGTCGTCCACACTCGCTCCGCTTGACGCATTCTATTGTGTCGACGTGGGCGAGCGAGGGTCAGTCGGGGCGCCCTCTGTTTCCATGCACATGTGGTGGCAGAGCCGGAGCACCCGCGAGAGGTGCAGACGTCGCCGACGTCGTAGGTGCCATTCGCGTCGCCTGCCTCCTCCGCGTCTCCCCGTCAGGAACTGTGTTGCGGAGACGATCGCGTCCATCTCGGAGAGTCCGCTGTCTCGGAGCAGGTCCGTGTCGTCAGCGACTCTGATGTTTGCGCCTCCTTTCTGTGTCCTGCACCACACCACGCCACGGCGGGTGAACACAGAGGCTATGACGTCGCCATTTTCCACTTGTTTGGCGCGAAGGAGTTCCTGAAATATCTCGTTGTTTTTTTGTTGAGAGACTCTCGTTTATAAACAGTCGAGACTCACCAGCTAGCCTCTGCTCTGGTCCACGTTGAATGAGTGAAAAGCGGCTGTCATACACTCTGTCTCTCGTCTCCCTCCGGACGAATTTCACAATCATCTTGTCCTCAGCCTGGAGGCGGCGGGCAGTGGAAATGTCTTCTTTGGAGATATCCAAGCCAGGAATCCGTGCATTCAACACCTTGACAGCTGCGAGCTCAGGGTTCTCGTTTACTCTTGTGTTCCGAAAGTCATCGTAAGTCGGAATCAGGCAGGATAGCCTTCTGTTAACATCTATGCTCTCTACTTGTTCTTCTAATTTTCGCACTTGGTCTTCTTCTGCCGCTAGTTAGCTTTCAGCTGATCAATCTCTTTCTCCTCGATGAAATTTTCTCCTTCCACAATTCCTAAGCGTCTCTCTAATGCCTCGAACTTATTGTTGAATGCCGTTATAACCTTACCGGTTGCGTTAGCGATCATTCCCTCGATTCTTTTAAGGAGCTCATCAGTAGGGTGTCCCTAAAAAACAAAAACAATCACAAAAACTTCCTATTTGGAGGAATGATGTATCCATATGTAAATATCATAACTGCAGAGTTTCAGATTTTAATTTTCATATTTGGCGATTCGCTGCACTTTTTCCTGAATGTGATTTTTACAAACTTAGCACATATCCTGGCCTGCCTAACTTGAATAAATGAGTGCTGCAAATATACTTCATACTCGCTAGGTGTACAGGTTTCTTGAGTAGGATGCCCCTAAATAAACACAAAACGATCCACGGGCGTATCTAAGGGGCGGCCAAAGGGGCCGTGGCCCACACTAAGGCAGAAAATAGTATATTTTCCCCTCCCAAAATGACCAAATTGTGACTGTTTTTCTTTACAAATACTGTTTTCATGATTTTTCCTCGATTTCCCCCCCGTTGCTCTTTGCCCCCCGCAAATGGTGGTCCTGGATCCGCCAATGAAACCATCACACATACGTCTTATTTGGAGGGATTATGTATTCATATGCATGCATGATTTAAATCCAGAGTTTCACTGTTCAATTTTCTGGTTTCGCAATTTGCCGTAACATCTTGCGTTTCAATTCAACTGCATTGCTAGGAGAGGCGGGGGCATACGTCACTAGGGGGTGTGCATCAGTTGGGGAGCATACATTACTGGGGGGTATGACTAGGGGTGTCACTCGAGGGTGGGTATACTTCACCAGGAGGCGGGGTATGCACACAACACGAGTTAAATCTAGCACAGCTCTAGACTGGCCTTGGTGGTGTTCTTCACTCTACCCCTGAACTCCTCTACCACCTGAAAGAGCGCCTGGCGCTGATCCTCGGACTCTACCCTCTTGATGAAGTCGGTGGGGAGGTGAACTCCACGCTCCGCCAGGTCGTTGACGATTGTGAGGTTCCTGGTGAACACTTGCAGCTTCCTGTAGTCGGGAGAGCTCTGCCAGGTGGAGACAGGGTCAAGCAGCCAGTCCTGGGAGCCTTTGAGCTGCAGCAAGCGAACACCAGCCAAGACTGAGCTCCGACCAGGGTTGACATACTGCCTCTTGCCTCGGTCGCGCCGTTGGGAAGTACAGGAAAGGTTGTCTTGTCTGTCTTCATTCTCACCCTCTCGCTGCTGTGCAGCTCCCTAGCCATATCCTCCCTACTTCTATCCTCCAGTTCAGTGTCAGTTAGAGCTAGGGTGATGAGCTGCGGGGTCAGGTACCATAGGTGGCGGAAGGCAGAGCTCAGTACTTCAAAGGCCAGCTCGGGGTTCACCTTCCTGTACTCCATGACAGAGCTCATGAAGTCCAGATCCTGTCTAGCTGCGGAGCCAGCAAGGGGGGGTTGTGAACCAGTACTTTGCACTGAAGAGCAGAATGAACTCCGCTATGGACTTGACCTGGAGTTGCTCCTCCTCTGACATCTTAAAGCTCTTACTAAGCAGCTTGATCTTTAGGATGTAGAGACATTTACTCATCCAACGAGCGTGATGATCTGGACCCGGAAGCTTGAACCTGAACCCCTCTACCTCTCCTCCTAGGCTGACCACCACCAACTCCATGAACTCCTTGTACTCGTCCCTAGGGAGCGTCGCCCTGGCTAGCTCTTCCTCTGCCCAGCTCAACGCATTCTCCGCGGCTTCGTTTAGTCCTGGTGCTGCTGAACTGAAGTCTATCATGTCCAGATCACTGTAGTCGATGACCAGGTTTCTCCACTGGGACCTTAGGCGGCGGAAAAGGGTAACAACTGGGTCCTTGGTGCTACCCATGACTTGCTTCACAGCGGTTCCCAGATGTAGCTCGGCTACATGTCGCCTACAGGCCAGCCACAAGACGGGAGTGTCCAGCCAAACCTCCAGGTACCTGCAGGGCCTGCAGGTACCTGGTAAAGGGTAGAGTGAAGAACACCACCAAGGTCAGTCTAGAGCTGTGATAGACTTAACTCGTGTTGTGTGCATACCCCGCCTCCTGGTGAAGTATACCCACCCTCGAGTGACACCCCTAGTCATACCCCCCAGTAATGTATGCTCCCCAACTGATGCA
The DNA here is from genome assembly GCA_034440635.1 of Lepas anatifera. NCBI lineage: Eukaryota > Metazoa > Arthropoda > Thecostraca > Lepadidae > Lepas > Lepas anatifera. Next base: position 276,985 of record JAOTON010000085.1, read on the forward strand.
CACCCTCTAGTGACGTATGCCCCCGCCTCTCCTAGCAATGCAGTTGAATTGAAACGCAAGATGTTACGGCAAATTGCGAAACCAGAAAATTGAACAGTGAAACTCTGGATTTAAATCATGCATGCATATGAATACATAATCCCTCCAAATAAGACGTATGTGTGATGGTTTCATTGGCGGATCCAGGACCACCATTTGCGGGGGGGCAAAGAGCAACGGGGGGGAAATCGAGGAAAAATCATGAAAACAGTATTTGTAAAGAAAAACAGTCACAATTTGGTCATTTTGGGAGGGGAAAAATATACTATTTTCTGCCCTAGAGTGGGCCACGGCCCCTTTGGCCGCCCCTTAGATACGCCCGTGGATCGTTTTGTGTTTATTTAGGGGCATCCTACTCAAGAAACCTGCACACCTAGCGAGTATGAAGTATATTTGCAGCACTCATTTATTTAAGTCAGGCAGGCCAGGATATGTGCTAAGTTTGTAAAAATCACATTCAGGAAAAAGTGCAGCGAATCACCAAATATGAAAATTAAAATCTGAAACTCAGCATTTATGATATTTACATATGGACACATCATTCCTCCAAATAAGAAGTTTTTGTGATTGTTTTTGTTTTTTTTAGGGACACCCTACTCATCAGTCCCTGCTACAGACGTAGGGGAGGGCCTTATTGGTCTCCTTTTGGCTGTTGGAGTTTCATCAGGTGACTGTTCGGCAATTGCAGTCCTTTTTGGCTTCCTTCCTTCATTTCGACGGATGATCTCAATCATGGAAAGTTTTCTTTTGCGGCTAGCCGTGGAACATGACATAGCGTCTTCTTCAGAGGATCCAGGATCAGCAGTGTTCACTGATTCTTCTCCAGAAGCCATCGTTCACAACTCACTATCTGATGGAAATATTGATCAGTCACTTTTTTTTAAATCACAGCCACTCTTAAATCGATGTCACAACGCCCGGGCCCAGTCTGTCAATATCACTGGCCCATTTCACCGTTCACAACTTCCAACTGACACGACCCAGCCTGGGGCAGGGCGACTTGAGCCAAGCTATCGGGCGTCAGCTGGCTGGGAGCGCGCGCACTGCACGTCCGCACTCTAGCGGTTCACCGGGGCAACTGCAGGGGCCCTTATCTGGGGCCCCCTTAACTGGCACGGACCCCTCAGCTGATTTTGGAGACCGAAAATCCCTCCTACCAGATTCCACCCACGCCAGATTTCCTGACTCCCTGAGGGCCCCTGGGGGCCATTGGGGATTTTTCCTGCGATCAGCGCTAGGGCCCCTCCCCCAAGACAGAGCTTACAACATGTCTCTGTGTATATACTCTAGCATCTGCCAAAGTTGAGCTAGAATCATTTTTAGGCACACTTCGCCTCCTCTCGTTACGGCGAATCATCAAATAATGCATAATATGACTATACTAGGTCAAAACATAAAAATGACCTGACCTAAGGCTAGGTCAAGGTCACCATCTAGCCTAGCATAGTCAGTATGCATATGAATCAACTCACAATAGCAATACAAATGGTATCAAAATACGGGTTTTATCAATATTTCCTGCAAAGCAATTAACCCAAGTCTTAAAACCTGCTTAGGAAGCCCCAGATGAACTCTCAGAGGTAACATGTCTAAACTTGCAACATGAACCGATGAAGAGGCCTAGGATACCATGATTTGGGGAATCCGAAGGTATTCCAAGCGGCGTCTGCAGACATAGAGCAATTTTTCGGCAAATTTCCGTTTTACCCCATGCATTTTCAATGGAGAGGTCATGATTTGTACCTGTCCCTAGGCCATCGATGGGAAAAATCCCGCGATACATGTATTAGTACTTTTTGGGCCCATTATATGGTACAAGTTTGAATTCGATAGATTCACCCTTTTCTTATTTACGCCAACTTAAACATTTTTTGGGGTGAGGTCACTTGAATTGCACTGGTGACCTGACCTGAGATGACGCAACCTTAAATTTTGAGGGAAAGTTGTGGAATTGATCAATGATAAGGTGTGACAAGTACTGTGTCGCTTCGCGCCGACATTTTTCGTGCCACTGGGAGACCCCGAGGGGGTGTTCAAGCACCCCCCCCAACGGGCCGGAACGGGGCTCGAATACTCTAGAACAGGGCTGAGGCCAAAAGGGAAGGCTCTAAACAATGTCTGCAATTTTTGGGGTCAAGGTCCTCCAAGGTCATTGACCTATTACGGCGCAACCCAACATATTATGCCTAATTTACGCTATAACTAGCGCTGTGCCCAAGCTTACCAATGACCTTTGATCAAGCCTTGATTATCAAGGCCAGTGACCTTTAAAATTGACCTGTAACCTTGATCTAAACACTGAATAACCTTTACTTTGATATAATAGCATACGTCATAATAGGAATCGTAACATTATGGAACGTCATTTAGGGGCTGTCCAGGAGTACCTGTGCTTATCAGGGACACCTATGCTCTCTGGGGGGGGGGCCTTTGCTTCGATGAGGCACCTGTGCCACCCAGGGGCGCCTTCGCTCCCCAATGGACGCAACCTAGCTATCCAGGGGCATCTTTGCTGTTCCGGGGGTGCCTTTGATACCCAGTGCCCAAGGGGAGCTTTTTCTTATCCAGGTTCACCATGGTATTGAGGGGTGTATTTTTATTCAAGGTAACCTATACTACCCAGTGGCGCCTACCCTATGCAAGGGGGCTTAGGCTATCCAGGGGGCGGCAATTTGCTATGCATAGGGCGCCCTTATGCTCTCCATGGGCACCTCATTCAGAGGGTGCCTCTGATATTCAGGGGCACTTTTCCTATCAACAGGGTACCTGTGCCATCTTGGGGCTATTCTTATCAAGGGACGCTGCTGTTATTCAGGAATACCTACACCACTGTCGAGGGTGCCTTTGCTACCCAGAGGCGCCTTTACTTCTTAGGAAATTTGGCGCCCGTGCTTCAAGGAGTGCTTCGGCATCGATTGATTGCTCTATTATTGGGCTTAGGTGCACGTGAACCTTGAGCTCATGTAGCGCCCATATTGTTGCTAAGGAACGCTTATGCTATCAAAGGGCGCCTTTACTATCCAGGGCGTTCTATCCACGGGCATCTGATATTTCGGGGGCGGTGCCTAGGTTATTCAGGAGGCGGCTTTTTCTCCACAGGGGCGCACTATTGCTTTCCAGGGGCGCCGTTACTGCCCAGGGGTGTCTTTCTATCCAGGGGCGCATATGCTGTCTGGGTGTATTTTTCAATCACAGACATGATTGAAATACATGCCCCTACGTTATCCTGGGGTGCTTTTTGTCTCCGGTGAGGCGCTATTTTTCTCTTCCGGGCACCAGTTTATCCAAGGGCACCTATGCTGTCCAGAGAACCTTTGTTATCTTGGGCTGCCTTCGCTGTTAAGGGGCACCTTTGCTACCCAAAGGGAGCATTTTACTTTCCTGGAGTGCTTATTTCCATCTAAGGGGAACATATGCTATCTTGGAGCGCCTTTGCAAACATGGGGCGCTCTTTTCTATCCAGGTGCGCCTTTGCACTTGAGGGGGCGCCTTTGCAATCCAGGAGGAGCCCAAAATAGATGGAGAATAAGAATTCTGAAATAAGGCGCTCGAACACTGAAATAAAGTGCCTAGTTATCAGAAAGAGGCGCTCATCTGCTGAGCGGGGAGGACTGCTGGTTGGTGAGGGCAGCGTTCTCGGAAACGGGGCGCACTTACTGAAAAAGGCACTCGGTTGCAGCGATGGAGCACTAAGCCTTCAGTTATAGGTTAAAGAAATGTGGTTAAAGGCAGTCCACGCTCAAATTGAGCGCTCGAGCCCTGTGACAGAGCGCGCGACTGTCAGACAGGTGTGCCAAACCATAGACAGTAGGGCAGCTGAAGATGGAAAGGGACACCTATGATATCCTGGGGGCGCCTGTACTCTCAGGTGAGGCGCTTGTTTTGTTTCTCAGGCGCCTAGTTTATCCATGGCCGCCTATGCTGTCCAGATCATCTATTTCAAGAAGGGTTAACTTTGCTGTCCAGGGTCGCCTTTGCTATCCAAGGGCGCATATGATATCTGTAGGGCGCTTTATGCAGAGGGTGCCTAGGCTGTCCAAGGGCGCCGTCTTTACCAAAGGCCGCCTTTCACTTCCCTGAAGTGCCTATTTCTATGTAAGGAGTGCATATATTATCTAGGAGTGCCCTTGATATACGGAGACGCCTTTTTGTCCAGCGGCGCTTTTGCTCTTGAGGGGCGCTGCTCCAATCCAGGGTAGCTGAAGATGAATAAGGGACATCTATGTTAAACAGGGGGAGCCTGTACTTTCCAATGGGGTGCTCATTTTCCTTCTCAGGCACCTAGTTTATCTAGGGAGCGCATAGGCTATCCAAAGGCGCCTTTGCTTTCGAAGGGGTGCCTTCCTAGGGGCGCCTTTGCTATCCAGGGGAGCCTTTGCTGTCCAAAGCACTTGTGTTATCCAGGTTTGTCTTTGCTGTCCAGTGGCGCCTTTGCTATCTAAAAGTGCATATGATATCCGTCGGCGCTTTATCCAGTGGGCGCCTGGACTATCAAAGGGCACTTTTTCTATCCAAGTGTTGCATTTATTTTCCTGAAGTGCCTATTTCTATCTAAGGGGCTCCTATTCTGTCCAGGGCACCTATGTTTCCCAGATTTGCCTTTGCTGTCCAGGGACGCCTTTGCTATCCAAGGTCACCTTTCTTAACCAAGGGGCGCATTCTGCTTTCCTGGAGCGCCTATTCCTATCTAAGGGGCGCATATGTTATCTAGGAGCGCCTTTGATACCAGGAGGCGGCTTTTTGTCCAGGGGCGCCTTTGCTCTTGGGGGGCGCTGCTCCAATGCAGGGCAGCTGAAGGTGGATAAGGGACATCTATGTTATACAGAGGGCGCCTGTACTTCCCAGTGGGGCGCTCGTTTTCCTTCTCGGGCTCCTAGTTTATCCAGGAGGCGCCTAGGCTATCTAAAGGCGGTTTTTCTATCGAAGGGGTGCCTTCCTAGGGGCGCCTTTGCTACCCAGGGGCGCCTTTGCTGTCCACAGCACTTAGGGTTGTCTTTGCTATCCAGGGGCGCCTTTGCTATCCAAGGGTGCATATGACAAATGACATCCGTAGGGCGCTTTTTCCAGTGGGCGCCTAGGCTATCAAAGGGCGCCTTTTTCTACCGAAGGTGAGCATTTTATTTTCCTAAAGCGCCTATTTCTATCTAAAGGGCGCTTATGCTGTCCAGTTCACCTATGTTACCAAGATTTGCCTTTACTATCCAGGGGTGCCTTTCCTAGCCAAGGGCGCATATAGTATCCGTAGGGCGCTTCATCCAGGGGGCGCCTAGGCTATCTAAAGGCGGTTTTTCTATCGAAGGGGTGCCTTCCTAGGGGTGCCTTTGCTACCCAGGGGCGCCTTTGCTGTCCACTGCACTTAGGGTTGTCTTTGCTGTCCACTGCACTTAGGGTTGTCTTTGCTGTCCACTGCACTTAGGGTTGTCTTTGCTGTCCAGGGGCGCCTTTGCTATCCAACGGTGCATGTGACATCCGTAGGGCGCTTTTTCCAGTGGGCGCCGAGGCTATCAAAGGGCGCCTTTTTCTACCGAAGGTGAGCATTTTATTTTCCTAAAGCGCCCATTTCTATCTAAGGGGCGCTTATGCTGCCCAGGGCACCTATGTTACCAAGATTTGCCTTTACTGCCCAGGGGCGCCTTTCCTAGCTAAGGGCGCATATAGTATCCGTAGGGCGCTTCATCCAGGGGGCGCCTAGGCTATCTAAAGGCGGTTTTTCTATCGAAGGGGTGCCTTCCTAGGGGCACCTTTGCTACCCAGGGGCGCCTTTGCTGTCCACAGCACTTAGGGTTGTCTTTGCTGTCCAGGGGCGCCTTTGCTATCCAAGGGTGCATATGACAAATGACATCCGTAGTGCGCTTTTTCCAGTGGGCGCCTAGGCTATCAAAGGGCGCCTTTTTCTACCGAAGGTGAGCATTTTATTTTCCTAAAGCGCCTATTTCTATCTAAAGGGCGCTTATGCTGTCCAGTTCACCTATGTTACCAAGATTTGCCTTTGCTGTCCAGGGGCGCATATGTTATCCGTAGGGCGCTTCATCCAGGGGGCGCCTAGGCTACCCAGGGGCGCTTCATCCAGGGGGCGCCTAGGCTACTCAGGGGTGCATTAGTTCCCCATGGCGCAATCTTGCTATCTAGTGGCGACTTTTCTTTGCCAGGGCGCTTTTGTTAGCTTTCTAAATTTCATCTTCAACATTTTACTGGGGCGCAAAAGACCAGTAAAGGCGTCTAATGTTTGGGCAGGGGCACTTTGACATGGTTTTAAGGAGTATGTGTTCATTCAAGTGGAATAAGTGGTATCTACCACCTTGGCGCACGAAATGGGTACAGGCGCGCCGCTCATATCGGGCGCCTTCGGCGCCCGATATGAGCTGAGCTTTACTGGGGCGCTTTGGAGCTAAGGGGGGAGCCGGGCCCCCAGGGCCCCCCCATGGATCCGTCACTGGCCGGGATGGCTGTAGATTTTAACGTATATTTTACTTATATGAAATTATATTTTCCACGTAAGGCCCGGCAAATAGGGATGGTCGTGTCATAATACTCACTCCTAATTAAACTAATCTCTTCCGTAATCAAATAGTCCTAAAAAAACTGTTAGCACAAATGTGTGAACCAGGCAACAAAATGTTTTGTGGTATGCGAATTCGGGAATTATTGTTAACATCGTCAATGAACTAAATATGGTAATCGTGTCTGAAGTCGGTATGACTCATTGAGGTCATTTTTTGCCAGATGTTATAGTGTGTGTCCCTTTTACTAACTTCTGTGTATTGGTGCGTGTTTTCTTACAACGAGTTATTACCTTTTCATTTTGAATTTCTCCACCCCTCCCCCTCCCCGGGATGCGTGACTCAGTGGATAGAATCCATGTCTCTTGAACCACAGGCTCCGAGTGCAAGTCCCGGCAGAGCCTCTGAATAAGTTGATCTGATTCCCCGAATCCCTGCCAACATTTTGAGGGTTGGTGACGCCGTATAATACCGGAAGTTGGTGCGTAGATAAACCCCAACAATTATCAATATTATTCCCACCCCACTCGAACCCCCCCAACCCGGTTGTGACGTCACCAGCTGGATTTCTAGGGTCACGGTATTGGCGCCGCCGATGTGAAGAAAGCTGATGGAGGCGGGTTTCCACACGGTGGAGTCGGTGGCATTTGCGCCCAAGAAGCAGCTGCTCGGTATCAAAGGTATCAGCGAAGCTAAAGCCGACAAAATACTGGTAAGGGAGGTGTGCATCTGAGGTGCTGTTTGATATATTTAACTGTTTCGATATAGATGCTGGAACTGAGATGAGTTGGAGTATGATGCTTGTATATTGTACATATGCGGTATAGTTCCATTAAAAGGTTTTATTATTTGGCTTCACTATGCTGTCGGTCTTTTTGGACCTCGGCATCTCAGGTGAACTAGAGCTTATCTTGTGTTCTTAAAAACTTATTCGTAACTGCATCCAAGCAGATATATTGGATATGGATGTATGATTATTTTGACAGTGCTGTGACCTGATATTGTCTGTATTATTCAGGCGGAAGCGGCCAAACTCGTGCCGATGGGCTTCACCACGGCGACGGAGTTCCACCAGAAGCGCTCCGAGATCATCCAGGTCACCACCGGCTCCAAGGAGCTGGACAAACTGCTCGGGGGCGGAATCGAAACCGGCTCCATCACTGAGATCTTCGGCGAGTTCCGCACAGGTGGGAGCCCTGAGCTACTCAGCGAAGGTGGTAGAACCGTACCGGACGGCTGGAGTGCTGGAGAACATGTTCGATGCATTTTAACTTTGTTTTTTTGTGGTAGCAGGTGGGTAAATTTGATCCAAGCTCTAGCAAGGTAAGTACGATTTCATGAATGGAATCGAATAACTACCTGGCATGTTTTTCTTTCTGATTTGCTGTGCCCTACTCGCGTGAAGAAAGAGTGTACTTATCGACGGTAAAGTTGAGTGGGCGTAATCCGGTGCGATCAGGTTATGCTGTGTCCTGAGACCCAAGAGCGATGGAAGCCTGTTGCTCGCAGGTCCCGGGAGACAGCAGGAGATGGTGGGAGTCTTTTTTACCCTATTCCATGAATGGACGTTGGCGGGTCTTGTCGATTGCCTGTACAAAGTTGCCAAGTGATTATGTTTAATGAAATTTGTCGTTGTTTATACGGACCATAGTGGGCGTTCTGTTCTGTTTTGAACCTTTGTTCCTGGAAAGGTTGGGACAAAAAATCCCTGAGTCACCAGAGAAATGTTTGTAATCATGCAGTGCTGAAAAGAGATGTACAAAGCGGTGAGAGTTACATTTTCTATATCCTGAACTCTAACGGATAGACCATGCCGTCCGACTCACAAGTGTTATGGCGTGGTATTCGAACTCCTCTATGTTTTCCCCTGTATCTCTTGTCAGATAAGACAGCTCTGCCTCACTATATACTCCGCCACGGATTAGACACTGTTCTGCCACACTAGCTATCCACTCCATCGCCAGGTAGTATAGGGTGTCCCATATGTTTGTCCTCTGCCTCAGTGTGATATTCACGATATTTCCGGTGATACCTGGACCAGTCTTTTTGGGCACAGGACGGATAAGACCCAGTTATGACGCCAATGCGGCTGGCGCCTCTGTCTAAGCCTGACGTCATGATGCGGCCAGACCCCTTGGATTAATTGTAAATATTGAAGTAGAAAAAGGGTTTCTTTCCGACATCGGCTCATTTCCGTGCGGGAAGAACACATTGAGCCGGCGTGACACAGGACTTGTGGAGAAGTAACATGGGCTTTCCCGTCTAGTCATCGAGCGGTGAAGAACACTGGCATGGGGGAAGCGCTTGCTGAATAGACGGGCTGCAGTCCGCCCTGCGAGGGCGGGGCTGTGCTGGAGAGGCGATTTCTTTGGAATGAGGGCTGTGAGTGAGGGTGGCCGAAGACTCGGTGGTGGTTTCAATGTTACTCCTTTTTTCGTGCGAGCAATGATTTGTTGAAGCATTTAGGTGCCTTTTCACCAATTGCCTGTTTTTGTCGATGAATATGTGAATACTTGTTGAAATATACATACATGGCGGCGCGAAAGTGGGACCGAAGTGTTCGGAAGTTAGGCAATATATTAATGGGGAAGGGCAACAGTGTCCCCTAATTATATGTGCGATGAGTAGTAGGCACACTTCTTGGGTATCAGTGCCTTCAAACAATAGTTTTGGCTAAAAGTCCCCCCCCAAACAGCACAAAACCAGGAACTGCTTCCTGCGTAGTTTAGAAAACTGCCTGGTGGAAGTTTTTTTGGACGTCATCTGGAGCAATGTTCCGCAGCATAAGCAAACATTAGACCTAGCACACCTCATTGCCGAGATTCTGCACAAGACTGCTCTCCGGTTGTGGTAATTCCGCGCTGACGGTCTCAGTCCTGTGGAATCAGATGGTGCCTGGGATGGCGGCTGTGATTTTCGTGCCGGGTGTGTCGCTGGCACAATCTTCCCTCGCCAGGTAAGACGCAGCTGTGCCACACGCTGGCCGTCACCTGCCAGCTGCCGGTGGACATGGGCGGCGGCGAGGGCAAGTGTCTGTACGTGGACTCGGAGGGCACGTTCCGGCCGGAGAGGCTGCTGGCGGTGGCCGAGCGGTACGGCCTCAGCGGCGCCGACGTGCTGGATAACGTGGCGTACGCACGCGCCTACAACACGGACCACCAGACCCAGCTGCTGATACAGGCCTCCGCCATGATGGCCGAGTCTAGGTGGGCGGCCTGTAGGGGAGCGGCTGCTGGGGAACCTGCTATCCTCATGTGGAGGGCAGCACTGCTGCACCGGCGCTGGAGCGGGGTGGCAGGGACACTTAAATACATGTGCATGGGCGTTAAGACGTATTGACGTGGTATTGGCAAAGTATTGACGTGGTAGCTGCAAGACAGTCCATTTATAACCTTCACCCGGGTGTCGGGTGTGAGCCACATTCGCCATGGTGGGTAAGACTAATTCGAAAGCTAAGAGCTAGAAAGATGCAGAGAAGCGATCAAAAGTCACTTCAAAATTCAATAGAAGTTACGGGGTCATCTTTTGTCATTGATGTCACTAGAAGTCAACATTTCATAAATGAAGTGTACTTAAAAAATCTTGCTAATCGTATGAAATACTTGTCCGATTGGGGCTTCATACAGGGTGTTTCATAAAGAATGATATTTTTGAATTGATTATAATGCGGTTATAAACAGGTTGCTGTGGTATGATTTACATATCAATCGAAAGATGATTTTGGGACATTTAAGGTTATTCGTATTTTGATAGCTGTTTGGATATTTTTGCTAGTAAAAAGTAGTCTTAAAAATGACTTGAAAAACACTGTCTATCTCGCCTTCATCGAAAATTTTCGTAGAAATCACGTGCGTAACACGTGACAAGTATCACGCCAATGGCACTGCAAACATGATATCGTCACTATGGTACGTCTCAGTCCACATGCACATTGCCTCTGGAAATTAATTCTAAAAAAACACACCTCTCAAGCTTAGGAAAACTCGGGTCCAAGCAAGCAATCCCCAATTGGTCCATGTTCCTTGTTCTGCGGTGAACAGTGGGGTCTTTTGCGCTGTGTCCGCCGCATCCAGTCATTCATATGGAAGGTAAACCAATGAGCCATACGGAGCTTGAGCCAAAAACTTTTAACTTGTAATATTACTGAGACTTTTGCTTTTGATGTGCATGCTCACGTGCCATTTGTGTGTGCTGAAGCCTTTTTAGAGTGCTGCAGGTTCCGTTTTCTCAAATATAAGCGGGCATATATTATGTTTCTTGCACCATTTTCCGAGTACATTTAAGACGAGAGAAAACATGTGATGCAAATGAAACATATTTACATAAAAATGTCCTAAAATTTACCATTAAAATGAGTGTTTTCTGAACGGATTTGAAGGATTTTTAGTACTTTACTGAACATTTAAAAAATATCATTCTTTCTGAAACACCCTGTAGTTACCTTCCCCCATGCCAGGTACAAAAGTTACCGATGTTTTCCTAATTAGGCTGAAAGCGTTAGGTAGTGGATGAAACGTGGTGGACCTGCACCCCCCCCCTGCCTTTCCGACGTGTGCCCCTGGTGTTGATTCTTTTTGCGATTGGAAAGGTATTTTTCCCCCGTACTGACAATCTCATGAATTAAGCCCTTCCCCACCGTGCCTCCTCCGATCCACCGTCACTCCGGTGGGGATTTTAGAAACATACCCACTCGATCTCAACTATGCGAGATAGTGAAAAACGCAAACGTCGGTATATAGCCAATAATAGGTGATAATTGCATTATGTTGGTCAATTTTTGGCTCAAGTCAGTATTGAGGCCATGACAGTAAATTAGAGTCAAATTTCAGACATCATCCGATTTCTTGTTCCATCTAATTTAACCGTCGCCCCACCGGGGCCATCGATGGCCCCCCTAAGGTTTTTCCGGGATAGCAGAAAAACGACGAGGCGCAGCACCGCGGTTGAGAGCTCTACCTCTCACTGCATCATTTTCCCATCATCCCTGAAATTTTTTACCCCGGGTCACCCAAGGTCAGGTCACCAGACGAGGTCAACCAAGGTCACCTCACTTCACCTTTAGAGCTCTGTAAAAGCTACATTTCAAAGTCGATCGATTTGAAACTTCCTACACTTCATGGCCCCTCCAGGGTCTACAAGGTTCAAGGTCTACATCCGGGATTTTTTCGATTTCGTGCCCTGAGGTCAGGTCACGAGGCGACCTCTCCCATTGCAAAAGCATGGGGAAAAGCTATTTCATGATATAAAAGCCACAAAAATGATTGCAAATACTCAGACTGCTCAGAACAACGTTTTTGGACACCCTTTCACGGATCCCAGGGGTCATATTTGCCCTTTGACTTTTCCAAGGTCATCCAAGGTCACCAGAGGTCAAAAACAGTATTTTGACAATAACTTTTGACCTAATTGAGCTAGAGCGGTGAAACAAACACCATCGTGTTTGTCTTGTCACTGGCTTTCATTTGATATACGGCAAGGTCACTTTTTGACCTTTCGTGACCTCAGGTCATATTAGGTCACGAGGTGACCTCTGGTGGTCAAACCACTGGCGGGAGGTCTTTACGTTCCACATAGCGGAAAAAGTACTGGCAATTTGCTATCAAATGTACTTTACCAGGCCTCAATAGCTCTAATGACATAAGAGTCATGCCCAGTTTGCTTAATCATTGCATATTTGAGTGAAAATAGCCGATCTTGACCTAATTTGACCTCTGGTGGTCAAACCATTGACCTGAGCACTAAAACATGCGAAGTAATATCTTACTGAATTCACGCGAGCTTTCTATTGCACTTTGCAGATTTGCGCTAACGCCCATATTTTCGGAGTTAGAGGGGGGCCATCGATGCCCCCGGTGGGGCGAAGGTGGCGCCGGACCCCCGGTGGGGCGCGGGTTAATTATGCATAACCTTAACATGCTAGTTCAAAATGTATAAATGGCCTGACCTAAAGGAAGGTCAAGGCTATCATGTTCCAAACACCCCCTGCACTTGGGCGAGGGTCCAAAGCGTTGACAGTCGTCAGTGTTGTAGGAGGTGACGTGGTCCCCGGCAGGTACGAAAAGTCCCGAATAGTAGAGATGTAGCCCCAGCTACGTTCATGAGACCAATTCAGCTTCAGAATAGTCTCTTAGAATATGTAGAATTAATGCAGGTTTTAATTTTTGGGGTGAGGCTGGGTAATTCAGGCTCATGATCCGGCTTGACATGGCCTTTACTTGAATTACACAGGAAAAGCCAAGAATTATCAAGGAACGGGTATGCACGGCGGTGAAAAGTGCTGCCTTTCTTTGCCATCTCGGAAAAGCCTTGCGTGGGGGGAGGGTGAAGAGCCCCCAACAGGAGCGGATATTAATAGGCTGGATTCTACAGTTTCATGAATATATTGCGTACTATGTGAGTACTTATTTCGAAATTTACAAAATAATTCCCTTCACCTATTATCTGTAGGGGAATTTTAGCCTTTATTATCTAAAGGCTGTGCGTGGTTAGTGCTGATTGATTTGAATGAAACACGTCTGATAAGTAACTGAAGAATCTCGGTCCTCCGGGCCAGTTCTCTAACCCTCTACATCTCCGCGCGCCTCACCAGGTACGCGCTGCTGATCTGCGACAGCGCCACCTCCCTGTACCGGACCGACTACAGCGGCCGCGGCGAGCTGTCCGCCCGTCAGATGCACCTGGCACGCTTCCTGCGCATGCTGCTGCGGCTGGCGGACGAGTTCGGCATCGCCGTGGTCATCAGCAACCAGGTGGTGGCACAGGTGGACGGAGCGGCCATGTTCGCGGCCGATCCTAAGAAGCCGATCGGTGGCAATATCATGGCGCACGCCTCCACCACAAGGTACGTTCTGAGCGCTCAGTGAAGTCGTGGTAGTGTGGGTACATTTATGGGGCTGTTCGATGGGTTAGCCATATGAGATTTGCAACATCTTTAGCTCTCAATCGTGGTCTACTTGGGCAGGGGGAATATCTAGCATTGCTTGTAACAGGGGACATCAGCTGAAAAAGACATATTTTCTAGTGAAGCTTTATGTGGAGATTTTTGGACGATCGCCATCTCAGAATGTATTCATACGGCTTTCGAAATTGCAAATATTTTTGTTTCACTTTTGGTATACGCACCTTCCATGCTCGCCGCTAACGGCTCTCTCTCTCTCTCTCTCTTCCGCAGGCTCTCACTGCGCAAGGGGCGCGGTGAGACGCGGATATGTAAGATCTATGACTCCCCGTGCCTGCCTGAGGCTGAGGCCATGTTTGCAATCAATGCTGATGGTATCGGCGACGCGAAGGACTGAGTCTGCCGGCCGTGTAGGGAGCCCTGTGGCTCTCAGTTTATCTTATGCGAACGCTAGTCGTCCTGCTGGGACCAAGTCGGCGTCTCCAAGAAGGCTGAGTACCCTGGTAGTAGCGCTAGCGACTGCTTCAGTGGCTCCGGCGTGCCGCGGTGGTGCTGTCAACCAGTCACGTGACACTGTGGGAAAACGTCTGTGCTATATGAATGCAGCCAGTTGCGGTTGCTGAACATCACATGACTGTCCCTCCATGTGAGGTCTTGTGAAAGGTCGCAGGGAGCGCAGGCTTGGAACTTTATCGAGATCAGCCCTCGAGTTCTCCGCGGCAGAGCCACGCTCTCGTGGTTTTTACCGCGGTGCGAACGAATTACGTCAGCGCCTTTGTCTCAATTGTGTGAACTCGTTCACTCAGCTACCGGACGTTTTGATTAGAAAGTAGTATCTGTGTTGTGGTAAAAGTGAACCTGTCAGTGGGATATGAGGGTGCTCATCTGTGCTGTAGAAAATAGTTATGTTGCCTTAAGTACGGGGACCAGTAGAAGATTTGATTGTGTGCACGGGTGCCCCGTTGCTGAAGTGAAGCGTCTTTCGACAGTTATGTTGGTGTGTTGGTCAGATGTGCCGCTGCAGTCGTGTATAATTGTGGACCACACTACGCACCCCGATCTCCGCTCGGTTTCCGTGTCTGCTGGCGCGGTGCCGAGAACCAGTACTCTTCCTTGTTTCAGCCGAGTGCTTCTTTCGTGACTTCTCTCTGTCAGCTGTGTCACGTGGGTGTTGAAAGAACGCTGACAGTTGATGTTTCGGGAAAACGAGAAGGCAGTGACTCCGGGGTGAGCTGTGGAAGTGTCGCCCCTGTGCTCTGATGCTGCTGCACCTGAACATTCGAACCGTTCCGCGACTGTTCCGAACCCGCCGGAGCAATCGCTGCGTGACTTGCCACTGCTGACGCATCTGAACAGCTTAGCGCTGTCTCTTATTAAGGGGATGATATGAGGAAAATTGTGTACCTATGCTGCCACTTGTGTTATCATGATTCATATGTTTTATATGTTATAAAAATCTGATATCTGAAGGAAAGCTATGTTTGTTGCATCTTGAGGTTGGATATCTAAAGAGCAAAAAAGTGAAATTTTGGACTCGGAGTGACGTGCGAGGTCTTAAATCAGCTTTAGGATTCATAAACTCCTTCAAGCTCTCGTTTCGGCGGCGTGCTCTGGTGTTTAACCCCACCATACTTGAGTTGTGGACCCAAGCTCATTTGCGTCGGGCGTAGGATCAGGGCTCGTACTATGCAAATTTAGCGAGCTGAATTTGCAAACGTTAAATATCCTAGAACTGGATATCGCTTCTCATATCCAGAAAAACATGCCAGGTTAAACAGCGTTGTCCTTGTGTTGAACAACGATTTAGCGCCTCAGATTTACCCCCCGTATGGTCGCTGCTCCGTCAGACACGCCCCGTCGAGCCCGCACCGCATGAGACGGCTGTATCCGCGCGACATATAGGTGAAGGCTGCCAGTACTCCTTCACTGTGCGCCGCGGGAGTCGGCGTGACCGCCCTCCATCACCGAGGCGCTGACAGCCGGGCCGGCAAACCGTACAACGGCACTGCATCACTGATTGGCACGCGTTTTGGCGCGGTCTTGTTCCGCGTGGCCGGCAGAGCTAAAAAGCGCGCGCCCGAGTAAGGACATTGCCACTAAATGGCGGGAGTTCCCAGTGTGGCCTCGTGTGGCCTGCCGTGTAATTGAGACTTGACTGGCGCAGCGAAAACGCTCGCTCAACTTTGGCGATAACGCTGTCTAAATGGTTTTGATTCACGACTTTTGCGTTTTGTTAATGTTTTGTTCATGGCCGGTGATTGTTTCTGTATTCGCGGCACCGGCTTGCACAGTTTTCAGCAGGAGAATCGCGGCCCTGGCTGACCGCTTGCATTTCGCCCTCAGTGAGATTTTTTCGTTTTATCACTAGTTTTTATCATTTCATTAGATGTTCTGTCGCCATCCCCTTTTCAATTACTTCGATCAAGTGCTTGGTCAGTATGATCTTGAATGTTCTGCATCACTCACTTTGTTTTACTGTGTATGACTCGAGGGGTAGAATAGTCATGCTATTTATGAAAAAGTCTAGCGTCGTCGGATGAATAAATACAGACATAAAAATACATTCGAGTAACTATTGGAACAAACTAGTTTTTGCAACGTTACGGTATGTGCATATAGACATCCTTACAATTCTGTCCACGTTCTGTCTCATCACTCGGAAAGTGTTGCTTCTCAATGCAGCTTCGTATATTCACATATAAATAGCAGACGCAGTGTTGAAAGACAGCGTGCAAGCATCGTTACCACCTTTACTTTTCCGCCGCTGCGGATTTAGCTGTGGTAAGTGACGCCGTGGCTCTTGTGGACGGGGGCGGGGTGGTAGACGGGGGCGACAGCGTGAACAGGGGCGTGGTAGACGGGGGCGGGGGCGTGGTAGACGGGAGCAGCCTTGTGGACAGGGGCGTGGTAGACGGGGGGCAGCCTTGTAGGCGGGAGCGTGGTAGACGGGGGGCAACCTTGTAAGCGGGAGCATGGTAGACAGGGGCAGCCTTGTAGGCAGGAGCGTGGTAGACGGGGGCAGCCTTGTAGGCGGGAGCGTGGTGGACCGGGGCAGCCTTGTAGGCGGGTGCCGCCTTCGCGTAGCCGCCGTAGGTGACGTGTGTGCTGCCGCCCTCCGACTGCACGCTGTACTGGCCCTGCACGTCGTTTCCGTTGCTGTACTCCTGCTGCGAGAACGCGCCGCCGTAGTCGTTCTTGACGGCGTAGTCGAAGGCGTAGGGCCGGGCGTAGTGGTCGTCGTGTCCGTAGCCGTGCTGGGGCGCTGCGGCGGCGGTGGCGGCGAGGGCGGCAATCAGCAGGAACTGCAGAAAAGGGGACGCGTCACTTCTCAGCTTGAGTGATTATAGAACAAAGTTTTACAATTATTGTCAGTAGGTTTTAAACTTCAATTCATAATTCACAAGCCACGAAACTTTGCCAAGAAAAGTCGAACTGTGATTGGTAGCCAATTTTCGAAGTATTTTTGGAACTAGCACAGCTTACCTTTTCCCGCACACCTCCCGTCATTTTCCACCAGAAGCCTCACCTTCATGTTGACTCAGTAGTGCGTCAGTAGTTGACTGATGCCCCCAGTTTCTGTGCGGCCGTTTATATACCTCTCACACCCGCTGCAAGGCTGCGCCCGCGGCTGAATCGGTGGGGTGGCGTCGCCGCCGGCGGCTGTCAGTCTCAGGGTCAGGGTCAGTGCCGCCAAGGGACGGTGCGGCGCCCCCGCGCCCTGACCGGAGCCTGCAGGTCACCCTGGCGCCCGGTCCCGGCCGGACACAGCGCCAGTGCCGGCGGGAATGCGGCTGCGGCGCGGTCACGCCGCCTGAACCCGCCAAATGGGATAATTACACCGTGTCGAAGCCGCAGCAGATTGCTTGGCCCTGGCAGAACTGAACCGAACTGTGCTCCCAGTGACATGTCTCGGATAGTTGAGCTAATTCTCCTTCAAACGAATGCCTGGCGATTTGCAACTATGAATTAAATGCCAGAGACTACCAGAACATTTCGCATGCGATATCACAGATCTGAAGATCTGACGTGCTTGAGTGCCTTGTCTCGCCGACTTTGGTCGAGCGGCCGAGGCAGTGGAGTCCTCAATAAGCCCTAATTTGCTCGCCGTTGGAGTCAGGCGGCAGATGGGGGACCGTTCAAAAGGTCTGGGAAGTAGCTCTCGGTCGAGTGGCACTCGTCTGTGCTGAGAGTAACGTCGAGGTCGACGCCAAGCTCCCGGGCTGCGCGAGATGTTGGTACCGATGTCTCTAGGATTAATTCGAGGACAGGTCTGGAATTACGAGCCCTCTTCGGCACTAAAGGCCCAGCCTGCATTTGAGTGCTCAGGGAGTACCCCTCCGGATTCGTACTGTAGTCAGACGAAACACTGTGTGGTTTCCCGCGCTGTTTTTCTGTAAATCTCTGCTATTATGGGAACAGTTTTATGCTGGACCCTCGTCCCGTTGGTGAGGTGTTTGAACATTCCCTCGGGTTTTCCGACGGTGTCAGAATGTGGCGGTGTGAAACGCCGCCGTACATGGCATGCCATATTCTTGATCGATTAAGCGACATTTCTGTAAATTCTAGATTTGGGTCATCTCGGGTCAGGTCACCAGTCCGGGTCAAGCCACATCACCTCCAATTTTTAAGTGGCACCAGTGACTACAGGTTTAATCTATTGATCTGTTATTCATAGCGATAGGTCTACCCAGTGGCGTACCCAGGACCTGATTTGGGGAGGGGGCTAAGGGGCTGGAGCCTCCCCCGCCATGACCCCAGAACAGCCTCCGGCTATGCACTTGCTACAGGCACTGACATTTCGGGAGGAGTTGAGCCCCCCTCCCCAAGCCCCGCTTGTGTCCGCCACCGGAGCTACCGATTACCACAAGTTGTGGTAACGGGATTTTCAATATCGATACCCCAAGTTCGGGTACGGGGCATGACCTTCTCTTTGGAAATGCTTGGGAAAAACTGGGGATGACCGAAAATGGCTCATCTCTGCAGGTATGGCTTATAATTATTCTGCTAATAACTTCGTTCTGAATCGATATAGATATTTCATTTTGAGTTGACAAGATGTTTGCTGGCCTAGCTCTTCGAATCCTGGTTGCGTCGGTCCGGCACGTCCTGGTGTCGTGTCCGGAGTACGATAGTCTCAGTCTTTCCTATTTCGGTTCGCGTCTTCTCACACGGCCACAGCTGATTGGCCCGGACTCGGACATGATGGAGAAGGTGCTGGATTATCCTAGATTCACCGACTTCGTGATTGTATTTGAACCGGGCTGATGACTTGTGTTTTGATAGCGGGGGGGGGGCGTTCCAGCACAGATCGACCAGGCCCCTACATAGCATAGTTTCGGATTTCGTTCCAATTTCGTCCACTGGGTTGTCAGGAGCGTGCAATCCTGATCAGAGTTTATTCATTTCCTCAGACGTACGGTTCCGGAGTTATAGCTTGAAGAAAATCGTGAAAATCGCCGATTTCGTCAAAGCATGACGATGTACAACGATTATTTTCAGCCTTAACTTCCATTTCTTAGCTTCACGTGACACGGGATTAGACTGAGCATGTAACAACCAAAGTTGGAGAGTCTCGTTTTTTATTCAAAGTTTTCAAAATTGTAGAGATGTTTTAACCATTTTTTCCAACGATTTGTTTTAGGTGTGGCCAAAAATTCACGTTAAAGGTATCGATAGAAGAAATGTGCATCCATATCTTCTCTGTTTAGATAAGTCAATAATTTTTGCGTTCTAGACTTTATCAATGTGTAAATAGCCATAGAATGACGCCATGCGCGCAAAAATTGGCCGCCCGGCGCGCCCGGCCGGCGTCGGCGCGGCCGCCGGTGCGTGGGCACGGACAGTAGATTGACTCGGAAGCGTATGAACTGTTGCAATCGTGATTAAAGGTAGGAAATAAAAACAGAAAAACACGTGTTCAACAAAAGGGTGAAATCAATGTTATTTTAATTTGGGTAGGGGTGTATGACTCGCCATGTCTTAACGTTGCCTAGAAAATCGATTACGGATATGAGTCATACATTTGGATTTTGAAAATAAAGAGACTTGTGCATTTGTGCAAGCTTGGTCTGTTTTTCGTGTTGAAACGACATCGCATGCAACACGGATGAGCCTTGGCCGCAGTTGTGCGGTCTCCACCCAGGTTTGTGCGTCAGCCAGTGCGCAGCTCAGGAAGCTGGGAGCACATCCTCCACAGTATAACATTGTTATTTGAGCAGTTGGGTGTCGAATGAAGATAAGGCATGGATTTAAGATGGCTCCTTCGTTTCGGATGCCAGTTTTCTGCTGTCGGTTTTGGTGTTCACACTTTTTTGCAACATAGGAGTGGTGGAATGCCACGGGATAAGAGGACTTATTGTGCTGGCTAGAGGATTTAGTTTTTCTAGATTCTTGTGCCCGGCGCCGGCAGGCCTCGACTGGTCCCGGCAAGACCCAACGTGGTCCTGGCATTGGTCCCGGCAAAAAAGTCGGGTTGATAGTAAAAAATTGCAGCCTTGTCTTGTACGTTTCAACCAGGAGTTTGATTTTCTGTTTCAGCCCTGAATTATGTATAATTGTGTTATTTCACTTCATCTTGGAACGGAGCTGGTTACAACTAAATTAGCGCTTGTATTGCTGTGACAGCGTTAACCCACCCAAGACCCGCTAGATCGAGAAGACATCTCCAGTCCTGGTCATGGTATGTCACTTTTTAGCCCGACACCCCCCCTCCGTGACATCATGTATGAACAGCCCCGTATACGCTTAGATAAGACAATTTCTGGGTGTGTTCTTCAAATGTGAAGGAAAACTAACTTAATTGTACAAATTAACTAACCTCAATCTGATATGGGCCCCAAGCAACACAGGTCCTAGTTAAGACTAATACGCTCTCCAATCCTCAGTGGTCCCGGCACGGTCCCGGTACAGACCCAGTTGATGCCGGCAAAGTCCCGGTCGGGCCTAGGATCCGGTCCCGGCCCCGGGTCGCCGGGATAAAAAGAACCTCTGGTGCTGACCCCGTCGGATGTTTTTCACAAAAGACGCCTAATTACAAGACAGAGTAAATATAAATTCAGAAAATGTCACAAGTGCTCAAGAAGAACCAGACAGCAGCCGAAGGCAGTTACTGAAGAGCTGCTCGCTGCGGAGACACAATCATCATCGACTGACTCACGGGCGCTCCAACAGTTTCAGCCGAAGTCGATGTTTCCCATGTATGTACCTATTGCCGCTGCTGGACGGGACTACTGTAAGAACAGATAGGCTTTTAGTTGAACTGATACTTTGAAGTTGGTTCATTTTTCGCAGTGTGCTTTCAATTTGGTAGTACGGCTTTCGAAACGTAATAGGATGTACTTGGGATTTGTCATTTTATTTCAGAACCGAAGTGGTAAACGTCAAAGGGGAACATCCATCTTAACTATGAACCAAAGTAGGTCACTTTCATGCCCCAATAGAAATTAAAACTGTCTTTTGGTACATTGATTCAGCCTCCTCTGCCTCCTTTCCTGGTGAACCGAACCGAATGTCACTAAATATAATACACTTCTTTCATAACACAGCCCTTTAGCTATGAATTCGCTTCCTCCCAGGACCTGAACAATATTGATTCCACCTTGCTTTAGAATTCATACTTTATAACGTGTTATTTACGTTTCATACTGTTAATGAAGCCTTACTGAAGCCGAAAACAAAAGATGAAAGAAAAAGAAAGACTAAATTTTTTGTCAACGGCACTCCCTTACCTTATGAAAACTTTCACAATTCCGTGTGCTTATGTAGCTACATATTTCCCTAGCCATAGACATCGATAAATTCAAGAACGCAAAGTTTAATTGATGTTAATAGAAAACACAGGCACAGGGAAACATTTTGTCTGTAGGCTATTTTAAGGTGGCTGGCCACACTTAGAAAAACGGTTTCAATTGAACGCGAATTTCCAAAAACTTAAAAACAATTATTTTTAACAAAATAAATTCTCAAAGTTGGACATTATAATTTTAAATACAGTCAAGTTTTAAATGAGCATCCATAACGTAGGACTACACAAAAAATAATGATGGTATGCCACCATGTGTTGCCAAAACCACGGATTTGAACCATTTTCAGCAAGCTGTAACTCCAAAATCCGTATTTTGCGAAAATACATATTCTCAAATCTGAATTCTACGCCACTGATAATCCTGAGTACGGAGTTGGAACGAAATCTGAGACTGTGCTATGTACAATCCAGGTGGTGCCTGGTCGATTTGTCCTGGAACGCCCCAGGGAAAATGACAATGAGAATGGGGGCTTGTTTACGAACTGTGTCGTTTCCGCTTTTTGAAAAACCCTTCTTTGCCACACAGCTTTTCTCAGAACCTATTGGATCCATGAGAACCCACTTCCAGCTCTTTAGTATACAGACATGACTAAGAGCAAGGCATAGAGGTAACCAGGCAGTGTTCAGCGGATGTCTATTTTACGTTGTGTTTTTCTGGCAGTGAATGGGTGTTATATGACCTGTAGGTTTGGCGCGCCCTTAAGCCCAAATAATCAATTGAATCCTGATTGCAAAATAAATCTTATACACTGGTATTATATATGCGGGCACAGCCCTTTATCAGAATCAGCATAATACGATAGGTAAAATAATAAATTCTTGGTCATAGTGTAGCAAGACCTCGATTCGAGTTCATGCTCCTCACGGCGTCATGATGCTCCCCCCCCTGAAAGTTGGATGGTGCCCTCTGAAATGTCGCTTCCCACCCATGATGCACAAATCGGCGCCCACCGATAGGTTTGGGCGCCCACCTGATAGGTTTTGGCCGTGATTGTCTGTATTTGCGAGGCCGGTTCCCTCAGCTTTCAGCAGGAGAATTGCGGCGCTGGCTGACCACTTGCATTGCGCCCTCAGTGAGATTTTTTCAGTTATCACTGCATATAATTTCTTTAGGTGTTCTGTCGGCATCCCATTTTCAATCATCTCGGTTTAGTACGTGGTCAGTATGATCTTGAATGTTCTGCGTCGCTCACTCATTTTGTTTTGCTGTGTATGACTCGAGGCGTATAATAGTCATGCTATTCATGGAAAATTCTAACGTGGTCGGATGAATAAACTCAGAAAGGAAAATACATTCGAATCTCTATTGGAACAGACTAGTTTTTGCAACGTTACAGTATTTGCAAACCGACATCCTTACAATTCTGTTGACTTTATGCCTCATCACTCGGAAAGTGATTTTTCAATGCAGCTTCGTATATTTACATATAAATAGCGGACGCAGTGTTGAAAGACAGCGTGCAAGCATCGTTAACAACTTTCTTTTCCGCCGCTGCGGATTTAGCTGTGGTAATTGACGCCGTGGCTCTTGTGGACGGGAGCGGGGTGGTAGACGGGGGCGGCAACGTGGTAGACGGGAGCAGCCTTGTGGACAGGGGCGTGGTAGACGGGAGCAGCCTTGTGGACAGGGCGTGGGCCACTAAACTACGGGCGTGGACGGGCAGCCTTTGGACAGGGGCGTGACGGGGGCAGCGTGGAAGAGCCTTGTGACGGGGTTGACGGAGGCCTTTGGACGGGGGGCTTGAGCAGCCTTTGGACGGGGCGTGGTAGACGGGCAGCCTTGTGGACAGGGGCGGGAGCGTGGTAGACGGGAGCAGCCTTGTGGACAGGGGCGTGGTAGACGGGGGCGGCAGCGTGGTAAACGGGAGCAGCCTTGTGGACAGGGGCGTGGTAGACGGGAGCAGCCTTGTGGACAGGGGCGTGGTAGACGGAAGCACCTTTGGACAGGGGCGTGGTGACGGGGGCGGCGTGGTAGACGGGAGCGGCCTTGTAAGCGGGAGCGTGGTAGACGGGGGCAGCATTGTAGGCGGGAGCGTGGTAGACAGGGGCAGCCTTGTAGGCAGGAACCTGGTAGTCGGGGGCAGCCTTGTAGGCGGGAGCGTGGTGGACCGGGGCAGCCTTGTAGGCGGGTGCCGCCTTCGCGTAGCCGCCGTAGGTGACGTGTGTGCTTCCGCCCTCCGACTGCACGCTGTACTGGCCCTGCACGTCGTTTCCGTTGCTGTACTCCTGCTGGGAGAACGCGCCGCCGTAGTCGTCCTTGACGGCGTAGTCGAAGGCGTAGGGCCGCGCGTGCTGGTCGTCGTGTCCGTAGCCGTGCTGGGGCGCTGCGGCGGCCGTGGCGGCGAGGGCGGCAATCAGCAGGAACTGCAGAAAAGGGGACGCGTCACCTCTTAGCCTGATGAGCGGTTACAGAAAGAAGTTTTAAAAATATTGCCTGTACATTTTAAATTTCAATTCACAAGCCACGGAAGTCTTACAAGAAAACAGATAGTCAAACTGTGTGCGGCAGCCAGTTTTCGAAGTATTTTTGGAACTATTACAGCTTACCTTTTCCCCCACCTCCCGTCATTTTCCACCCGAAGCCTCACCTTCATGTTGACTCAGTAGTGCGTCAGTAGTTGACTGATGCCCCCAGTTTCTGTGCGGCCGTTTATATACCTCTCACACCCGCTGCAAGGCTGCGCCCGCGGCTGAATCGGTGGGGTGCACAGTGTTCTAAGGCAGGCCGAAATGGGGACATTACTCCACTTTCTGACTATTTCTTCAAACTGGTTTTCATGTTTGCAACTAGTAGTAAAGTAATCAGAGTGTCCGAAAATGGCAAGCAAAAAATGTGAGGCCTTTGAAGTCGACGCAACAGGGCATCAAACTGCTGCTTTTGAATCTCTCGCCACACAACACGGCAAAGGCCAAGAGCAATGCTCATTTTCGGTGTTTTTTTTTAGGCTAAGAAAACGTACAAGATGAGACAAACCATGGTTCATTGAAAAGCTTAAGGCATGAAGAATGCAATTTTGCAAACAGTTTTCTCAAGTGATCGATACAATTACATTTGGAGTGCAAAATATGTACTCTATACATTTCACACACATTTTGTGACCCCCCAATTGTCGATAAGCATACAAAAATTGCGTCGCCTACTCCACCCTGAGACCACTTTCAAACTATGAGAAGATGTATCGTCTACCTGCCCTGCAAGTTTCAGCTGCGTCACGCTGCGGCAGTGGTGGTGGTGACATATTATACAAGGGCATGTCGCGCGCGCTGTCGGTCGGGGGCGGCGGCCGTCGGGGAGATATGCCTGCAGGCTTGGAGGGAGGTGGGCTGGGGTACGGCAAAAGTGCAGTGCATTGGTTACAATGATTTAAATGAGCTTTTGTTGTTGAAATTGCTTGTCGATTGGACTTTTAACCTACTGTCATTGACGTTTTCCCTCAATAGTTGTGAAAAAGTGCAAATGTGATTGCAATCTTTGCGGTGAAATTTGCTCAGGCTATTGTCAGATTTCACGATGGAGTGAGAACTGAGATAAATAAATGTACCCTTCCTCATTTGTAAAGGTCACTTCAAATAGCCTCAGGGAATGGAGTCTCACAGCACGCACGCCCACTTGTTGCATGTTCTTTGTATCGTCAGTTGAGCTTCCAACTGGATGCTGTAACCATGGAGGTGCGAATTAGTGTAGAAACGCGGGTAAACCTGCTTATAGCTGATGCGGAATTTTTACTTGGGAATTTCATTGATAGAGGAACGGGCAGCTCACTGGTCTTACCAAGTAACTAAGTTTAACACAGAGTGACATAAAACGTGAGGCAGGTTCTTAGGAAAAATAGTTCCTTGCGATCGACGCAACGCTAATTCCGTAAAAAAATTCGGTCTGGTCATGGACCAAGCCAAAGTTTCGTATATATTCTGTAGGAATCTGATAATATCGTGCTGGTGTATGAACAAACATATCACCGCTGAATGCGATCAATTTCGTCTTCCTGGCTACATGGAGAAACGCACCCAAGGGGGGGTGCGCGTGCGGAGGTGGTTATATACAATATAACTGGAACTATAGCAGCATTTGTGCAGCAAATGAGGGTCTGATCTTAAAAAAAATTTTGAACTTGACCTGTGACCTTGACCCTGAGAAGCCTTAACTATAAATTCGTATCATAACATATGTCGTACTGAGTAATGTCATCTGACCGGAATACTGCAGTCAATGACCTTGACATGTGACATTTGACCTTGACCTTGACTTTCATCTGGCTTGATATTGACACATGACCTGATTATATGACGTTGTGATGTCACCACTAGGTCTACAGTGCAGGCGCACTGGTGCCACCGCCCGAGTGCGACGGTCTCAAAATATATAGGTCTGACTTGGAAGGCCTATAAGAAAAAAATTATTTACCGATTTTCAAAATTTCTTCATTAATTTAGGCGCTCATAAAAGCTCTCAAATGTGGCCGACTAGCGTTTTCCGGCGGTGAACGGTTCTCTGGCTACTTTGTAAAAATAGGTGCGGGCACTTAACCCTCGCCCCACGGGGGGGCCATTGATGGCCCCTAAGGTTTTTCCGGGATAGCAGAAAAAACGACGAGGCGCAGCACCGCGGTTGAGGGCTCTACCTCTCACTGCATCATTTTCCCATCATCCCTGAAATTTTTTACCCCGGGTCACCCAAGGTCAGGTCACCAGACGAGGTCAACCAAGGTCACCTCACTTCAACTTTAGAGCTCTGTAAGAGCTACATTTCAAAGTCGATCAATTTGAAACTTCCTACACTTCATGACCCCTCCAGGGTCTACAAGGTGTATATCCGGGATTTTTCGATTTCGTGCCCTGAGGTCAGGTCACGAGGCGACCTCTCCAATTGGAAAAGCATGGGGAAAACCTGTTTCATGATATAAAAGCCACAAAAATGATTGCAAATACTCAGACTGCTCAGAACAGCGTTGTTGGACACGCTTTCACGGATCCCAGGGGTCATATTTACCCTTTGACTTTTCCAAGGTCATCCAAGGTCACCAGAGGTCAAAAACAGTATTTTGACAATAACTTTTGACCTAATGAAGCTAGAGCGGTGAAACAAACACCATCGTGTTTGTCTTGTCACTGGCTTTCATTTGATATACGGCAAGGTCACTTTGTGACCTTTCGTGACCTCTGGAGGTCAAACCACTGGCGGGAGATCTTTACGTTTCACATAGCGGAAAAAGTACTGGCAATTTCCTATCAAATGAACTTGACCAGGCCTCAATAGCTCTAATGACGTAAGAGTTATGACCAGTTTGCTTAATCATTGCATATTTGAGTGAAAATAGCCGATCTTGACCTAATTTGACCTCTGGTGGTCAAACCATTGACCTGAGCACTAAAACATGCGAAATAATTTCTTACTGAATTCACGCGAGCTTTCTATTGCACTTTGCAGATTTGCGCTAACGCCCATATTTTCGGAGTTAGAGGGGGGCCATCGATGGCCCCCGGTGGGGCGAAGGTGGCGCCGGACCCCCGGTGGGGCGCGAGTTAAGAGCCCCTCTCCACTGCGTGTGTTAAGTGAAGGTTCAATAACGTTTTCAATATCAAGCATATATCTATTTTACGTTTTCAATATCAAGCGTATACACCTAAAGTGACTGCAAATTAACTAGAACGTCCATGCAAAGCTCCCTTATTATCATATTGACGTATAGTTTTTTTGTTGCTGACCTAGGGTCAAACCCTCTGGGGCCACCCCCCCTCCCTGGGTCAAGCAGAGATCTCCAGTCTTGTCCCTGCCCCTGACATGGCACCAAACTAGTACTTGGGGACCACTGAAAGCGACACTTGTTCTGCAAATCAGTACTTCGGTCCTCCAAAACCAGCATTTGGGGGTATACTAAGACTGCCTACCGTGGCCCCCTGGAACTTGCTCTAATGAGACCCTGATGCTAACTCTTAGCGGGTGAGGAAGGGGGTTGATGCTTAAGGATGATCGCTGAGACTGGCGCTCGGGAGACCTGACGCAAACCCCAGAGGGCCCCTGAGAATAATTCCTGGAGGCCTCCTAGACCAACACCCCTGAGACTAATTGTCGGGTCTTTGAGACTGATTCTCAGGGGCCTTCCTTACACAAAACTCAAAGGTCCTCTAGAAGTAACTCGAGCTTCCAAGATTAGTATTTGGGGGTCTCTGAGACTAGCTCTGGGGCTCCCTGAGACCAACACCTGGCGGTACTCACAAGGCTAATTTTCAGCCCCATCCCCCCCGAATAGCTGTCAGGGGGCCCCTAAGACTGATTCCCAGACCCTCTTAGGCCAGCACTGAGAGGGGACTGACAATATTTCGGGGCATGGAAGATAAATTATCGGCAGCACCGCTGAGACCAACTATCGGACCTCCCAGACTTTCTCTCGGGAAGAGGGGGGGGCTAAGACTAACTCTCGGGAGGCATCCAGATTAGCTCTCGGGGTCCCTTGAGGCTGACTCTCGGGAGGGGAGGGGGCGGGAATAACTCCCGACAGCCCTCTGAGACTATCCCTGGTGCGCCTCCTGAGACTAACACTCGGGGGATGCCCCCGAGACGGAGTCTTTAGCACTCCTGAGATTAAGTCTCGAATGCCCCAGATTAGTCCTCAGGGGCCTAGGGTTTACTCAGAGCCCCCTGAGAAGGACTCCTGAGTCTGTGAGACCAAAACTCTGGAAGAATTCTGGAATAACTCTAAGATCCCTAAGATTATCTCCCGGATACCCCTGAGACCGACTCGCGGGGGTCCTCTGAGGCTTTGAGGTTGCTCGAGGTCAACGTATTCTTTGCAGGAACTAAGTGGAAACCTAAATTTTGTGGCATAATAGCTAACAGAGCAGAGTCGTAGAAAAACTTTCTCCACCATTGAAATGTTTTTGTCGAGCCCGATCAGATTATATATTTTATTTTATTTTATTAGGGCTACTCCCAGCAGGCACACTTGCCCAATTACAGGGAGTATTGGCGTGGGTGTTTAAGGATCCTCTCCACCGGGTCAGATCGGACACGGAAGGCGGTTTCCCGCCGTGCGGATTGAACCGACGTTAATCCATGCTATCCGATCCGTAGAATGGCAACAAAGCCACTAGGCCACCCCGGCCCCGGCCCCGTATATCTTATAATCTTGTCTAGTCAAATTTCAAAATTAACCTGCTTTGACCTAGAGCCGGGCTTAGGTCTGTATGGTAAAAAGAATATTAATTAAACTGCAGTGGAAAGTCAGACACGGCAACGTAAAAATAAAACGCTCATTGTGATTCTCGACAATTTTCAACTCTCGCAAGTTAATGGAAATTTACCAATTGCCCGATGCAATTCTAATGGAAAGATCGCGACCCGTACCCTGTCCCAGGTTATCGATATGAAAATCCTGCTACGAGCAATTATCTTGCTCGGTGACCTTACATGTGATTGGAATCTATGTACGATAGGTTAAATTTGATCTTACTGATGCACCTCCAAAGTTCTTTCAAGGTTATGTCTCTTGACCTGGGTTGGTGGTCTGACCTGATATGACCCACACCTAAAAATTTTGCCAGAAGCTGCAAAAATGTCGAGTTAGATGTAGATGAAGTACGGTGGCGCTGCGTGATGATGTTTTTTTACTACCTGTGGAAACCTGAGGAGGCCGGTTGCCCGCCTCCTCAGTAAATAGAGCAATGAGTCCCCTTTACGTTGTCACTCCTTACCTCCCTAGAGAGGTCATTGGTCAATTGTACAAAACTTACATACTTCCGTTGTACGATTACTGCGATTCGATACGACGATACGACGAACTAATTCGATGCGATACGACGAACTAATTACAGTAACTGACAGCATGAGGCTGGAAAGAATGCAGAATAGAGCAGCGCGACGGGAGCCAGTTTCGGAACGTCAACGGACAAATTATTGTCAGAATTAGGCTGGCCAGCATTAAAAAATAGGAGGTTGGTTCACAAATTACAAACATATCACAAACTAGTAAATGCAGGGAACGAAATTCCATGTTACATGAGAGAATTGTTACCTACCTCCAGGGCATTCACAGGACTCCGACTCAGAAATGTAGCGTCCTATACCCTACCCGCATACCGAATTGCACGTTGCAACTATTCCTTCGTGCCGGCTACAACTAGGGCTTGGAACAAATCGCCTATTTATTTAAGACAGACACAATCTAGGGCCATCTTCAAAAAGCAGGTACATTTTGTGTATGGACGAGGGGCTCCTCCTATATACAACAATTCAGGTTCGAAACTCGGTAACATTCTTCGCATACAATTACGAGTTGGTTTAGCGCGTCTGAAAGACCACCAATTTAAGGTTGGGAAGACAACTTCCCCGATATGTAACTGTGGAGATAGCAGGGAAACATCCACACATTATTTTCTTATTTGTTCATTACATCGAGAACATAGACAAAAACTGTTTTCTTCTCTAACAGCAATACTGGGAGCTGGATTCATCAATCTTAACCAAAATAAAAAGATGGAAATGCTTGTTTATGGCACGGATTGGGATAAAAATTGCACTCACAGAGTTGCTTTCGCATTTAAAAAATTCCTCATTGCGACGGCGCACAGCGCGACTTAGTAGCGCATGAACGCGGTGAAGCGAGCGGCGCGGCGGCTGGCAGGCGGCGCTGTGGCGGGTGTCCGGCAGGTCGGGAAACGACCTTTCGCGGCGTCCTGGGTCCACTATCATTTTGTTTTGTCACATTGTTTTCTGATTCTAGAATCTTTACCACTGTGGCACGGATTGGTACCGGGATTTAAGCCTTGTGCTTTTGTGCCTCTCCGTGATGAATGTCATGCTGATGTCGCTACTGTTAATAAAGTTGTGTTGTTGTTGTTGTTGTTGTTGGGTGCGTGTTAATTCTCATAAGATTTGACACTTGCACGATAAACATTTCGTAAAGACAATGCAATATCATTGCAAGCAACCAATTCCAAAAGCAATCGCTTTGTTTGCGGTGATAAACATAAGGCTGTACTAATGCGGTGGTCAAAAACCGTCTGCATACCTTAGGTGCTAAAATTTGGAATTTATGGTAAGAATGCAAGTTTATTTTATCAAAAGATAATTTATGAAGCAAACTATTTGAGGTGTCTAAAAGGTAAATTTCAACTGCCAACAGGTCAAGCTAGGTCACAAAAGAAAAGGTCAAACAAATTAAGTCAAAAATCTTAAAATTAAAAAAATCTCAAAATAATGTATGGTTCAAGAGGAGTTGAATGATATACAAAACGTGTTAGTCAGTCAATGTGTTTTTGAGTTATCAAGCATCAAAGATGAGTCTACAAGGTGATCTCCCGAATATACAATCTTCAGTGTTTTTTACCTCCGGCTTCGAGAGGACAGGCCAGTGAACACCTTATCAACTTCGTATATTTACATATAAATAGCGGACTCAGTATTGAATGACAGCGTACAATCATCGTTAGCACCTTTACTTTTCCGCCGCCGCGGATCTAGCTGTGGTAAGTGACGCCGTGGCTCTTGTGGACGGGAGCGGGGTGGTAGACGGGGGGCGACAGCGTGGACAGGGGCGTGGTAGACGGGGGCGGCAGTGTGAACAGGGGCGTGGTAGACGGGGGCTGAAGCGTGGTAGACGGTGGCGGGAGCGTGATAGACGGGGGCGGGAGCGTGATAGACGGGAGCGGCCTTGTAAGCGGGAGCGTGGTAGACAGGGGCAGCCTTGTAGGCAGGAGCGTGGTAGACGGGGGCAGCCTTGTAGGCGGGAGCATGGTGGACCGGGGCAGCCTTGTAGGCGGGTGCCGCCTTCGCGTAGCCGCCGTAGGTGACGTGTGTGCTGCCGCCCTCCGACTGCACGCTGTACTGGCCCTGCACGTCGTTTCCGTTGCTGTACTCCTGCTGCGAGAACGCGCCGCCGTAGTCGTTCTTGACGGCGTAGTCGAAGGCGTAGGGCCGCGCGTGCTGGTCGTCGTGTCCGTAGCCGTGCTGGGGCGCTGCGGCGGCGGTGGCGGCGAGGGCGGCAATCAGCAGGAACTGCAGAAAAGGGGACGCGTCACCTCTTAGCCTGATGAGCGGTTACAGAAAGAAGTTTTAAAATATTGCCTGTACATTTTAAATTTCAATTAACAAACCACGAAACTTCCAAGAAACCAGATAGTCAAACTGTGTGCGGCAGCCAGTTTTCGAAGTATTTTTGGAACTAGTACAGCTTACCTTTTCCCCCATACCTCCCGTCATTTTCCACCCGAAGCCTCACTTTCATGTTGACTCAGTAGTGCGTCAGTAGTTGACTGATGCCCCCAGTTTCTGTGCGGCCGTTTATATACCTCTCACACCCGCTGCAAGGCTGCGCCCGCGGCTGAATCGGTGGGGTGCACAGTGTTCTAAGGCAGGCCGAAATGGGGACATTACTCCACTTTCTGACTATTTCTTCAAACTGGTTTTCATGTTTGCAACTAGTAGTAAAGTAATCAGAGTGTCCGAAAATGGCAAGCAAAAAATGTGAGGCCTTTGAAGTCGACGCAACAGGGCATCAAACTGCTGCTTTTGAATCTCTCGCCACACAACACGGCAAAGGCCAAGAGCAATGCTCATTTTCGGTGTTTTTTTTTAGGCTAAGAAAACGTACAAGATGAGACAAACCATGGTTCATTGAAAAGCTTAAGGCATGAAGAATGCAATTTTGCAAACAGTTTTCTCAAGTGATCGATACAATTACATTTGGAGTGCAAAATATGTACTCTATACATTTCACGTACATTTTGTGACCCCCCAATTGTCGATAAGCATACAAAAATTGCGTCGCCTACTCCACCCTGAGACCACTTTCAAACTATGAGAAGATGTATCGTCTACCTGCCCTGCAAGTTTCAGCTGCGTCACGCTGCAACAGTGGTGGTGGTGACATATTATACAAGGGCATGTCGCGCGCGCTGTCGGTCGGGGGCGGTGGCCGTCGGGGAGATATGCCTGCAGGCTTGGAAAGAGGTGGGCCGTCGTACGGCGAAGGTGCAGTGCATTGATTACAATGACTTAAATGAGCTTTTGTTTGTTGAAATTGATTGTCGATTGGACTTTTTAACCTACTGTCGTTGACGTTTTCCCTCAATGGTTGTGAAAAAGTGCAAAGGTGATTGCAATATTTGCGGTGCAATTTGCACGGGCTATTGTCCGATTTCACGATGGAGTGAGAACTGAGATAAACAAATGAACCCTTCCTCATTTGTAAAGGTCACTTCAAATAGCATCAGGGAATAGAGTCTCACAGCACGCACACCCACTTGTTGCATGTTCTTTTTATCGTCAGTTGAGCTTCAAACTGGATGCTGTAAACATGGAGGTGCGAATTAGTGTAGAAACGCGGGTAAACCTGCTTATAGCTGATGCGGCATTTGTACTTGGGAAATTTCATTGATAGAGGAACGGGCAGCTCACTGGTCTTACCAAGTAAGTAAGTTTAACACAGAGTGACACATAAAGGGGGCACGTGCCCCCCGATCGACCCTCGGCGCCCCCTGAAAGGTCGATGGCGCCCCCTGAAATGTCGCTTCCCACCCCCCCCCCAGGACGTGAAAGTCGGCGCCCACCGATAGGATTTGGCGCCCACCTGATAGCTTTTGCCGGTCATAAGTGGCGCCCCCTGGTCCGGATGGCGCCCCCGGTCCGGATGGCGCCCCCGGGAAGGTGCCCCCCTGATCGGCAATCCTGGATCCGCCTATGGAGTGACATAAAATGTAAGGCAGGTTCTTTGGAAAAATAGTTCCTTGCGATCGACGCAACGCCAATTCCGTAAACAATTCGGTTTGGTCATGGACCAAGCCAAAGTTTCGTATATGTTCTTTCGGAATGTGATAATATTTTGCTGGTGTATGAACAAACATATCACCGCTGAATGCGATCAATTTCGTCTTCCTGGCTACATGGAGAAACGCACCCAAGGGGGGGTGCGCGTGCGGAGGTGGTTATGCACAACATAACTGGAACTATAGCAGCATTTGTGCAGCAAATGAGGGTCTGATCTTAAAAAATTGAACTTGACCTGTGACCTTGACCCTGAGAAGTCTGAACTATAAAGTCGTAGCATAACATACGTCCTACTGAGTAATGCCATCTGACCGGAATACTGCGGTCAATGACCTTGACATGTGACCTTTGACCTTGACCTTGACTTTCATCTGGCTTAATATTGACACATGACCTGATTATATGACGTTGTGATGTCACCACTAGGTCTACAGTGCAGGCGCACTGGTGCCACCGCCCGAGTGCGACGGTCTCAAAATATATAGGTCTGACTGTGAAGGCCTATAAGTAAAAAATTATTTACCGATTTTCAAAATTTCTTCATTAATTTAGGCGCTTATAAAAGCTCTCAAATAAGGCCGAGTAGCGTTTTCCGGCGGCGAACGGTCTCTTGCCACTTTGTAAAAATAGGTGGGGGCACATAGGAGCCTCCCTCCACTGCGTGTGTTAAGTGAGGGTTCAATAACGTCTCTAATATCAAGCATATCGCGCGTTTACACCTAAAGTGACTGGAAATTAACTAGAACATCCAAGCAAAGCTCCCTTATTATCATATATACATATAGTTATTTTTGTTGCTGACTTAGGGTCAAATACCTGACACTCATGCCCGCTGCGGTCAGTTCTTGACATTTATATGTTGTCCACATCTGTGGTAAAAGGGGCTTTGGATTGATGCCAGAACTATTGATCTGGGATTCATACTTCTTCAGTTATTGAATTATGTCCCCACTTTCAGCTCCAATAGAACACTGTGGGGTGGCGTCGCCGCCGTCGGCTGTCAGTCTCAGGGTCAGGGTCAGTGCCGCCAAGGGACGGTGCGGCGCCCCCGCGCCCTGACCGGAGCCTGCAGGTCACCCTGGCGCCCGGTCCCGGCCGGACACAGCGCCAGTGCCGGCGGGAATGCGGCTGCGGCGCATTCCCGTGATTATTATTATTCCGTGGACGGTCCTACTGATGAAACCGCTCACTTACCCCTCCCTGACCACGGGTGAAGATTGGGATGGGGGAAGGGCGCTTTTACAGGCGCCCGGCCCTACGCCTTCGACTACGCCGTCAAGAACGACTACGGCGGCGCGTTCTCGCAGCAGGAGTACAGCAACGGAAACGACGTGCAGGGCCAGTACAGCGTGCAGTCGGAGGGCGGCAGCACACACGTCACCTACGGCGGCTACGCGAAGGCGGCACCCGCCTACAAGGCTGCCCCGGTCCACCACGCTCCCGCCTACAAGGCTGCCCCCGTCTACCACGCTCCCCCTTACAAGGCCGCTCCCGTCTATCACGCTCCCACCCCCGTCTATCACGCTCCCGCCCCCGTCTACCACGCTCCAGCCCCCGTCTACCACGATCCTGTTCACACTGCCGCCCCCGTCTACCACGTCCCTGTCCACGCTGTCGCCCCCGTCTACCACCCCGCTCCCGTCCACAAGAGCCACGGCGTCACTTACCACAGCTAGATCCGCGGCGGCGGAAAAGTAAAGGTGCTAACGATGATTGCACGCTGTCATTCAATACTGAGTTCGCTATTTATATGTAAATATACGAAGCTGATAAGGTGTTCACTGGCCTGTCCTCTCGAAGCCGGAGGTAAAAAAAACACTGAAGATTGTATAATCGGGAGGTCACCTGGTAGACTCATCTTTGATGCTTGATAACTAAAAAACACATTGACTGGCTAACACGTTTTGTATATCATTGAACTCGTCTTGAGCCATACATTATTTTGAGTTTTTTTTATTTTAAAATTTTTGACTTATATTGTTTGACCTTTTCTTTTGTGACCTAGCTTAACCTGTTGGCAGTTGAAATTTACCTTTTAGACACCTCAAAAGTTTGATTCATATTTATCTTTCGATAAAATAAACTTGCATTCTTACCATAAATTCCGAAATTTTAGCACCTAAGGTATGCAGACGGTTTTTGACCACCGCATTAGTACAGCCTTATGTTTACGCCGCAAACAAAGCGATTGCTTTTGGAATCGGTTGCTTGCAATGATATTGCATTGTCTTTACGAAATTTTCATCGTGCAAGTGTCAAAGCTTATGAGAATTAACACGCACCCACGCGAGGGGGCGGGCAACCGGCCTCCTCAGGTTTCCACAGGTAGTAAAAAAACATCATCACCCAGCGCCACCGTACTTCATCTACATCTAACTCGACATTTTTGCAGCTTCTGGCAGAATTTTAGGTGTGGGTCATATCAGGTCAGACCACCAACCCAGGTCAAGAGACATAACCTTGAAAGAACTTTTGAGGTGCATCATTAAGATCAAATTTAACCTATCGTACATAGATTCCAATCACATGTAAGGTCACCGAGCAAGATAATTGCTCGTAGCAGGATTTTCATATCGATAACCTGGGACAAGGTACGGGTCGCGATCTTTCCATTAGAATTGCATCGGGCAATTGGTAAATTTCCATTAACTTGCGAGAGTTGAAAATTGTCGAGAATTGCGATGAAAGTCTTATTTTTACGTTGCCGTGTCTGACTTTGCCAGTGCAGTTTGATTAATATTCTTTTTACCATACAGACCTAAGCCCGGCTCTAGGTCAAAGCAGGTTAATTTTGAAATTTGACTAGACAAGATTATAAGATATATGGGGCCGGGGCCGGGGTGGCCTGTAAACTAGTTGGGCGGGTGGCCTGTAAACTGTAAACTAGTTGTGCATTCAGACTCCAGCAGAATGAAAGGGTGTCGTGAGTTAGTCACGTACAATCATTAGATTTCATTAGCCAGGTGCAGTATTAAATGAACAGGCAGTCGTTCGTCAGACATTTCTCAAGCGAACCTTCAAATAGTCAGGGTGTTTAAAACGACCCTAGGGTGTTTAAAACCACCCTAGGGTCGTTAAACGGTCCTGACCGGTCAGGGTGGTTTTAACGACCCTAGGGTGTATATAACGACCCTAGGGTGGTTATAACCACCCTGGTCCGTCAGGGTCGTTTTAACCACCCTAGGGTCGTTTTAAGCACCCGGATTTTCTATCCAGCCTGTAAGATATACAAAGCTTTGAGAGAACTGGGAAGACCGGCTAACCATTATACTGAGATCGAGGTCACTAAGAGGGAAAGAAACATGAGTTTGTGTCTTTTAACCGTTTTAACTGTAGGAAAACCGCTTCAGGTGTACACTGTACAATCACCACAGGTGGCAGTCGCTCGATGCCGAACTTCTTGTAGGTGTCCTGTTGCCGCTGACAATTTGAACATGTCCAGCCTGAAATGGGATCGCCATGCATGTACTGCTGGATACATTGGTGGAGACTGATTTGTGCCAGCGGGTCCGGATTTGGAGGCAGCGCTAATGGCATCAGAGTAAAATTCTCGAACGAGACAGATTCGTAGCTGCAAATGGTGCAGAGAAGCACAGACTTCCTGCCCGTAGAAAAGCCGGGATATGATGGAATCGTTTGCCTGACAAAACTGATGCCAGGTAATATCACCAGCTCTGTAACCATCCAATTCTTTGGGGACTGGTAAAGGTTTTTCGGAATGAGCAGCAGCATTCAGATCTCCATGTAGCCATTCCAGCATAAACAGTAAAGTAGCAAATAGCAAAGTAGTTGCATAATTGAAAATGCAACTTCTTTGCAAGTAGTTGTATTTTATGCTGCATTTTTATGAAACAAGATTGTGGTGCATTATTCACTTTTTACGCTGTGTTCCGTTACTTCTACGCAGCTAGTGTAAGTTACACTTTTTATTAAATGGGGCTCTGGATATGTTCCATGATGATGTAATTCCCATGTCTAGAAATGGCTAACGTATGAAAATGTGTGAATGTTGCCAACGTGTCTAAAATGTCTTTAGCGAAATCAGGTGTCGGAGTCGACTCAGTCTCGGTGTCAACATTGACTCCGGACTAAATTTCGACTACGAGTCTCTCCAAGCTCAACTCTGACCCATTTCTTGTTTGTTTGTTCCTGAATTAAACTACGCAGCGTGTGGGTCCGTGTCACATAATGCGCATTCGCTGCACGGTACAGATAGTGCGTTTCCATGCGGCTTGCCCGGTCTGGTCAAAGACTCGGCGACCTGTGAGTCCTTCCTTTGGGCCGCACCTTTCTGCGGTTTGCTTACAGCTCTGCTGCGGTATAAAACCGGGCCACTGCTGGGTGACGCTATCTGTTCACCCGGGAACATATCGCAGCCAATACGAAGGTAAGCGACTGAAACCTTCACCGTGTAACATTAGCCTAAAAATTAGAAGAAACATCAAGTCGATGTAAGACGATAAGGGCATTGTGGTACTTTTCCTCAGTTTCTTTTATACGTTTGTTCTTACGTTTGTTTACTTTGCGGAAATGTTCTGAGATAAAATTACAGAACTAAAATTATGTAGTTGTACGTAATTGCATAGCCGTCAAGTTGTAATCCAACACAAACAAACCAACATTAAAGCATTATGTTATGCCTATGGTAAGCCAGACGACACATGTTCTGGAATAATTATGAAACATATTTATGTGGGCGTATGAGTCTGTGTGCAGTTTAATCGGACCCAGGGTAACAAAAAGGCGCACGCTATACTGAAACCCCCGTTTATTCCCGACTTTCTATAAAAAACAATGTTTTACACGATTTTCCACCCTTTAACACCCCCCCACAAACGGTCTTGATTCGCCTGCTACAGAACGGCTGCTCTGCCCCATAATGGATTGTTGTGTGAGTTCATCTTGCATTTCTTGTCCCAGTTAATAATCTTACCTCACATTCATTGACACAAACAAAGGAAAAACTACTGATATGGAATGATGGAATTATTTAGAATACATTGCGAATGCAGATAAATAATAAACGACCTAACATTTCCCCCCGTTTCTTACAGTTTCTGCTGATTGCCGCCCTCGCCGCCACGACCGCCGCAGCGCCCCAGCACGGCTACGGACACGACGACCACCACGCACGGCCCTACGCCTTCGACTACGCCGTCAACGACCCGCACTACGGCGCCCAGTTCTCCCAGCAGGAGCACGGCGATGGCAACAACGTCGAGGGACAGTACAGCGTCGTGCTGCCCGACGGCCGCACACAGAACGTCAAGTACCACGCTGACCACCACGGCGGCTACAACGCAGAGGTCACCTACGACGGCTACGCCAAGGCGCCCGCCTACCACCCCGCTCCCGTCCACAAGGCCTCGCACCACGCTGCTTCGGCTTACCATGCCCCCAAGCCTGTGTACCACGCTGCCCCCGTGTACCATGCCCCGAAGCCTGTGTACCACGCTGCCCCCGTGTACCATGCCCCGAAGCCTGCGTACCACGCTGCCCCCGTCCACAAGGCTGTGTATTAGTCGCCCTCCATCATCTGAATGTCTGCTTCCGTCATCTGTGTGCTACGTGATTACGTAACTGCATACGTGTCCCATCGGCGCTTTTATCCGATTGTTCATTCGAATATTTATTCATAAAATACAGAGCATGGTGTAAAAGCACGTCTTTGCCAGTGACAACCAATACCTTCCAAGCACAGTTTGGTAACGACGGGTGCCCTTGCCTTTCAATGAGGTTTTTTAGGCTAATAATGAGCGTTTAAAGTCGGAATACAAAATATTACTGTCTGTCAGGCAGACATAACAGTTATAACACATACAAGCTTTTCTTGCAACGTAAGAAACATTTTTGTTCCGGCATTGCAAGCTTTGGTTTAAGAACCATACAAGTACAGGATCATGATTTAGAATGATATCAAGTCCGCAAAACTGGGCGATAAAGGTCCCAATCTATGTTATATTTACATATATATTTCCATTTAAGGGGTTTCAAACACTGCAGTGGGAATTAAGCCAGGTTTCCGTAAAAACTTAGGAAAATAAGTCATGCACTTAATTCCTACACGAATTCTTCCACTTATAGCTAAGGAATATTTGAAGTAATATCGCCGGACGATTTCAGGCTCTTACATTCGCCAACTAAACAGGTGTTTCCACATGGACCATTTAACCCTCACCCCAGTTGGAGGGGGTTTGAACATGTCTCTCAGACATTTCCAAAGCAATAAACTATTGGTGGCGGTTGGGACCGGCGCCGTTCTTGACTTACTACTATTTTTTTCAAAGCCCACTTCCCATTTAGATAGGTGACAGGAGTGCCCTTCCATACCCGTGCGGTCATTACCTAATTTTGTTCGATTTAACACATCAAAAAAGGCTAATTTCATTATGTTAGTTTACCGCATCACTCCTTGCTCTTTTTATATAGTAGTTACTCTCTGCTTTATCCCAATTTTAGTATGTTCCCAGCACGTCATGGCCCCAACGAAGGCTTAGGTTATCTAGTTACTATCGATGGGGCCAGGACGATAGTCATGTTAGGGTATTTGTGGGTGGGTGAGTTCCTAAATGGGCTTTGAGACCAAGAACATTTCACATTGAAGAGAGGTGAGAAACTCGTGGCGAAGAGGGGGGGGGGGGAGAGAGAGAGAGAGAGAGAGAGAGAGAGAGAGAGAGAGTTGGTGAAATCAATACATT
Source organism: Lepas anatifera (assembly GCA_034440635.1). Classification (NCBI taxonomy): domain Eukaryota; kingdom Metazoa; phylum Arthropoda; class Thecostraca; family Lepadidae; genus Lepas; species Lepas anatifera. The sequence goes on from JAOTON010000085.1 coordinate 316,688, forward strand.
AGGAGCTCACGTATGGAAAGAAGAACGAATATTTCATGAGCAATAGAGAAACAATGCATTATTATTGGTTTTGATTTTCAACCCTGCTCATCTTTTTCCTCTGATGATATTTATTGAAAAGAAATATTCTGACCTGTTTTTTTAAGACTGGATTTCTCTAGGGGGACTTCGTTCAGCTTTGGAAATAATTATTGAAATAAACTATTGATCGTTGCCACAGCTTTTTCTGAATTTCATCCCAAGTTCGTCTCAGATGATGTTGCCATGGGCCGGGTCATGTGACATGCCGTGGATATCTTAGCACGTATATCTTTGTGGTAGCAGAAACTAGAATTCCGGAATAAATTAGCCCATATAAAATGTCGTACCGTTGTGCCGTAGCGTATATCTTTCCGAAAAACTCATAGCGAGCATAACTGTGTCAAGTTGCTATACCGTAGGCTATCTTTGAATTTACTATTTGATGGACTATATCAAGATCATCGGGTTAGAAATGACATTGAGAGGGGAGGCAATGTCCGCATTTTGCGGGGGTTGGGTGGGAAACAACATGTCATGAGTGTAACAGGCGTTTTGAGGAAACGCTACAAGCCAGTGTGGGGCGCCGCATGCTCGATCGATGACGTAGGGAGGATGCCTACATTCTCCTTTCTTGCGAGGATGGTACGCTTACGTTGTAATGCAATACTTCATCAGCGGAGATCAGTAAATTCTGGCGATGGCTTTAGCGGCAGCAAAATAAGGCAGCTTCAAAGCTCAATTACATCTGATTCTTCCGGAAAATGTCCAGATACTGTACTGAACACATCACCAGTATGACAGTCAGCCAGGCCATACAATGCTGCCTTGTTATATTTGAGCTGACAAAGCATCGAAGTCGCGAAATTCTTGGCACTTTATACGGAGCTTTGCGAGTTTCGTGACTGTTGGAGCCAGGGAGTTTGCAAACTGTCTAAGGATACTTATTTCAATTATTGATAAATTCGCTACATCTTTGACAATTTTCCTTTAAGGACGCAAGGAGGTGGCGAAACTAGTAAGTTTCTTTGCCCTTGGTACCCACCAAACAAGGGATTATTTTCCTATCACTTTTAGTGGCTGTTATTTTTCTTCTTTATTATAAATTGTGTCCAAGTTGTTCCCAGTTCGGTTTTAGGAGTCGGAATCTCACTGAAGTCATCAAAAGCATTGTCTGACAGACCCGACCCCACCATCCGAATGGCAACTCCCATAATGAAGGGTTAATTTAGAAACCAAAGTTTAACGTCCCACAAAGCACAGGGACGGCCGCCTCGCTCAGGTCACCTTCTCACCAGTCAGTTGCTAGATGTCCTACGGTATTAAGGGTAGCTACGGTGCCTACTAGTTGCTTGCTGGCATAAATTTTCCAGAAGTTGCAGAAATGTCGGGTAAGAGATATGTAAAGTACGGTGGCGCTGCGTGATGGTGTTTTTATCTTCCCGTGGAAACCTGAGGAGGCCATTTACCCTCCCCACCCGTGTAGGTGCTTGTTAATTCTCACAAACTCGGACAGCTGGGCGATGAAAATTGCGTGAGGACAATGCAATATCATTGCATTCTGGTTCAGGATGCAATTTAACCGATTCCAAAAGCAATCACTGCTTGCGGTGTTTAACATGATGCTGTAAAACTGCGGTGGTCTGCACGCGTCTGCATACCTATCTCAGGTGCATAAAGTTCGGAATTAATACGAAGAATTCATTTTTAAATTGTTTCCTATCGAAAGATAATCTATGAAGCAGATTTTTTAGGTGTCTGAAAGGTCAATTTCAGCTGCCAAAACCGTTGGTTGGATCGGGCTAAGATTGTTCCAGCTCTGTAAAGTACCCAAAACTACCCCGGGGAGAAAGTTTGCGATTTTTATAGACATGGAGGTGTCAGATTGGAATATTTTTGGTGGCATTGTCCTGGAATGCCCCAATTATGAAAGAAACTAGGAATGCAGCATTTAACTAAATCGATACCCGAGATAGCGAGTTGTATTCTTAAGTCGATCAAATAAAGAACACAGGTTCTCTGTGGAAGCCCCTGGAAGGACATTCTCGTTCCAAGAGCCAAGAGCAGAGATTGGCTCGTGCTAATCAAAGCAAACACTGAACGCTGCTGAATTAAACCACGAGGTCTCCGGGCAATGCAGGCTCTAAACTCTGGGTCACAGTGGCCCGTGCGGTCCTGCCAAATCACCCCCGCCCCAGCCCCTTCCGCGGTCTAGCCACAACCTTTGCCGCTGTCTGTGGTATAAATTGGGCCGGTGCCGGGGCACAGCATCAGTTCACAGCGGAACATTCCACCCCTAACATGAAGGTATGGCCTAGCAAATCTCTTAAACCATCCATCGTTGGTTGCGCACAGAATGGTCCTAATCGAAATAGAAAATGGCTAATACATTGGAAATCAGTGCACGATCTCCTAAGAATATCAATTAAACAGTTAGATATCAGTGAAATTTGCTATAGAATATTTCACTGATATTTTCCATAAAATCACTGCATTTTCTTTCAGTTCCTGCTGATTGCCGCCCTCGCCGCCACGGCCGCCGCAGCGCCCCAGCACGGCTACGGACACGACGACCAGCACGCGCGGCCCTACGCCTTCGACTACGCCGTCAACGACCCGCACTACCGCGCCCAGTTCTCCCAGCAGGAGCACGGCGATGGCAACAACGTGGAGGGACAGTACAGCGTTGTGCTGCCCGACGGCCGCACACAGAACGTCAAGTACCACGCTGACCACCACGGCGGCTACAACGCAGAGGTCACCTACGACGGCTACGCCAAGGCGCCCGCCTACCACCCCGCTCCCGTCCACAAGGCCTCGCACCACGCTGCTTCGGCTTACCATGCCCCCAAGCCTGTGTACCACGCTGCCCCCGTGTACCATGCCCCGAAGCCTGTGTACCACGCTGCCCCCGTCCACAAGGCTGTGTATTAGTCGCCCTCCATAATCTGAATGTCTGCTTCCGTCACCTGTGTGCTACGTCATTGCGTAACTGCATACGTGTCCCATCGGCGCTTTTATCCGATTGTTCATTCGAATATTTATTCATAAAATACAGAGCATAGTTTAAAAGCACGTCTTTGCCAGTGACAACCAATACCTTCCAAGCACAGTTTGGTAACGACGGGCACTTTTGGCTTTTAATAAGGCTTTTATAGGCTAATAATGAGCGTTTAAAGTCGGAATACAAAATATTACTGTCTGTCAGGCAGACATAACAGTTATAACACATACAAGCTTTTCCTGCAACGTAAGAATCATTTTTGTTCCGGCATTGCAAGCCTTGGTTTAAGAACCATACAAGTACAGGATCATGATTTAGAATGATATCGAATCCGCAAAACTGGGCGATAAAGGTCCCAATCTATTTTATATTAACTTATATATGTCCATTTAAGGGGTTTCAAACACTGCAGTGGTAATTAAGCCAGGCTTCCGTACAAACTAAGGAAAATAAGCAATTCACTTCATTTCGACACGAATTCTTCCACTTATAGCTAAAGAATATTTAAAGTAATTTTGCCGGCCGATTTCAGGCTCCTACATCCGCCAACTAAGCAGGTGCTTCCTCAGGGATCATTTAACCCTCACCCCAGTTGGAGAGGGTTTGAACATGTCTCTCAGACATTTCCACAGCAATAAAGTATTAGCGGTGGTTGGAGCCGACACAGTTCTTGACTCAATAGTATTGATCGTTGCAACTGCTTTTTCTCAATTTCAACCCAAGCTCGTCTCAGATTAGGTTCCCATGGGCCGAGTCAAGTGACACGCCGTCGATATCTTAGTATGATGCTGAGATGCTGATCCTAAATTTTTTTATTAAAAGAAAATCTTAGTACGAGTATCTTAGTGGTAGCACCAACTAGAATTGCGGAATAAATTAGCCCATATGAAATGTCGTACCGTTGTTCCGTAGCCTATATTTTTCCTAAAAACTCGTAGCGCAGCGTAATTGTGTAAAGTTACTGTACCGTAGCCTATTTTTAAATTTACTATTCAATGGATATATCAAGATAATCGAGTTACAAATCACATTGAGGGGGAGGCAATGTTCGCATTTTGCGGGGATTGGGTGGGAAACAACATGTCAGGGGTATAACAGGCGTTTTGAGGAAACGCCAGAAGCCAGTGTGGGACGCCGCTTGCTCGATCGATGCCGTAGGGAGGATGCCTACATTCTCCCTTCCTGCGAGCATGGTAGGCTAACGTTGCAATGCAGTGCTTCCTCAGCGGAAATCAGTAAACTCTCGCTATGACTTAAGCGACAGCAAAGTAAGGCAGCTTCAAATCTCGTTTACATTTGATTCTTTCGGAAAATGTCCGGATATGGTGTTGAATACATTACCAGGCTATACAATGCCGCCTTTTTGAACCGACAAAACATCGAAGTTTACCAACTGAGCCGCCCCGGTAGCTCAGGTGGTAGAGCGTTGGGCTCCGGTCCGCTGCTCAGAAGCATGCAGTGACAGTGCATGTCCAGGCTTGGGATCGGTTCCCCTGAGACGCTCCGGCGCTCAATAGTTTACCCGACGTACAAGTCGGCTGGCAATTGACTGGTGAGAGGGTGACCTGAGTGGGGCGGCCGTCCCTGTGCTTTGTGGGACGTTAAACTTTGGCTTCTAAATCGACCCTTCATTGTGGGAGTTGCTCGTTCCGGTGGTGGGGTCGGGGTCTCCATGACAAGTCCATTGATGACTTTAGTGAGACTCTGACTCCAACAGTCGAACTGAGAACAACTTGGACAAAATTGATTATAAAAAAGTCGCGAAATTCCTGGGACTTTATACGGAACTCTGCGAGTTTTCTGACTGTTGGAGCCAGGGAGTTTGCAAAATGTCTAAGGATACTTATTTCAATTATTGATAACTTCGCTACATCTTTGACAATTTTCCTTTAAGGACGCAAGGAACTGGCGAAACTAGTTAGTTTCTTTGCCCTTGTCACCCACGAAACAATGGATCATATTCCTATCACATTTAATGGCTGTTTTTCTCTCTCTTTTTTTAAATTTTGGCCAAGTTCTTTCCACTTCGGGTTTAGGAGTCGGGAGTCTCACTAAAGTCATCAAAGGACTTGACACGGAGACCCGACCCCACCACCCGAAGGGAACTCCCACAATGAAGGGTTAATGTAGAAACCAAAGTTTAACGTCCCACAAAGCACAGGGACGGCCGCCTCGCTCAGGTCACCCTCTCACCAGTCAGCGGCCAGCTGACCTACGGTATTTACGGTACCTACGGTGCCTACCAGTTGCCAGCTGACATAAAGTTTGCTGGAAGTTGCAAAAATGTTGGGTAAGAGAAATGTAAAGTACGGTGGCGCTGCGCGACGGTGTTTTTTTCTACCTGTGGAACCCTGATGAGGCAGGTTATCCGCCCCACTCGTGAAGACGCGTGGTAATTTTCATAGACTCGGACAGTTTCGCGATGAAAATTGCGTGAAGACAATGCAATATCATTGTATTCTGGTTCAGGATGCTATTTAACCGATTCCAAAAGCAATCACTGCTTGCGCTTAACAAAATTCTGTACAACTGCATTGGTCTGCATGCGTCTTCATGCCTATCTTAGGAGCATAAAATTCGGAGTTAATTTGAAGAACGCATCTTTGAATTGTTTCCTATCGAAAGATATTCTATGAAACCAATTTTTTAGGTGAGAGGTCAATTTGAACTGCCAAAAGCATTGGTGGGATGGGGCTAAGATTGCCACAGCTGTGTTAAGTTCCCAAAACTACCCCGGAGACAAAGTTTGTGATTTTTATAGATATGGAGGTGTCATTGAAATATTGTTGGTGGCTTGGTCCTGGAATGCCCCAATCATAAAAGAAACTAGCTATGCAGCATTTAACTAAATCGATACCCGAGATAACGAGATCTATTCTTCAAAGAAAGAGCACAGGTTGTCTGTGGAAGCTCCTGGAAGGAAATTCTCGTTCCATGAGCCGAGAGCAGACACCGGCTCGTGGGAATCAAAGTAATCACTTGATACTGCTAAATTAAACCCCCGAGGTCTCCGGGCAATGCAGGCTCTAGACTCTGGGTCACAGTGGCCCGTGCGGTCCTGCCAAATCACCACCGCCCCAGCCCCTTCCGCGGTCTAGCCACAACCTTTGCCGCTGTCTGTGGTATAAATTGGGCCGGTGCCGGGGCACAGCATCAGTTCACAGCGGAACATTCCACCCCTAACATGAAGGTATGGCCTAACATCTCTTTTAACCATCGATATTAAACACATAATTGTCCTAATCGAATTAGAAAATGCCAAATACATTGGAAATCTTTGCACGACCTCTGCAGAATATCAATTCAACAACTAGAAATAATTGAAATAAGTTGGAGAATTTTCACTGAAAATTCACGAAAATTACTGAAATTTCTTTCAGTTCCTGCTGATTGCCGCCCTCGCCGCCACGGCCGCCGCAGCGCCCCAGCACGGCTACGGACACGACGACCACCACGCACGGCCCTACGCCTTCGACTACGCCGTCAACGACCCGCACTACGGCGCCCAGTTCTCCCAGCAGGAGTACGGCGATGGCAACAACGTGGAGGGACAGTACAGCGTTGTGCTGCCCGACGGCCGCACACAGAACGTCAAGTACCACGCTGACCACCACGGCGGCTACAACGCAGAGGTCACCTACGACGGCTACGCCAAGGCGCCCGCCTACCACCCCGCTCCCGTCCACAAGGCCTCGCACCACGCTGCTTCGGCTTACCATGCCCCCAAGCCTGTGTACCACGCTGCCCCCGTGTACCATGCCCCGAAGCCTGTGTACCACGCTGCCCCCGTCCACAAGGCTGTGTATTAGTCGCCCTCCATTATCTGAATGTCTGCTTCCGTCACCTGTGTGCTACGTCATTGCGTAACTGCATACGTGTCCCATCGGCGCTTTTATCCGATTGTTCATTCGAATATTTATTCATAAAATACAGAGCATGGTGTAAAAGCACGTCTTTGCCAGTGACAACCAATACCTTCCAAGCACAGTTCGGTAACGACGGGCACCTTTGGCTTTCAATAAGGCTTTTATAGGCTAATAATGAGCGTTTAAAGTCGGAATACAAAATATTACTGTCTGTCAGGCAGACATAACAGTTATAACACATACAAGCTTTTCTTGCAACGTAAGAATCATTTTTGTTCCGGCATTGTAAGCCTTGGTTTAAGAACCATACAAGTACAGGATCGTGATTTAGAATGATATCGAATCCGCAAAACTGGGCGATAAAGGTCCCAATCTATTTTATATTAACTTATATATGTCCATTTAAGGGGTTTCAAACACCGCAGTGGTAATTAAGCCAGGTTTCCGTACAAACTAAGGAAAATAAGCCATGCACTTCATTTCCACACGAATTCTTCCACTTATAGCTAAAGAATATTTAAAGTAATTTTGCCGGCCGATTTCAGGCTCCTACATCCGCCAACTAAGCAGGTGCTTCCTCAGGGATCATTTAACCCTCACCCCAGTTGGAGAGGGTTTGAACATGTCTCTCAGACATTTCCACAGCAATAAAGTATTAGCGGTGGTTGGAGCCGACACAGTTCTTGACTCAATAGTATTGATCGTTGCAACTGCTTTTTCTCAATTTCACCCCAAGCTCGTCTCAGATTAGGTTCCCATGGGCCGAGTCAAGTGACACGCCGTCGATATCTTAGTATGATGCTGAGATGCTGATCCTAAATTTTTTTATTAAAAGAAAATCTTAGTACGAGTATCTTAGTGGTAGCACCAACTAGAATTGCGGAATAAATTAGCCCATATGAAATGTCGTACCGTTGTTCCGTAGCCTATATTTTTCCTAAAAACTCGTAGCGCAGCGTAATTGTGTAAAGTTACTGTACCGTAGCCTATTTTTAAATTTACTATTCAATGGATATATCAAGATAATCGAGTTACAAATCACATTGAGGGGGAGGCAATGTTCGCATTTTGCGGGGATTGGGTGGGAAACAACATGTCAGGGGTATAACAGGCGTTTTGAGGAAACGCCAGAAGCCAGTGTGGGACGCCGCTTGCTCGATCGATGCCGTAGGGAGGATGCCTACATTCTCCCTTCCTGCGAGCATGGTAGGCTAACGTTGCAATGCAGTGCTTCCTCAGCGGAAATCAGTAAACTCTCGCTATGACTTAAGCGACAGCAAAGTAAGGCAGCTTCAAATCTCGTTTACATTTGATTCTTTCGGAAAATGTCCGGATATGGTGTTGAATACATTACCAGGCTATACAATGCCGCCTTGTCATATTTGAACTGACAAAACATCGAAGTTTACCAACTGAGCCGCCCCGGTAGCTCAGTTGGTAGAGCGTTGGGCTCCGGTCCGCCGCTCAGAAGCATGCAGTGGCAGTGCATGTTCAGTAGGGTGCCCCATTTTGTACCGAATTTTGAAAATTGTAGGTGGGTATGTCTAATCCCGTGCATTCGGACCTGCTGAGTTCAGTGACACCAAAATTTTGAAATCCAAAATTTCTAGGGGTCGCAAATTTGATTTGAAAATTGACGTTTTCTTAAAATGACCGATTTTTCAGCTATTTATGCTTCTATCTTTGTTCATAATTGGTTTACAGTAACAAAATAAGGAACATCGTCTTTGTTGTCATCAGAGCTATCATTTGATACCCAATTTGATACCTTTTTAGCACTTGGTCAGATTAGGAGTTCGGTAATTGTTCGAAAGGGGTCAGAAATTGCGATTTCCGGCAAGGATCAATCTTTTAGCCGTACTTGACACGAACACATCACAAAAGTCAATGTGGTTTTCTCTTTCACCATCTATGTATCCGAACTAACCGTTATCATTTTCGTGCCATACACGGTTGCTCATTTAATCAAGTTACCACAACATTTGTGACCAAATTACGGTCTGAAGTACACCACACCGTGCGTCAGAAATCAGGCCTACATGCATGTTATACCGGGTCCGTTTCGATTCCACGGGAGATTGAGTGTGCTCAAGCGAAATCTGTCGATGTCAAACATGATCAGATATGAAAAGACATAAAACTGGTTTAAAGGCTAAATATTCAGTGCCAGATCATCTCCCGACCCACGCACCTAGGCTAGCGCCCAAACAGTCGCCGCAGGGAGCCGAGTGGTCCTGGGCAACGAGACTATACGCGCGGGTGCTACGACGAGACTGTACGGACAGGTTTTACGACTATATTTACGCATGGGTGCTAACACAACTTATTCAACTGTAATTCTCGGCTAATAAAGTAGACTGGTTTACGTGTTCAGAGGTCACCCACATGGAGGGCCAGTGGTCCGATGCCACGAACCGCTGTCATCGGGCCGCTAATAATGGTTGGTGCTCCATCTGCTAAATGTGTCGAAACTGGAAAGGCGTCAGAATCACAGGTCCCCTCTACCTCAATTCTAAATTTTCATGAGGTCAGACTTTCCAAAGCTCTGCATCTGTTTCCTTTGTTATTCAAGAGCCTGCAGAACACCCTGCAGCAGCTTATCATCTTTTGCGAACCCTGCATAATCCTGCATTAAACTCACGCCTCATTCTGCAACATCGTTCGCGACCTTAGGTGAAGCGAGTAATGCCTGAAATGTTCACAAATCCTCATCGAAACACCACCGTTTCACTGGTGTTTGGATACCTTCAGCTGGTGGAACACGAACGACGATCGTCCATTGCCTAGATCCACTAGCCGCGTGGACTCGTCTATCACATCCCCATCATACTAATAATCGTACGTCGGACACTGGTGAACACTGCTCATGTCCCGCCAACAACTCGGACTGAGTGAATCTCTGTGTCAGAAACTGGGAAAAGCTGCCATGTTTATCTGACCTATGTATACAACGGCATGGCTGATGGCCTCTGTGGCAACGGATGCGCAGGTCAACGATCTCCAGCTTCAGCAGGATCTCATCCACTATCGTACAGTGGCTGTGGCCTTTGTGCATCCTAAAACGGCACCATGCGAATGTGTGATATCATACGCAATATGTGAAGCCACAGACAGCCATTATGACACTACGCAGCAGAAAGTGACTGATCTAGAAAACAAGGAGATGGTAACCGGACTGTGCGACCAGTATCCGTGGCTAGTGGAGTCCACGTGGCTAGTAGATCTAGGCAATGGACGGTGGTCTTTCGTGTTCCACCAGCTGAAGGTATCTAAACCCCAGTAAAACGGTGGTGTTTCGATGAGAATTTGTGGAAATTTCAGGCATTCCTCGCTTCCTTAAGGTCGCGAACGATGTTGCGAGCGAGGCGTGAGTTTAATGCGGATTATGAGATTATGCATAACAAAGATGATAAGCTGCTGCAGGGTGTTCTGCAGGCTCTTGAGTAACAAAGGAAACAGATGCGAGCTGGAAAGTCTGACCTCATGAAATTTAGATTGAGGTAGAGGGACCTGTGATTCTGACGCCTTCAGTTTCGACATTCAGCAGATGGGCCCAACATTATTAGCGGCCCGATGACGGCGGTTCGTGGCATCGGACCACTGGCCCTCCATGTGGGTGACCTCTGACACGAACCAGTCTGCTTTATTAGCGAGTACAGTTGAATAAGTTGTGTTAGCACCCATGCGTAAATATAGTCGTAAAACCTGTGCGTACAGTCCGTCGTGACCCGCGCGTATAGTCTCGTTGCCCAGGACACTCGGCCTGCGGCGACTGTTTGGGAGCGCTAGGTGCGTGGGTCGGAGATGTCTCGCACTGGATATTTAGTCTTTAAACCAGTTTTATGTTTTCATATCTGATCATGTTTGCATCGACAGATTTCGCTTGAGCACTCATCTCCCTGGATCGAGCCGGACCCGGCATACATGCATGTAGGCCTGATTTCTGACGCGCGGTGTGATGTACTCGGACCGTAATTTGGTTGCAAATGTTGTCGTAACTTGATTAAATGAGCAACCGTGTATGGCGAAAATGATAACGGTTGGTTCGGATGCATAGATGATGAAGAGAAGCCACTTGACTTTGTGATGTGTTCGTGTCAAGTACGGCTAAGTTGATCCTGCCGGAAATCGCAATTTCTGACCCGTTTCAAACAATTACCGAACTCCTAATCTGACCAGTGCTAAAGGTATCAAATTGGGTATCAAATGATAGCTCTGATGCACAAGACGTGTTCTTATTTTGTTACTGTAAACCAATTATGAACAAAGATAGAAGCGTGAATAGCTGAAAATCGGTCATTTTAGAAAAGCGTCAATTTTCAAATCAATTTGCGACCCTAGAAATTTTGGATTACAAAATTTTGGTGTTACTGAACAGCAGGTCGAATGCATGGGATTAGACATACCCACCTAAAATTTTCAAAAGTCGCAAATGGGGTCAATATCCAGGCTTGGGATCGGTTCCCCTGAGACGCTCCGGCGCTCAATAGTTTACCCGACGTACAAGTCGGCTGGCAATTGACTGGTGAGAGGGTGACCTGAGCGGGGCGGCCGTCCCTGTGCTTTGTGGGACGTTAAACTTTGGCTTCTAAATCGACCCTTCATTGTGGGAGTTGCTCGTTCGGGTGGTGGGGTCGAGGTCTCCATGACAAGTCCATTGATGACTTTAGTGAGACTCTGACTCAACAGTCGAACTGAGAACAACTTAGACAAAATTGATTATAAAAAAGTCGCGAAATTCCTGGGACTTTATACGGAACTCTGCGAGTTTTCTGACTGTTGGAGCCAGGGAGTTTGCAAAATGTCTAAGGATACTTATTTCAATTATTGATAACTTCGCTACATCTTTGACAATTTTCCTTTAAGGACGCAAGGAACTGGCGAAACTAGTTAGTTTCTTTGCCCTTGTCACCCACGAAACAATGGATCATATTCCTATCACATTTAATGGCTGTTTTTCTCTCTCTTTTTTTAAATTTTGGCCAATTTGTTTCCACTTCGGGTTTAGGAGTCGGGAGTCTCACTAAAGTCATCAAAGGACTTGACACGGAGACCCGACCCCACCACCCGAAGGGAACTCCCACAATGAAGGGTTAATGTAGAAACCAAAGTTTAACGTCCCACAAAGCACAGGGACGGCCGCCTCGCTCAGGTCAACCTCTCACCAGTCAGCGGCCAGCTGACCTACGGTATTTACGGTACCTACGGTGCCTACCAGTTGCCAGCTGACATAAAGTTTGCTGGAAGTTGCAAAAATGTTGGGTAAGAGAAATGTAAAGTACGGTGACGCTGCGCGACGGTGTTTTTTTCTACCTGTGGAACCCTGATGAGGCAGGTTATCCGCCCCACTCGTGAAGACGCGTGGTAATTTTCATAGACTCGGACAGTTTCGCGATGAAAATTGCGTGAAGACAATGCAATATCATTGTATTCTGGTTCAGGATGCTATTTAACCGATTCCAAAAGCAATCACTGCTTGCGCTTAAAAAAATTCTGTACAACTGCATTGGTCTGCATGCGTCTTCATGCCTATCTTAGGAGCATAAAATTCGGAGTTAATTTGAAGAACGCATCTTTGAATTGTTTCCTATCGAAAGATAATCCATGAAACCAATTTTTTAGGTGAGAGGTCAATTTGAACTGCCAAAAGCCTTGGTTAGATGGGGCTAAGATTGCGACAGCTGTGTTAAGTTCCCAAAACTACCCCGGAGACAAAGTTTGTGATTTTTATAGATATGGAGGTGTCAAATTGAAATATTGTTGGTGGCTTGGTCCTGGAATGCCCCAATCATAAAAGAAACTAGCTATGCAGCATTTAACTAAATCGATACCCGAGATAACGAGATCTATTCTTCAAAGAAAGAGCACAGGTTGTCTGTGGAAGCTCCTGGAAGGAAATTCTCGTTCCATGAGCCGAGAGCAGACACCGGCTCGTGGGAATCAAAGTAATCACTTGATACTGCTAAATTAAACCCCCGAGGTCTCCGGGCAATGCAGGCTCTAGACTCTGGGTCACAGTGGCCCGTGCGGTCCTGCCAAATCACCACCGCCCCAGCCCCTTCCGCGGTCTAGCCACAACCTTTGCCGCTGTCTGTGGTATAAATTGGGCCGGTGCCGGGGCACAGCATCAGTTCACAGCGGAGCATTCCACCCCTAACATGAAGGTATGGCCTAACATCTCTTTTAACCATCGATATTAAACACATAATTGTCCTAATCGAATTAGAAAATGCCAAATACATTGGAAATCTTTGCACGACCTCTGCAGAATATCAATTCAACAACTAGAAATAATTGAAATAAGTTGGAGAATTTTCACTGAAAATTCACGAAAATTACTGAAATTTCTTTCAGTTCCTGCTGATTGCCGCCCTCGCCGCCACGGCCGCCGCAGCGCCCCAGCACGGCTACGGACACGACGACCACCACGCACGGCCCTACGCCTTCGACTACGCCGTCAACGACCCGCACTACGGCGCCCAGTTCTCCCAGCAGGAGTACGGCGATGGCAACAACGTGGAGGGACAGTACAGCGTTGTGCTGCCCGACGGCCGCACACAGAACGTCAAGTACCACGCTGACCACCACGGCGGCTACAACGCAGAGGTCACCTACGACGGCTACGCCAAGGCGCCCGCCTACCACCCCGCTCCCGTCCACAAGGCCTCGCACCACGCTGCTTCGGCCTACCATGCTCCGAAACCTGTGTACCACGCTGCCCCCGTCCACAAGGCTGTGTATTAGAAATGGGCAATGCCTTGCGCTTCTACAAAGATATGTCAACCATCATGTTTCCAGCTAAGTTTTGTGATACAAAGCTCAAGTGTTTCGGTATTTGCAGGTCTGTTCCGAAACCCTTGTGGTATGCTTGAGTGTTTTTGTGTGCTTACATTTTGTAAAAATATATTTATTCGTCCTTAAACTTGTTTTTTTCTCGAACTGCCTTTAAGTCATTTTACAAATATCTAACCAGGTGAAAAGCATGACAGGAATGACAAAACCTTGCCATCACACATCAGTTTCATTGATACAAATTTGTTACATTTCGAAGTTGGTTGGTTTCACATAAAGAAAATCATGCTAGTAAATTTTTGTAATAACTTTAGAATCAAGGCCGGAGTCGTTTTCTTGAAGTACTGAATGTGAATGTTTCTTGAGCTACTGCATAGTGCTGTCTAGTAGGTAAATAATACTCTTTTAATATGATATACATAGTTTTGTTTGTAATGGATGAGAATAGCTAAATTTGTGTCCAGTGTTTCTGATATTCTGTTTTATAGGAGTCTTCTAAATTTCAAAAATGGGCTGTGAAGAAAATAATGTTGGACATCCTCGCACCGAAATCCCCATTCGCTTGATGGCGCTGAACATTTTGGAATGAGAATGGAGGGTTATTATTTTCGACATTCCTATTCTTAATTGAGTTAGCAAGGGACTGTGCAGTGGGTACATGGTGATGTATTTTGGTCTGTTTTAAAGGGAATGTGGCACCTTGGTCGAATCCTGGAATTTAGTGTAATTAGGCGTACTTTTAGTCAAAAATAATGAAACCACTCATGATTTCTCTGAAAAATGTACAGTAAGCTCAATATTTGTTTTTTTAATACTCTTCTAGAAAAACAATAAATATCAGCCTGTGGATGATGTCACGATCTGGCAACCACTACCATACTTGAAACGCTTCAAGGGCTTCGATTGGCTGATGCTCATCGTGACGTCGGCATATGTCGTCACACCAGTAGCTCACAACAATGGCCGCCGGCGACGGGGGCTGAGGGGGCTGGTGTCAGGTAGGTTTTAGCTTTTTTCTACGGAAATATCGAGTTCCAAGACAAATGAAATATGGAGTACCGGGTTTTCCGACCTGCGTTACATTTTGGCTATCTCAGTTAAAATCACGTTGTGAAGGTGCCACATTCCCTTTAATTGTTCCGTCAAACTCCACGTTGTTGAGATTTTGGGAAGGCTATTGAGAGTGCTAACAGCTCCAGCCATGCCACGTGACATCACTTGCCGATGCGGCCTCCAGATAGACAGTTCAGACTGATTTTCAATCATCTCAGTTCCAGGGCACATATATTTTCTCATAAAAAGGCAGCCTTTGATGATTTTGACCTAAAACACTAGTCCAGGCTCTGACTGTTTCGGAAGAGCGTAGCGCGTTCTTGGAGTTTGCATCTGTAACGCCGCGGTGCTTTTAGCACGCGCCGCCTTCGCCGGTACCGGGGTACCCGCTTCCCCCTCCGATCTCAGCAACCATGTGAGGTAGCGAAAAGCAGGTTAAATAACAAAATCAACCAGACCTGACCGAAGGTCAGTTCAAGGTCATTACAGGTCATAACGCATATAATTTAAACCGCTGGGCTAGCTCAACATGATGACGTCAAAATAAGGCTATCACCGTTTTATGAAACTTAAAGAAATGTGGCACCTTTATGACGTGATTTTAATTGATATAGCCAAGTTGTAAAGCATGCCGGAAAACCTCGTACTCAACATATCATTTGTCTAGAAACTCAAAATTTCCGTAGAGAAAAACTAAAAACCTAGCTGAAATGTACCCAAAATGTACCCAAGCCAGCCGGCCACAGTTGTCAGCTGTGAGTGCGACGACATGCTGACGTCATCGTGAGTAATCAGCCAATTGGAGCCCTTGAAGCCTATTGAATGTAGTAGAATTTGCCAGATCATGACGTCATCCACAGGCAGAGGTTTATTTCTTACCCCAGAGGAGCATTTTTGAAAATAGAAATATTGAGCTCATTGTAGATTTTTCAGACAAATCATGGAGGTTTTCAGGATTTTTAAGCTAAAAATACCCCTCACTACACTAAATTCTGGGATTGGACCAAGGTGCTACAGCCCCTTTAAGACCAATTGTTCCATTCAACAGTGAGGCCATGATCGTGACCAGACCTCAGATCATCCATATGTAAAGCCCTGTTACCACAAATGGTTATGCTCGGTAACTTTATTATGTGATAATAATCCCAAATAGATATATTAACTCTGCTCTTACTGCTGCTTCTCTAGCATTGTTTGAGGTTATGGTCGCTTGACCTGGACTGGTGACCTGACTTGGTATGACCTGGACCCGTTAGAAACTGCCACAACAAAAAAGGAAATACGTTTAGCAATTTCGATGGCTCTGTGCCCCCCCCGCCTTTTTTGCCTATCTGTTTGAAACATCAGGGGGCGTCCGTCCTCCGTACCGGTGTGTGTTCATGATGTGGGACTGGTGTGTTCTGTCTCGCAAGGGTAGTCTTACCCTAATCAATGTTCCACAACTAAACTTGATATCCGATGGCGACTCACTATCTCCCTTGGCATTTGTTCCCCTTGTGTGCGAGATGTTGGCCAGGCGAAATTGCTTCCTCTATGGAAAGTAGATTTCAGGGTGAGAAGATATATATTCAATAAATACAAGCAAATATAATCACTGTTCATTCACTCATTCACTCCATAAAAGGTCCGGGACAGATTTACTGCTCCCAAAAACGTTTCTCAGTATCAAGAATCTTAGGAGGGATTCATCTTGTTGCTGAACACCAACACCACATTGTTTCTAATACACAACCTTGTGGACGGGAGCGGGGTGGTAGGCGGGCGCCTTGGCGTAGCCGTCGTAGGTGACCTCTGCGTTGTAGCCGCCGTGGTGGTCAGCGTGGTACTTGACGTTCTGTGTGCGGCCGTCGGGCAGCACGACGCTGTACTGTCCCTCGACATTGTTGCCATCGCCGTGCTCCTGCTGGGAGAACTGGGCGCCGTAGTGCGGGTCGTTGACGGCGTAGTCGAAGGCGTAGGGCCGCGCGTGGTGGTCGTCGTGTCCGTAGCCGTGCTGGGGCGCTGCGGCGGCCGTGGCGGCGAGGGCGGCAATCAGCAGGAACTGAAAGAGGGGCAGTAATGAATGATCGTGTGCAACCATAAGCTTGTGGTAATGCAGGGAACGCAGTGCATTAACTGACATTCAAACTCGCTGTTATCAATCAGCTGATTTTTTCTCTCCAAAGTCTGATGTTTGGAAGAGGAAATCAGAGCCCAACAACCTTGCCTTCATATTTGCTGTGGAGTGGTCGCGATTGGACTGGTACCCTGCTTGGAAAACGGCTCAGTTTTATACCATGGAGACCTAGTCCCGCGCCGACCACAAAATGAAGTGGGTAGGTATTTGGTCGCCAGGACCGCATGGGTTACCCTGACCCTGGCTAAATGGTGCACGTAACATACAACCACAGCCGCCAGTGTGAACAGTGGGGATATTTAATTGTTAACCTCATATGGTGGAACTTACCTGAGTAATCAGCAGGCGATGTCCTGGTGATTCAATGCTGGTTACATGACATCGGTCGTCATGTCATAGGATCTCATGAAATCGGTCGTCATGTCATGTGATCCGATGACATCGGTCGTCATGTCATAGGATCTTATGAAATCGGTCGTCATGTCATATGATCCGATGACATCGACCGTCATGTCATGTGATCCGATGACATCGGCCGTCATGTCATGTGATCTCATGACATTGGTCACTATGTCATGTAGTCGCATGACATCGGCCGTCATGTCATGTGATCTCATGACATTGGTTGTTATGTCATGTGATCCGATGGCATCAGTCATCATGTGATCCGATGACATCAGCCGTCATTTTCATGTGATCTCATGACATTGGTCATTATGTCATGTGGTCACATGACATCGGTCGTCATGGCGTGTGATCCGATGACATCGGCCGTCATGTCATGTGATCTCATGACATTGGTCACTATGTCATGTAGTTGCATGACATCGGCCGTCATGTCATGTGATCTCATGACATTTTTTAAAAATAAATTTTGTCCAACTTGTTCCCAGTACGGCTGCTGGAGCCGGAGTCTCACTGAAGTCCTCAAGGGACTTGTCACGGAGACCCCGACCCCACCACCCGAACGAGCAACTCCCACAATGAAGGGATAATTTAGATAACATAACATAACATAACATAATAGGGATAACATAACAACATTGGTTGTTATGTCATGTGATCCGATGACATCGGTCATCATGTGATCCGATGACATCAGCCGTCATTTTCATGTGATCTCATGAGATTGGTCATTATGTCATGTGGTCACATGACATCGGTCGTCATGGCATGTGATCCGATGGCATCGGCCGTCATGTCATGTGATCTCATGACATTGGTCACTATGTCATGTAGTCGCATGACATCGGCCGTCATGTCATGTGATCTCATGACACTGGTCATTATGTCATGTGGCCACATGACATCAGTCGTCATGTCATGTGATCCGATGGCATCGGCCGTCATGTCATGTGATCTCATGACATTGGTCATTATGTCATGTGGCCACATGACATCGGTCGTCATGTCATGTGATCCGATGGCATCCGCCGTCATGTCATGTGATCTCATGACATTGGTCATTATGTCATGTGGCCACATGACATCGGTCGTCATGTCATGGTCATGTAGTCGCATGACATCGGCCCTTACTCATATGACATCTTTCGTTATGGCATGTGGTCTCGTACATCGGCTGTTATGTCATGTGGTCGCATGAAATCGGTTGTTACGTCATGTGGTCACATGACATCGGTCGTCATGTCAAGTGATCTGATGACATCGGTCATAATGCAAGTGATCTTATGACATTGGTCGTTATGTCATGTGATCTCATGACATTGGTTATTATGTCATGTGGTGACATGACATCGGTCGTCATGGCATGTGATCTTATGATATCGGCCGTTATGTCATGTGATCTTTTGACATTGGTCACTATGTCATGTATTTGCATGACATCGGCCGTCATGTCATGTGATCTTATGACATTGGTCGTTATGTCATGTGGCCGCATGACATCGGTCGTCATGTCATGGTCATGTAGTCGCATGACATCGGCCCTTACTCATATGACATCTTTCGTTATGGCATGTTGTCTCGTACATCGGCTGTTATGTCATGTGGCCACATGAAATCGGTTATTATGTCATGTGGTCACATGACATCGGTAGTTATGTCAAGTGATCTCATGACATCGGTCATAATGCAAGTGATCTCATGACATTGGCCGTTATGTCATGTGATCTCATGGCATTGGTTAGTATGTCATGTGGTGACATGACATCGGTCGTCATGGCATGTGATCTTATGATATCGGCCGTTATGTCATGGTCTCGTGCCATCGGTCGTCATGGTACTTCCATATCATCTTTAACCACAATCAGCTCCATCTGGGGGCTGTGTTTTTCCTCAAACATAGTAATAACGAGCCGCACGCTATCGTTGCGGTTTATTGCTGTGTTTTTTATTATTTCCACGCCAGCATTTATGGTATCAGCTACTATTCTTTTTCATATTTTTGTAGCGAATTACCTGCTTCTTGAATATGTTTTCCGGTTCTTCCATGTGTTAAAAATGTGTATCGATGTTTTGAGCTGTAGGTAGGTATCTATTATTCATGAACGCCCAAACTGCCTCTCACCGGTCTGCAAAGTTGAAATATGGCAGGTGTCAACGAGAGCTGGCTGGGGAAATTTTCAGAAAATATTAAGACTTGGAGAAGCTTATTTGCTATTAGGAGCAAGGGAAGCTAGAGATGATTACGGTCATTGAAACAAAAGGCGAAGTCAAAACATGAAATGAGGCTACTTCTATGATAGCAAAAGGTAGTTAATTCTGCTGTGGTTTTGAACGTGCGCTATCAATGATTCTTATTAGAAGGGAGAACCCTGCCTGAACTTCTAAAGCTAACCATAGCAAATATTATTACCGTATGATTTGAGTTGCCTTTACCCAAGGTGGTAGATGAGTACCACTCTATCAATCCTCGCCCGGAGGAAGGGTGGTGTTTTAACACCCCTTCGGGTTCCTCCGACGACCTCAGACAACCTCAGCGCGGTCGTACTCAGTGCAACTTATTATTGATTGGTTGCCCAATTTTTATCAAAATTTAAATCTAATGTTATCTCAGTTCAGGTCACCAGGCCAGAGTA
Source organism: Lepas anatifera (assembly GCA_034440635.1). NCBI lineage: Eukaryota > Metazoa > Arthropoda > Thecostraca > Lepadidae > Lepas > Lepas anatifera. The sequence goes on from JAOTON010000085.1 coordinate 336,575, forward strand.
AGTGAAAATAACTTAAAATGGCAGTTAACAAAAATAACACCGCGTCTTCAAAACTTCAAATGGCATCAGTCAAAACGGGTTTGATAATCTAGTGATCTAATATATTCATATTGCATAATAGGCCCACCGAGAACCACAAGTTGTGATAACGGGGCGAAGGTGGGGCGGGTGTTGAGTTGTATACCACGCTCTGTAGACTGTTTTTCAACTATCCAGTTCGGACCCGTTTCGTGGCAAAACTTGTGGTGGGGGCATTTGTCGCACCTGAACACCACTCGAAAGCTCTTCAAACGACAAATCTGCATGCTGATATCCATTTCAAGGTCAGGTCAATAACCAGGTCACCAAAGGTTACGGTTTTCTACATTGTTTTTGCCTCACGATGTGACCTTTTAGGGTCATGTTGCACACATCTCAAATTCTTGGGTCAAGATGAGCGTTTTGGTGCCTTTGGCCTTCTAGGTCTAATAATTCTCGGGTTATAAAGCATTTTCTAACTTGTCCAAGTTTTTCTCGGGTCGGTCCTCTGTGACCTCACGGGTCAACGGATATGGTTCGAACTCTGCTTGAGAGTAGAAGACGGTATGGCGCTTCCTGAGCCGCTTCATTTTTTCGTATCATTTTCGGTCCCCGAGATCGTACCGGGGTCTGATCGGACCCCCTCCCAGGTGGTGGTAGGTGCGAAAAGGGCCCAGGCGGTGCCTGGGCCAGCTCATTAACGGGCCCCACTTTAGCGCAGGGCCCTTAAAAGCTCAGCACAGACGGACCCAGATTAGCTCAGGAGGCGATATTAGCTAAGGGGCCTTACTCAGCTCAGAAGCCCCCAGGTCGTCTTATATAGGGCCTCGGAACAGCTCAATGGGGCGCCCGTTCAAGCTTACGAATCCCAGCTCAGCTCAGTGACCGTAGAACAGTTCAAGGGCCCAGGCCAGCCCAGCCCAGGGCCACAAGTTCAACACTGGGGGCTCTCGATTAGCTTTGTGGGCCAGCTCAGGACCTCCTGGTCGACTGATAAGGGTCTTAGATCAGCTCAAGGGGCCCCATTGAATATCACGGCCCAGCTCAGCTCAAGGACCCTAGAACAGTTTAGAGGCCACCAGTCCAGCTCAGAGCCCCAGTTCAAAGCACAGGGGGTACCTAGGTTAGCTCAGGGTCATACTACCTTAGGAGCCTAGCTTAGTTTAGCGGGAACCCAAGCCGGCTTATAAAGGGTCTCAGAACAGCTAAAGGGGCCCATTCAAGGTAATGGTACCAGCTCAGCTCAGGGGCCCTATAGATGAATAGGCTCCCCAGCCCAATTCAGGGGCCCCCAGTTCAGCACAGGGGCCCAGATTAGCTCTGGGAACCCAGCTAAGCTCAGGGGCCCCAGGTTGGCTGATTTAGGGCCTTAGACTAGCTCAAGGAACTCATTCAATTTCACGGCTCTCAGCTCAGCTTAGGGACCTTAGAACAATTCAGAGAGCCCAAACCAGCTCAGGAGCTCTCAATTCAGCTCAGGGGGCCCATATTAGCTCATAGAGAATCAGAGGCCAGTTCAGGGGCCCCGAACAGCTGCATGAGCCACAGATCGACTCATAGGACCCTAGATCAGCGAGCCACAGATCGACTCATAGGACCCTAGATCAGCTCAGGATCGGGTTTTAAGACACATCAAGCGTTCTCAAGAGGATCGATGTCTTGTCATAACGGACTCTGCTAGCTCACTGACAGCACTCCAATCTCATCACCCACAGCAAAACTGGCTTATACCATCTATAAGAAGGCTTCTGTCAGCGATCTCCGCCAGAGGGACTGATGTGCGCTTTCTTTGGGTACCGAGCCATATTGGAATTTCAGGGAACGAAAAAGTCGGTAAGGTTGCGAAAGAGGCGTCCGTACTACCCCCTTCGCGTCAGTTTAGGATTCCGGCTTCAGACCTCAAAGCATCGTTCAGAACACTACAGGAGACCGAATGGCAGTCAAGGTGGGCTGCAGGGGTTGCGGACCAAAGTACGTAAGGAAGAAGTTCGTATGCCTAAAGTACGTACGCAAAAGAACGTATGGCTAAAGTACGTATAGATAAAGTACGTACGTGTATAATAATCGTAATGGAAAAAGTTCGTGTGGAAAAAGTTCGTACGGTTTAAAGTACGTAGGGGTAAAATGTTCGTAATGGAAAAAGTTCGTATGGAAAAAGTTCGTATGGGTTAAAGTACGTAGGGGTAAAATGTTCGTAACGGAAAAAGTTCGTATGGAAAAAGTTCGTACGGGTTAAAGTACGTAGGGGTAAAATGTTCGTAATGTAAAAAGTTCGTATAGAAAAAGTTCGTACGGGTAAGTACGTAGGGGTAAAATGTTCGTAATGTAAAAAGTTCGTATGGGTTAAAGTACGTAGGGGTAAATCCGAGTGGGTTGCGGACCAAAGTACGTAAGGAAGAAGTTCGTATGCCTAAAGTACGTACGCAAAAGAACGTATGGCTAAGTGCGTATAGATAAAGTACCTATGTACGTGTATAATAGTTGTAATGGAAAAAGTTGGGATGGAAAAAGTTCGTACGGGTTAAAGTACGTAGGGGTAAATCCGAGTGGGTTGCAGACCAAAGTACGTAAGGAAGAAGTTCGTATGCCTAAAGTACGTACGCAAAAGTACGTATGGCTAAAGCACGTATAGATAAAGTATGTACGTGTATAATAATCGTAATGGAAAAAGTTCGTATGGAAAAAGTTCGTACTGGTTAAAGTACGTAGGGGTAAAATGATCGTAATGTAAAAAGTTCGTACGGGTTAAAGTACGTAGGGGTAAAATGTTCGTAATGGCGGTGCCGGGTTAAGGTAATCAATCACCTGCCCGCATCTCGCCGGGCTTTCAAATAGCTTGAGCGCAGTGGCGGATATCTATGACCATTGGCCAGGGGCGTCGCCACCGGGGGTCCTGGCGGACCGGGCCCTCCCGCTCTCGGAAAGTGGCGGGGAGGGGCCAGCCCCCGCTTTTGGATGGAAATACTATTAAAAATGCCACGTTTCAGTGAACATAGGGCTTCATCACGAGCCCCAGCCCCCCCCTAGCGCCAGGCCTCCCACCCGAAAATCTGTGGCAACGCACCTGTCTATGAACACATTTGAGGGGGCCTAGAAGGCTTGAGCCCCCCCCCCACAATTACCTGCCTTGAACATATTCCAGCCTATGCATTTATTATGTGGTCCAGGGCTTATCAGGGGGGGAGTTTGAGCCCCTTAGCCCTTTGGATCCGCCGCTGCTTACGCGCCGATTTCCGCGGAAACCAGCGCGGGCGTAATAAAAGTCCGGGCGTCGCACGGATTTGAGGGCTGGGGCTGGTGATGAAACTCCATGACGACTTAGCTTTGGCATCTTTAGTGACATTTCTAGACAAAGGTAGAGGGTGGGGCAGGCGTGGCCCCCCTTTTGCAAGAGTGCTTACTAAGCACTGTTTAGTCACCACCGGTCTAGTGACGAACACTGTGCCACGGTCTTGGAAATTGTCTGTTATTCAGCCGATCTAGAAATCAACAGGTGCGCTTTCCGATCCATCTAGCTACCGTCCTATTTCTCTTGTACCATTTTTCGCGAAAATTATTGAACGATTGGTACCTACATACTCAACTCTACTCGTACTTTCCCGCCAATCATCTATTCGTAGAAAATCAGCGCGGATTTCGGCGTTTCCACACCACAAAGACCTCTTTAACATTTGTGACCGTCCACATATTTGGTGCTATGGACAGATGGACAGATGCGAAATTGCTCTTTTCTACTGTATTTACATTTTTCCGCATCACCTCCGGTTCCCGAGATCGTAGGGGGAGGGGGGAGGGTCCGATCAGACCCCCAGACGGTGGTGGTTGGCGACATAGCCCAGGCGGTACCGGGTTAAGTTTAAATAGTGTGTGTGTTGGAGTTTAGGGCGCTCCAGCGACTAGGCTATGTCGCGCCCATCGTTATAGTGGCTTCTCACATGCTAAAAATCAGTTCAGTGTTCTAAGTTCACAAATGCAGCCATCTAGAGTTTAAACACCACTACTTTGTCTAGCTCTACTTGGGTTATAGATGACGTCAAAGCCCACCTCGGTCAAATATGCTAAAACTAGTTTGAAATCGACTGCTGCCCTGTCACCGAGAATGTCTGGTATCGATAGTCCGCGGATAAATCTATTTCTGATTTCACGCAGCCCCGCACAGACTTCTGAATCCGACAGGACATGCCTAACGCTTAGTTGTTCATCACAGTGGGGGCATATGCTTGGGTCGGAGCGAGACAGATAGTGCCCATGAGTGATATAGGTGTGGCCAATGCGTAGCCGCGTCAAACACACCTCCTCCCTTCTATTCTGCCGGCTGCTGGACTCCCATCTGCCTATTGTTGACCGGAGGCACTTTAACGTACATTCAGGTTCAGCCTCCCATCTTGTCTGCCACTCAGAAAGTAGGAAGTCGTTGATGAGGACCTTGATGTCCCCAGGTGGAACCCTGAACCGTCGTGGGGGAGTCAGCGATGATGCTGACTTAGCAGCCTCGTCCGCTGACTCATTCCCGGGTACACCCACATGGCTTGGCACCCATAGAAACTTAATCTCTACACCTTTGGCAGAAATAGTTGTCAACAGTTTTAGAATAGCGAATACGAGCCATGATGAGTGGTTATGACCAGAGCTAAGAGCTGCAAGTGAACTGGCTGAGTCAGTGATGATAAGAAAGCGTCTCTCAGGATGATGGTTGATGTAGCGTAGAACTTGTAAAATTGCGTAGAGTTCGGTGGTAAATACAGAGACGACACTCGGAAGAGCAAAGCAACGACGGACTGCGTCACCAGTAAAAGCACACCCGGCCCCAGCGGCTCCTTTTGAGCCATCGGTGTAGAGCTTACAATAGTTTGAGTAGGAGCTGATCTTTTCTGCGGCCAGTTGGGCGAATTCTGATGGCAGTGTCACCGACTTTCTGTACTGCATTAATTCTAAGTCATGTTTAGCAGTGACTTGCCGCCAAGGTTCCAGGATCTCCGGTCGTGATTTTGCGATCGTCTCAAAATCGATGCCGGATACCTCCAGCCAGCATGCAACCCGGGAGCACAGTGCCGCAGCGGAACTTTGCCTACCGGATGAAAGGAGCTCAACCAGTTCATGGTCAAATATCCATTTGTATGTGGGGTGAGTCGGGTGCTGTCGGATTTTACAGGCGTATGTGAGAGACAGCCGTTTTCGCCTTAGATCATAGATCGTGTTGAATATGTTTTGTGTTTTGTAACGAGTAAGTGGTGGGCGGCAGCGGTGCAGTGAAATGTTAATTGTTATGCATATAATATTCATGTTATTTTTTATACTAAAGTCTGACTCTTAGGCGTCAGGTGTTGAACTTGAAACCTTAAGTCCCCTTTGGTCCCGGGAGCGAGGTTGTCGGAATTTTGCCAGTCCGACCTTATTTTTTTATTTAGTCGTTTATCTTAGTTTTTATGGCTTATCGTTTTCAATTGTGTGTGTAAAAATGAATAAATGAGTATGGAACCTTCAAAATATACTTGAAACCAAAAGTTTGACTTCAAAAAAACCGGATGGGTTCTGAAAAGGTATAAAGATAAAAAGTTGGAAATCCAGAAATACCAGAAAATCCCGCTTGGGATCGGGCTTTCGCAGCGTATAATGAAAAAGGCAAATTAGGAAACACTCATGAATTTCCACGCGAATCGACAGAAACAGGTTGGGAAAAGGAAAATATAGCATTCAATATTGTATTCAGAATCCCAGATATGGCACCACGACAACCAGTGCTTGAGCATCAGTCCTGCAGATCACATTAGAAGCAGACTTGTTACCTGACTCACGGTTGACTCAAATTTAGATTCGGCTGCTGACTCAAAAGCAAATGGTTTTGTGCCGATATATGGGTGAAGATATGTAGCCACTGAAAGAAAAGTTTTCATGAAGACAGCCAAAAAAACGAGTCTTATACGGCCAAAAAGTTTAGTATATTTGGCCCTATAAGACTCATTTTTTGGCTGTCTTCATGAAAACTTGTCATTCAGTGGCCACATATCTTCACCCATATATCGGAACAAAACCATTTGCTTTTGACTCACCAGATTGAGTCAGCAGCCGAATCTAAATTTGAGTCAACTTTGAGTCAGGTACAACTCTGCTTAGAAGGTGAAGTTATGGGCCACGCTTCTTGTGTACTCAACAGCGCCCATTTCTCGGTTGAGCCAGCGGCGCGCCAGGGCCCTGAGCCGCTCACTCAATAGCTCCCACTGACAGCTGCGGCGCCTCGCGGTTGCTCCAGCCATGATCTTTTGGACCTCCACCGTCCAATGTTCTTCCTCGTCCTAAAGCCGCTTGATCAGGTCGAAAATGCTCGGATGGACGCCGGCCCGACCTGCAAACCGCCGGTGCCATCCCTCGATACCGTTGTTCGTGCGGCAGAGTCCTTCGAGAGTCCTGTGGAACTGGCTCCACTCTTCCGGATCGTAACCTGGCGGCCTCCACCTTCCGCCCATTTCACGGCCGATGTAAGTGTTTTCGAAATAGCTCAACAGATCCAAACAAACGTCAGGAAGTGTGTCAGCGATAGCCTGGAAGGCCTCAGGAGCCTCAGCGCTAGGCAGGAATGCCAACGCCGGTAGACTCCGCACCTGCAAAGAGAGATAACGTTTTAAACCATCAGCCCCCCTCCAACAGCAAGCGCAGACCACCGGATGTGACGTCACCCCTTATAGCATATAACACGGGAAAATTAAATTATTCAATATCCACATTTTTCCAAAAAGAGGCTCAGAATCGAAAACAAAATGTTTATTCATTGCATTTGGGATAAATTTGATTATCGTGTATTCTCACAAATTCGTAAGCGGGAAGTGCCATTAGCAGCAGTTTAACACACGGCCCAATAGTGAAGGAATTCCTCCACGCCCGGGTGACGTCACTCGGGCGTGAAGGAATCCCTCTTGAACGTACCTTTAAGTAACGGTATCTTGTTAAACCATTGCTGATGACAAGCGATGGCTTTAGGTATATGGGCGGCTCGCCGTCCAAGCTTTGTTACAGATAGCCGAAAAACCGGCGGTACCGAGAGCCGGGCGATTTGATTGATGCCCACAGTACCGCAGTACTGTCATCACGGAATAAAAACTACGTCCAATGGTAATGTAAATATACCAAAACCAAAAATACAACACTCAGTATTTGGAAGCTGATAAGGCTTTGCAGTGCTACACCGAGGAAAGCAAAGATAGGTGGATACAACCAGTAAGACACCTTCATTAGCGATAACCGAACAGACGTTTCTGTTTCGAACAGTAAAATTGAAAGCTGCGTTAACTTTTTTGGACGACTCATTGATATGTTACATCAATGGTACGAAATCGCACCGTTAATACGACCAGGATGAATTAATCCAATATAATTTGCGTTGGTATACTACTCGATGTAATAAAAACAACTACATCAAAATGAATACTTATCATATTAAACTTCTATAAAAAATTATAAGGCTTAATTAGTCATCAGCCACAGAAAAATGACTCTTCGGGAATGCAGCCCCTGTTCTCCTAACCCACGTGTTTACTGGCAGTCAATATTTCACTTTTCCAGCGTTAAAGCATGTCAAAATTCTTATTCGGAACGGGTTGCAAGGTATCGAGGAAACGTACACCCCTGGTGGATTGGCTAAAGGTCTTGCCATAAAATTTGATACATATAATTGAAATGATGTAGCTACCTGATAAGGCAAATTCTATTTCCATGCGACTCTTGCTCGCAGAGATAGCGTGGCGGTCGGGCCGTGTTGCTTATGGGATTTTCGTTATCCATATGTAGAGAGAGACCTTCGCGGGCGCTGCGTGCCCGCCCTATATTGTGAAACGAAGATACATTTACGATTAATGCAAAATTGGGCATGTCCAGCCTGATTATTTGCTCGATTGAGCACAGCCTTTCACCAGAATATCTACGCCAGCAGGATAAAATAAAAATATCAGCGATAGAGTCAGCCAAGTCATTTGAAGTCACAGCTTTAACTATATTTTATTTGTCTGACCTGATTAAAAGATCATGGACAAAAAGTCAGCGAATTAACACCCGCACTGGAGGAAAATTACGCGCACTGAAGGGGGCTGACAGCCCGCCTACAATCTCGGAAACTAAAAGGGCTAGGAAAACGCCCATTTGTTGGTTGCTGGGGGAGGGTGTGGTGACCTACCGTGTGACCAATTTTATTGACCTAAATAAATATCTTCAAGGTCAAACGAGGTCATATATGTCAAATTCTGACTGCAGGATAGCCGTTGGAAAATTGCGTAATTGTGCAAGTAGATGCCGGGAATGGAGTAAAAGTGACCAATAGCCATAAAGGAAAGGTCTTGAGCAATTTTCTCCGAAAATTCTAGGTCAAGGTCATTCAAAGTCATTGACCTATGACGTCACAAATTTGCATATTGCGTACAACGCATAGTACAAGTAGCACTACGGCGCCCATTCGGCGGGATATCAGGTTTGACTTTGACCCATGACCTTTGATTTTGACCATGAAATCAATAATGGGTGACCTAGCCTATGACGTCTTAACATTGCATACGTTATACCAGGTGACATTATCCAACCGAACGCACTGGGATCAATGACCTTGAAAATAGCGATATGACCTTGACCTGTGACCTTTAACCTTAGACCTGACCCTCACTTGAGGTGACCTTGGCATAAAATCCTCATTATATGATGTTGTGACGTCACCACTGGGACTACAGTACCGGTAATCTGGAACAACTGCGTGATTGTCGCGGTCTCAAGATACAAGTCTCGATTTGAATGCCTATAAGTAAAAAAATCCTACCGATTTTCAATTTGTTTTACTTATCGATGCGCTATTCAATTTTTTTCTCAAATGTATCCAAGTTTCGTTTTTGGGCTACGAACGGTTCTTCGGCCACCTTAGAAAAACATTAGGGGCTCTGAGCCCCCCTCCAGTGCGGGTGTTAGATGTGATCATAATTAATGATAGCGGAATGTTTTATTTACATAGGTGCAATGAAACATCCGCGAACGATTTACGGTTGTTAATGGTCCTGAAATACCCAACTGAAATTTTACGATGCCTGGCACTGCATTGTAGAAACCACTAAAAAATTAGTACAAATACATCAGAATAAAAAGACATAGCGGCAGAAACATGATCAAGCATAGGCGGATCTAAGAGACAACGGGTGTGTATTTGCGTGCCCTCCCATTGACCCTTGGCGGCCCCTAAAATGGTCGCGGCACCCGTAAAAATTCGATGGCGCCCGCTGAAATGTCGCTTCTCACTTACAAGCCCCACCCCCAGAGCGCAAAAATTGGCGCCCATCGATATGATTTTGCGCCAGCGTGATAGTTTCTGCCGCTCAAAAGCAGTACTCCTGGTATGGATATCCTCTGCGACAATGTGCTCCCCGCTCCCGACCAGAGATCCTGCATCCCCCTACATGGGCGGATCCAGGGAAGGGGCAAAGCGGGCACGTGCCCCCCCGATCGACCCTCGGCGCCCCCCTGAAAGGTCGATGGCGCCCCCCTGAAATGTCGCTTCCCACCCCCCCAGGATGCGAAAATCGGCGCCCACCGATAGGATTTTGCGTCCACCTGATAGGTTTTGCCGGTCAAAAGTGGCGCCCACCTGGTCCGGATGGTGCCCCCCCTCCCGGGAAGGTGCCCCCCATCGGCAATACTGGATCCGCCTATGTCCCCTATACGTGAACAAGCAATCTCTCACCTGCAGTGCGAAGTCAGCGTCATTCGCGTACCGTCCTTGAAGCCCGAGCTCCTGCACCTTACGCCAAACGGCCTGAGAGTGGTGGAAGAAGCAGAGTGACTGTCTCTTCTCCGGGAAGACGTGACGAATGGCATTGGTTGCTGCCTTCTCCAAATCTGTGATGACAGTTCCACCAAACCCAGGGGGATTTGGGTGGCGTTGGATGATGGCGGCGCGTAGCTTCTCAAACACCTGCCTGTAGGTGCGCTCGCTTTTGTCTTGTAGAAGAGCGTATGCGCAAGGCACTGATACGTCCAAAACGATGGCGTGGACAGTGTAAAGCTGCTGAAAGAGGACTGGTGATGCTTTGAACGTGCCATCAGCAGCCCAGTGGATGTTTTGGGCGAGCTTCTGGAGTCCCCATTCGCTGCTGTAGAGCAAAGTCCTGCTACCCATGTACTCTTCATCCTCCTTGCTGTCGTATAACAGAAAGCGAGCGGCAGGGTTTCCAGGCGATTCCTTTGTCACACGATAATCAAGAGGTATGATGAGGTCATCGATGGTCGCCGGTTCAGCAGGACCTTGCCCGCCTTGCTTGCGGTAGCGCCGAATATTCCGGTTGATGTCTGCCTCTCGAGGCATGTCGGTTCTGGATGCCAAGCTCATTTCTCTTTCTGCTACTTCTCGCACCACGTGCACGGGCTCCACGGTTGCCTGGGCTCTCTCCTTCATTACGGCTCGAGCCTTCGCTCGCTCGATGACTGACGGATTCGGCCCATGACTGTGCTCTTGAGTGATTTTGAATCCCTGGGCCGCCCAAATTCCCCGGCCTTTACAGGCCATGCGTTTTACCAGGCTGCATTTCATGTACTTGGTGTCCCCCCTTTCATAATCTGTAGCGTAAAAAAACCCTGATCGGCAACCCGGGGCCGTTTGCAGCCTGAAACTTCCATATTCAAATTTGTCTTGCCAAACTTAAGAATTGTCTTAATCAAACTTCAAATCACCAATACACAACCGATTCGGAAACGGCAGAGACCCTATCTCTCGCAATAAGTACGAGCATCTGCAACAGCCAGTAATTCCACTCCACCATCCCACGCTCATTTGCGCGTGATTAGTTGCGCGTGCAGCGATTTCCGGTCCGGAAGCGCTCGTGGAGACGAATCGTGGGAACTGGGAGCCAGCATGGTTGAGCAGGGGCGGACGCAGACCCGAGTTTGGAAGGGGGCAAACCCAGGTCTGCCTCTCCTCCTGGGGAGGGGGGGTGGGACGTGCGATTTGGGTGCTCGACAGACCTAGTAGAAGCTACCTCTCCAAGTAAATGATCGCTCTCCTGGGGGGGGGAGAGGAGCGAAGATTTTTTGCTCGACAGACCTAGTGTAAACGCCTTTTTTCAAAAATGTATCCAGCCTTTGGGGGCCGAAAGAGTTTGCCCCCTACAGCGCTTTGGGGGGGCCATGGCCGGAATGCCCCCTCCCCTGCGTCCGCCAATGTGGTTGAGCAAAAGTGACAACTTATTCAAATTTAGATGCGTACTTTTGAAATACAAACTTTGTACCCTACGTACATACATTTGCTTACGTACTTTTGGCATATCAGCTTTATACCCTACGTACTTTTGGCATACGTGTTTTATACCCTACGTAAATTTTCTTACGAACTTTTGCGTACGTACTTTTGGCATACGAGTTTTATACCCTACGTACATTTGCTTACGAACTTTTGCGTACGTACTTTTGCGTACGTACTTTTGCATACGAGTTTTATACCCTACGTACATTTGCTTACGAACTTTTGCGTACGTACTTTTGGCATACGAGTTTTATACCCTACGTACATTTGCTTACGAACTTTTGCGTACGTACTTTTGCGTACGTACTTTTGGCATACGAGTTTTATACCCTACGTACATTTGCTTACGAACTTTTGCGTACGTACTTTTGCGTACGTACTTTTGGCATACGAGTTTTATACCCTACGTACATTTGCTTACGAACTTTTGCTTACGAAGTTTATCTATACGTACTTTAGCCATACGAACTTTGGTCCGTAAATCGTGATCTGCCTACTACCATAATACCCACCCAGGCTAGGGGATTTAGGCCATGGTGGATCCAGGGGAGGGAATTATGTGGATCCCTGTAAAATAAAGCATTCCAGCCACAGGCGGTTTCAGGAGAGTTGCAGTGCTCTACAGAGCAAAGGATTCCTGGCATAGGCACATCCAAGGTAAAGGATTTAGGCCATGGGCGGATCCAGGGGAAGGATTTAGGTGGGTCCTTGTAAAACAAAGTATTCCAGTCATAGGCGGATTCAGGAGAGTGCCAGTGCCCTACAGAGCAAGGGATTCCTGGAATAGGCGCATCCAGGTTAGGGGACTTAGGCCAAGGGCGGATCAAGGGAAGGAGACGGGACCCTGTAAAACTAAGTACACTCGTCATAGGCGGATTCAGGAGGGTTGCGGTTAACTACAGAGCAGGAAATTCCTGGCATCAGCGGATCTAGAGAAGGGGATATAGGCCATGGGCGGATCCAGGAAGGGGGAAGAAGAGCAGACCCTATAAAGCAAAGCATACAGGTCATAGGTGGATTCAGGATGGTTTCAGTGCACTACAGATCTGTAGTGTACTCGAGTAAGGAATTCCTGGCATATGCGCTTCCAGGGTAAGGATTTAGGCCATGGGCGGATCCAGGAAAGTGGAAGAAGAGGGACCCTGTAAAACAAAGTATACGTGTAAGGCGGGTTCAGGAGTAGATAATGCTAAAGTGCACTACAGGGCAGGGGATTCCTGGCATAGGGGATCTAGAGATTAAAGTGCACTACAGGGCGGGATTCCTGGAATAGGGGATCTAGAGACAGGGATTTAGGCCATGACTGGATCCAGGGAAGGGGAAGTAGGCGGGACTCTGTAAAATAAAGAGTACGTGTCACAGGCAGCTACAGGAGGGTTGCAGTGCACTACAGGGTAAGGGATTCCTGGCATAGGCGCATACAGGGAGGGGATTTAGGCCATCTGCGGATCCTTTTTTACCGTGTCCCGTCTGCTTCTCTTCCCTGGATTCGCCTAACGCCTTAAATCTTTCCTCTGGACCTGCCCATGCCAGGAATCCCGTGCTCCGTAGTGCACCGTAGCAGTTTTCCCCCTGAATCTGCCCATGACTCGTATACTTGGTTTTACAGTATCCCGTGTGTTTCTCTTTCCTGGATTCGCCCATGGCCTAGATCCACTTCCCTGGATGCGCCTATGCCAGAACTTCATTGCTCTGTAATGCACCGCAACGCTCTTGAATATACCTGTGAAACAAATGCCTTATATTTTTGGGTCCCCTCTACTTCCATACCATGGATCCACCCATGAACTAAATCCCCTTCTCTAGATCCGCCTATGCCAGTAATTCATTGCTCTATAGTGCACCGCAACCTCCCTGAATCTGTCTATGATACGTATGCTTCTTTACATGGTCCTGCCTCCTTCCCCTTCCCTGGATTCGCCCATGGCCTTAATCCCTTTCCCTGGATATGCCTATGCCAGGAATCCTTTGCTTAGAAGTGCACCTTCACTGTTTCTCCTACCCGAATCTGCCTATGAAACGCATGCCTATTTTGTCGGCTCTCGTCTCCTTCCCTTCCCTGAATCCACCCATGGCCTAAATCCCTTTCTCTGGTTCCGCCTATTCCAGGAATTCATTGCTCTGTAGTGCACCGCACCCGTCTTAAATCCGCATATGATACGCATGCTTTTTTACAGGGTCCTGACTTCTTCCCTTCCCTGGATCCGCCATGGCCATAATCCCCTTTCCTGGATACTCCCTAAGCCAGGAATCCCTTGCTCTGACCAGTGTCCCGTCTACTTCCCTTCCCTGGATCCGCCCATGGCCTAAATCCCCTTCTCTGGATCTGCCTATGCCAGGAATTCATTCCTTAATCCGCCTATGCCACGTATGCGTCCTTTACAGGGTCCTGTCTTCTTCCCTGGATCTGCCTATGGCCTAAATCCCCTTCTCTGAATTCGCCTATGCCAGGAATTCAATCCTTAATCCGCCTATGACACGTATGCTTTCTTTACAGGGTCCTGTCTTCTTCCCCTTTCCTGGATCCGCCTATGGCCTAAATCCCCCTTCTCTGGATCCGCCTATGCCAGGAATTCATTACTAAATCCGCCTATGACACGTATGCTTACTTTACAGCGTCCTGTCTTTTTCCCCTTCCCTGGATCCGCTCATGGCCTTAATCCCCTTCTCTTGGTTCGCCTAGGGCCTAAATCCCCTTTCCTGGATCCGCCTATGGCCTAAATCCCCCTTCTCTGGATCCGCCTATGCCAGAAATTCATTCCTTAATCCGCCTACGACACGTATGCTTTCTTTACAGGGTCCTGTCTTTTTCCCCTTCCCTGGATCCGCCCATGGCCTTGATCCCATTCCCTGGATCCGCCTATGGCCTTAATCCCCCTTCTCTGGATCCGCCTATGCCAGGAATTCATTCCTTAATCCGCCTATGACACGTATGTTTTCTTTACAGGGTCCTGTCTTCTTCCCCTTTCCTGGATCCGCCCATGGCCTTAATCCCCCTTCTCTGGATCCGCCTATGCCAGGAATTCATTCCTTAATCCGCCTATGACACGTATGCTTTCTTAACATGGTCCTGCCTTTTTCCCCTTCCCTGGATCCACCCATGGCCTTGATACCTTTCCCTGGATACGCCTATGCCAGGAATCCTTTGCTCTGTAGTGCACCTGAACTTCCCCCTCCTGAATCCGCCTATGGGCCGAAATCCCTTCCCTGAATTTCCTTTCTCAGGGGGAAAACCTGGGAAACTGGGGAAATTTCTGGGTCTTGGGAATTTTCTCTTCCGGTGATGAACCCCACGTTTCTATCTGGCAAAGCTGAGACGTCTGCCATTAGCCCTGTTCCAGCTGTGAGCACAGTTTTGTCAGCAGGACCTCTAACCTCTCCTCCAGGAAATAACATCAGCGCCATAATCGCCTCTTGTTTGTGCTAAATAAAGGGAACTCAAACCTTTACACCATTAAAAAATATTAGACTGCCACTTCGTGCACTTACTATTTTTCATCAGCGCAAACAGCAGGCTGTCAGCCCGTAAAACCTCTAGAGTCAGTTCCCGGGGAGAGGCTACAGCCCTGTGACGTCGGCGCAACGCTGCCCGCTGATTGGTGCTGACAAAACTCTGCTGACAGCTGGAACAGGGCCCTAGTTATACCAGCTTCCTTTGGTATTAAACAAAATTAAACAAAAAATAGTGTTTTTCTTTCAATGAAATTATTCATCAAACAACATGTTTTCTTAACAAAAGTATCATTAATTAAACAGAATTATAAATTTTGGTGGCTGGTTTCTAGCCAAAAATTCTGACAAAATGGAGATTGAGACTTCCAGGCCAAGACTGTCAGCTGTGAAGCTGGGCAGCAAAGGCCAGCTGATGGAGGTGGCAAACACTGGTGGAAATCAGCACAAATGGAGTTGGATACACTCTGTGGGAGTGGTTAAAGATGGAAAAGATTTGACTTGATGGCACCCAACTTTGTTTATTGCTTTTGTGCTTTCTTAGCACTTGAACATGTAGTCTGTAGTGTTGGATGTAAAATTGAAATAATTATTCTTTTAATTTAAAAAAAGCTGCAGTTTCTTCCTCTAAAATGATGAAACGAAACATTTTTCATCAAAATATGATTGGGCACAGTTGTTGGCAAGTTACTTTAGTTGCACTGCCTGCAAGATTGCCACGACAGAAACAAAACTACATTGTTTTATATAATTTGGGCAATGCATCCGTGTATGAATTGAATTAAAAAATTTAAGTGCTTCAAGCGTTGAGGTACAATTATTAGATCAGAAGAAATGTTTTTCCTTAACTGTGCACTAGAGGTGGGACTTTCTAGGCCCGGGGGCCCGGCCCAGGCCCGCAGGCTTTGACCGGGCCTGAAAGCCTGATTTAAGCCAATGCCGGGCTGATAACGGGCTTCACCCAGGCTCATTCCGGACTTCAACTGAACTGGGACTTCAAAGTCAATTTTCTGTAAGTTAAAAAGCCTTTTTCAGTACAGACCTAGTTTTTTCCACTGAAACATAATCTTATTCATGCACCAGCAGCTTTTGAAAATGCATTTACAATTAATTTTGAGACTTTTAGACATACATCAGGAATGTAAAAGCATGAAGCTCTATCTTTCTATCTGTTACTCATGCCAGGGTCAAAAGCAAGTTACTTAAACCTGAATCAATATTTAACATCAAATGTTGAATAATGCCTACAGTTGCACATATCCATGCCATACTGTCATCTTATGAATATCGGGATTACTTCAAAATCTTCAAGTCATATATGGGTGAACAAAATATAAATTGTGATAGCATATTTGTTACTTCCATATTGTCAGTATACCATTTCAAAGGAAGTCATTTAACCAATTTGCTGCTAACATATTGATATTAACACCTAGCTCTAGCTAGAAAATTCTTTCCAGAAGCTTTCTGCTCCAGGTAAAAAGAAAATGTTATCTATGGAGCCCAGTCTGCAGAACGTGGCAGATTTCGACGAGATCTCGTTGGGGCAGCCTCGGGGCAGACCTACCGATTTGGGGCAGCTTTTGGTCGATCTTGGTGCAGATGGGGGCTCTTGGGGCAGGAACAACCACGACCACCGCGGTATTTATGACGAATAGGTCATATGAGAGGAAGCGGTGTTTAGGACGGATGCGTCATAAACACCGCCGTTTTTATGACGAATAGGTCATAAATACTGCAAGCGTTTCTAGCGTTGCTGGAGCGGAAATGCGTTTCAGAAAAGAGGTGGACTGAATTAAAGGAAGCTTTCAGCAAGTCCACGGCTTTGGATACGCCATTTTGGAAGCGCATAGGTGAGCACGAGGGGTTGCTTGATTGCTTCGGCCTGTCTTTCACGATATACTAGGGATCATTACGGATTTCAATACAGGCTGTAAGCGATTATTTAAAGTATAGTCCGAGTATGTAACATTGTATTTTCTACTTAACCCTGGCTGATAGATTTTGAGGTCAGAATGGAAGGTACCTATCACGCGTTATGCTCTGTCAAGGGAATTGCATGCCAGATGGAAGGCCACATGATTACCTTGGAATACCCTAGGTGTATAGGTATTTTTTGGTATTCCCGGTGCCTCTCATTTGCGCTGTCATTGAGCTCATGATGAGCCATCACCAGACTAAGTCAGGATTTTGTACAATATCTATGCCCAGTGTACATCAATGTTCTTGAAGCAGATTGGGAACAGCGAGTTGAGGACCCAGTCCCTACTTTATTGGGTTGTGAACTTTATAAGGCTTGGTACAGTATGTTTATTATATACATTGTGATCAACAGCTTAAGGGATTGAAGCTGGTTCCCACTTTTCCGAAGGTGGGAAGTTGTGAAGTCTTGTTGGGGCAGCCTTGAGAGAGGCCCGACCTACCAGTTTGGGGCTGCTTTTGCCCCTTTTTGGAGCAGGTAAGAAAATTTGGTGGCAGAAAATGACCCTGAAGTGGACATAGGCATGTGATTTTTGTTTTCCAGATACTCTCCTGTTGTGTAAAATCCAGCCTTCAAAGTATGGCAACAGGCCGGACGAGTCGCACCAGCCATATAAAATTCTCTCACCACCAGCCTCCAAGATGTTGCAGAAATATGTCATATACATGGGAGAAAATGCACCCATTCCTACCCATCCAATGCAATGTTACCTCTTATTACTAAGGGACTTTTTCTCAAGCCACTTCGTCTGTCTTAATAACCATTTAGTATTTGTATGGTTTAATTGTCACCTTCCTCTCACCAGTCTTACAAATTCGCACCAGGTTGATACAATTTGCACCACTTCCTTCTATCTCTAAGGGCACTCACACTGACGAGATCTCGTCAGAAATGTCATACTTTGCAAGCTGGTGTGAAATGAACATTCTTAAAGGGAATTTGGCACCTTGGTCGAGTCTTGGAATTTAGTGCAATTAGGCGTACTTTTAGCAAAAATTAATGAAACCACTCATGATTTCTGTGAAAAATGTTCAATAAGCTCAATATTTTGTTTTTAAAAATACTCCTCTAGGAAAATAAATATCTGCCTGTGGATGTCATGATCTGGCAGCCACTACCATACTTGAAACGCTTCAAGGGCTATGATTCGCTGATGCTCATTGTGACGTCAGCATATGTCATCACCCGGAAGCTCACAACAATGACTGCCTGGTGGGGGGCTGATGAGGGGGCTGGTGTCAGGTAGGTTTTAGCTTTTTCTACTGAAATATTGAGTTCCAAGACAAATGATATATGGAGTACCGGATTTTCTGACTTGCTTTAAAACTTGGCTATCTCATTTAAAATCATGTTTTGAAGGTGCCACATTCCTTTTAAGCACCAGCGGAGGGAAAGTGCCCCATCCACCGAATTTCTGTTCACTGACTGTCTGTTCACCTGACAGTATGTATGTCTGCCTGACAGTTTGTATGTCTGCTTGACTGTATGTCTACCTGATTGACTGTCTGACTGACTGACTGTCTGTCTGTCTGTCTGTCTGACTGACTGACTGACTGACTGACTGACAGACAAAATGACTGGATTTCTCTTTATTTTTCTGTATATCTGCCTGGATGTTTCTGTATGTCTGTCTGACTGTCCCTGTATGTTTGTCTGGCTATCTCTGTATGTATGTATGTCTGACTGTTCTGTCTGTCTGTATGTAGACCTGGCTTCCTCTGTCTGCCTGCCTGTCTCTCTGTCTGCCTCTGTATTCTCCATATGTTTGTCTGCCTGGATGTCTGTGTATTTTTCTGTATGTATGTCTGACTGCCACTGTATGTCTGTCTGCCTGCCTGCCTGTCTGACTGTCTGTCTGTCCCCCTGACTGTCTGTCCATCTGTCTGCCTGACTGTATGTCTGTCTTCCTTTCTGACCGGCTTCCTGATTGTCTTCCTTACTGCCTAACTGGCTGTGTCTGTCTGTCTGTCTTCCTGCCTGCCTGCCTGCCTACCTGACCTGACCTGGCTTACTGACTGGCTGACTGATTCTGTCTGTCTGTCTGCATTTTTCTGTAAATCTGTGCGACTGTTTGCCTGGATGTCTGTGTACTTTTCTGTATGTCTCTGATTGTCCCTGCATGGTTTTCTGGCTATATCTGTATGTATGTATGTATGTCTGTCTGTTCTGTTGGTCTGTATGTATGTAGACCTGGCTTCCTCTGTCTG
This sequence comes from Lepas anatifera, assembly GCA_034440635.1. Classification (NCBI taxonomy): domain Eukaryota; kingdom Metazoa; phylum Arthropoda; class Thecostraca; family Lepadidae; genus Lepas; species Lepas anatifera. Next base: position 355,491 of record JAOTON010000085.1, read on the forward strand.
CCTTTGTATTCTCTGTATGTCTGTCTGTCTGGATGTCTTTGTATTTTTCTGTATGTATGTCTGACTGTCTCCATGTCTGTCTAGCTGTGTCTGTATGTCTGTCTGGTTGCCTGTATGTTTACTGTCTCTGTCTGCCTGTCTGCCTGCCTGTCTCCCTGTCTGTCTGCCTGCCTGCCTGACTGTCTTTCTGCCTGTCTGTCTTCCTGAATGTCTGTCTTCCTTACTGTCTGTCTGCCTGCCTGCCTACCTGCCTACCTGCCTGACTGTCTGTATGTCTGCCTGACTGTCTGTTCACCTGACAGTATGTATTTCTGCCTGGCAGTCTTCCTGTCTGACTGACTGTCTGTCTGCCTGTCTGATTGTGTGACTGACTGTCTGCCTGCCTGGATGTCTCTGTCTGCCTGCCTGTCTGTCTGATTGTGTGACTGACTCCCTGACTGTGTGACTGACTCCCTGACTGTGTGACTGACTCCCTGCCTGCCTGACTGTCTGTATGTCTGCCTGACTGTGCCCATCCATCTGTCTGCCTGACTGCCTGTCTGCTTAAATGTCTGTCTGTCAGACTTTGTCTGTCTGGCTGTCTGCCTGTCTGCTTGTCTGCCTGCATTTTCCGTATATCTGTCTCACTGTCTGCCTGGATGTCTCTGTAATTTTCTGTATGTCTCTGACTGTCCCTATATGTCTGTCTAGCTGTCTCTGTATGTATGTCTCGCTGGCTGTTCTGTCTGTATGTACTTAGACCTGGCTTCCTCTGTCTGTCTGCCTACCTGTCTGTCTGTCTCTGTATGCTCTGTATGTCTGTCTGCCTGGATTTCTCTGTACTTTTTTGTATGTCTCTGACTGTCCCTGTATGTTTTTATATGGCTATATCTGTATATATGTCTGTTCTGTCTGTCTGTCTGTATGTATGTAGACTTGGCTTCCTCTGTTCTGCCTCTGTATGCTCTGTATGTCTGTCAGCCTGGATGTCTGTGTATTTTTCTGTATATATGTCTGACTGTCTCTGTATGTCTGTCTGGTTGTCTGAATGTGTGCTGTCTCTGTTTGTCTGCCTGTCTCCCTGTATGTCTGTCTGCCTGCCTGACTGTATCTGTCTGCCCGTCTGTCTTCCTGATTGTCTGTCTGTCTGTCTGCCTACCTGCCTGACTGTATGTCTGCCTGACTGTCTGTTCACCTGACAGTATGTATGTCTGCCTGTCCGACTGACTGTCTGCATGTCTGTCTGATTGTGTGACTGACTGTCTGCCTGTCTGAAAGAATGTCAGACAGCCGCCCCGGTAGCTCAGTTAGTAGAGCGTTGGGCGCCGGCCCGCTGCTCAGAAGCATGCAATGGCAGTGCATGTCCAGGCTTGGGATCGGTTCACCTGAGACGCTCCGGCGCTCAATAGTTTACCCGACGTACAGGTCGGCTGGCAACTGACTGGTGAGAGGGTGACCTGAGCGGGGCGGCCGTCCCTGTGCTTTGTGGGACGTTAAACTTTGGCTTCTAAATCAACCCTTCATTGTGGGAGTTGCTAGTTCGGGTGGTGGGGTCGGGGTCTCCGTGACAAGTCCCTTGATGACTTTAGTGAGACTCCGACTCCAACAGTCGAACTGAGAAACAACTTGGTCAAAATTTATAAAAATCAAAATGGCTGTCTGTCTGCCTGACAGTCTGTCTGTTCATCTGACAGTATGTATGTCTGCCTGACTACCTGTCTGCCTGACTACCTGTCTGCCTGACTATCTGTCTGATTGTGTGACTGACTGTCTGTCTGTATGTCTCCCTGCCTGCCAGTCTCCCTGTCTGTCTGCCTGCCTGCCTGTTTCCCTGTCTACCTGCCTGCCTGACTCTGTATGTCTGCCTGACTCTGTCTGTCCGTCTGTCTGCCTGACTGTCTGTCTGCCTGTCTGCTTGTCTGCCTGCATTTTTTCTGTATATCTGTCTGACTGTCTGCCTGGATGTCTCTGTACTTTTCTGTATGTCTCTGACTGTCCCTGTATGTCTGTCTGGCTGTCTCTGTATGTATGTCTCTGGCTGTTCTGTCTGTATGTACTTAGAACTGGCTTCCACTGTCTGCCTGCCTACCTGTCTGTCTGCCTCTGTATTCTCTGTATGTCTGTCTGCCTGGATGTCTCTGTACTTTTTTGTATGTCACTGACTGTCCCTGTATGTTTTTCTGCCTATATCTGTATGTATGTATGTCTGTTCTGTCTATATGTATGTATGTAGACTTGGCTTCCTCTGTCTGCCTCTGTATTCTCTGTATGTCTGTCTGCCTGGATATCTGTGTATTTTTTGTGTGTATGTCTGACTGTCTCTGTATGTCTGTCTAGCTGCCTCTGTATGTCTGTCTGGTTGTCTGAATGTTTGCTGTCTCTGTTTGTCTGCCTGTCTTTCTGTCTGTCTGCCTGCCTGACTGTCTACCTGCCTGCCTGCCTGACTGTCTCTGTCTCTCCGTCTGTCTTCCTGACTGTCTGGCTGTCTGTCTTCATTCTGTCTGTCTTCCTTACTGTCTGTCTGCCTACCTGCCTGACTGTCTGTTCACCTGACAGTATGTATGTCTGCCTGACAGTCTGCCTGTCTGACTAACTGTCTGTCTGTCTGATTGTGTGACTGACTGTCTACCTACCTGCCTGTCTGAAAGTCTGTCTGTCTGCCTGACAGTCTGTCTGTCTGACAGTCTGTCTGTTCACCTGACAGTATGCATGTCTGCTTGAATGTATGTCTGCCTGACTCTGTCTGTCTGATTGTGTGACTGACTGTCTGTCTCCCTGCCTGCCTGTCTCCCTGTCTGTCTGCCTGCCTGCCTGTTTCCCTGTCTTCCTGCCTGCCTGACTGTCTGTATGTCTGCCTGACTCTGTCCATCCATCTGTCTGCCCGACTGTCTGCTTGAATGTCTGTCAGACTCTGTCTGTCTGGCTGTCTGCCTGCCTGTCTGCTTGTCTGCCTGCATTTTTCTGTATATCAGTCTGACTGTCTGCCTGGATGTCTCTGTACTTTTCTCTATGTCTCTGACTGTCCCTGTATGTCTGTCTGGCTGTCTGTATGTATGTCTCTCTGGCTGTTCTGTCTGTCGGTATGTACTTAGACCTGGCTTCCTCTGTCTGTCTGCCTACCTGTCTGTCTGCCTCTGTATTCTCTGTATGTCTGTCTGCCTGGATGTTTCTGTATTTTTCTGTGTGTATGTCTGACTGTCTCTGTATGTCTGTCTAACTGTCCCTGTATTTTGTCTGTTCTGTCTGTCTGTATGTATTTAGATCTGGCTTCCCTGAATATCTGGCAATGTCTGTCTGGTTGTTTCTTTGTTTATTTCTGTCTATGTCAATCTGTCTCCGTTTATATGTTTCTGTCTATCTTGTTCTCTCACTGTTTGTGTTTCTGTTTATCCCTGTATATCTCTGGCTTTCTGGAAGTTTTTCTTTCTCTGTCTGTATGTCTCTGTCGGTCTGGCTGACTGGCTGGCTGGCCCACATATAGGCTTAGCAGTCTACATGTCCTAAAATTCCAAGGTCTGTCTCTGTTTGTATGATTGTGTGTTTCTGTCTGTCTTTCTGTCGCTTCAAAATCCTGCAGGCTTAGTACTATCCTCTTGAGACCCGAGCCCAAAATATTTGATGGAAGTGCAAACCCTTTTTGATTTTTGGGTTTTTGGATGCAAGGAACTCAATAATGAACAAAAATTTAAATTAAAAAAATTATAAATATAATTTATTGGATGTATAGGAATCTATACACCAGGACTCAATGACTATAAATAGTGCACTAATGATAAAATTTTTCTCGGGATGCGCTGCGTGAAACATGATGCATTTGTCACTATCTCACAATGAACGTTGTATTTACTTTCCCTTTTAACTAAGATTTTAATCATTATTATGACGTAGGCATAACAAAATTTGGTACCTTCGCCGGTTGAGTCTACTAATACGGATCGTCACCTTAACACGCGCATTGACGGGGGTGGGTACCCGCCCCCTCGGGTTTTTCGGAGATAGCAGAAAAACGGCGGCGCTACGCGCCGCCGTACTTGGCATACCTTTTCCCTTATCATTTTTACAACTTCTGTGAAAATTTTAAGGTTGGGTCATCCAAGGTCAGGTCACCAGCACAGGTGAAGTGACCCAACCTAAAAAAGTTTAAGATAGCATAAGTCGGAGCAGGGTGAACTTATCCGATTGAAACTCATATCACATAATGCCCCTACCTAGTTCTCTAAAATATGTTCCGGTATTTTTGATATCGATGACCTAAGGTCAGGTACGAGGCATGACCTCTCCATTGGAAATACATGGGAAAAATAGTTTTTACAGAATAACTCAGTAACGGATGGTGATTGAGCATTTATTTTAGCTGCATTAGACTCGCCTGGGCTTTGGGGTTCTAATGATATGCATTTTATATAATTTGACCCTGACCTGACCTTAACACGCGCATTGACGGGGGTGGGTACCCGCCCCCTCGGGTTTTTGACCTGACCTGACCTGAGGTCAGGTCAGGTCAAATCCTTGATTTGACCTAGCAAGGTCAAATTATATATCATTCGATTCGGCTTGCTGAGAGGATTCATATTGTTCAAGTCGTTTTGCTCTATCTTTACTTGTTCAGATGTAATGGCCGAAAAACTGAATTTACATGTTATCCCTATGACGGCTGTTTTTTACCTCTCGTGACCTTAAATGTGACCTGACAAAAAAATTGTTCAAATGTTTTCGATGGAGAAGTGGATGGGCAACCCAACGCCGTTAACCGTTTTTCGGTACCTACCGTGGTTCTCGAAATCTTAGGGGCGGGTACCCGCCCCCCGTCAATGCGAAGGTGGCTCAGACCCCCGTCAATGCACGTGTTAAGCCACTGTTAGTAAAGTCCTAATTCCTAAATTAAATACCACCGAGCATTAAAGCACGTTCTCGTTAGGGATCAGTCAAGCACTATCGTTAGACCCAAGCATGTATGTACCATATCCAGGTTCCCAATAGATACATTGTGTGCGCTCCATGACCTTTATGCCTCGTGGATCTTGGTAAAAAAGATCGTTTCAGTAATGAATTAGAGAAGCACTCCAAACGTCTTGGACTTGATGAGAGCCAGCTTGTTATAGGACGGTCATCGGCATCTTCGGTACGATTCCTTACCAGGGATAATTTCGTTGCATGTACTGTGTGCTAGCACTTTTGATATCCTTCGACGACATTGCAACCTTTGGTCGCTTTGTGGGAAGCTCGTCAGCTGGTGCCTCTGAAACATTTTCAGTGTATTCTCGCCTGGCCTCACAGTTCATATTATTACCTTCAGCCACGAGCTGATCGGTGAGCTGGATTTTAATTCCAGGTACCTGATCTCCTCGAAGTCCTCGTGAGACTAGTACTCCAGCCAGGAGTTACCGTGTTTAAGATATTAACCCTCGCCCCACCGGGGGCCATCGATGGCCCCCCTAAGGTTTTTCCAGGATAGCAGAAAAACGACGAGGCGCAGCACCACGGTTGAGGGCTCTACCTCTCACTGCATCATTTTCCCATCATCCCTGAAATTTTTTCCCCGGGTCACCCAAGGTCAGGTCACCAGACGAGGTCAACCAAGGTCACCTCACTTCACCTTTGGAGCTCTGTAAGAGCTACATTTCAAAGTCGATCAATTTGAAACTTCCTACACTTCATGACCCCTCCAGGAAACACGGATTTTTCGATTTCGTGCCCTGAGGTCAGGTCACGAGGCGACCTCTCCCATTGGAAAAGCATGGGGAAAAGCTATTTCATGATATAAAAGCCACAAAAATGATTGCAAATGTTCAGACTGCTCAGAACAACGTTTTTGGACACCCTTTCACGGATCCCAGGCGTCATATTTGCCCTTTGACTTTTCCAAGGTCATCCAAGGTTACCAGAGGTCAAAAACAGTATTTTGACAATAACTTTTGACCTAATTGAGCTAGAGCGGTGAAACAAACACTATCGTGTTTGTCTTGTCACTGGCTTTCATTTGATATACGGCAAGGTCACTTTTTGACCTTTCGTGAGGTCACGAGGTGACCTCTGGCGGTCAAACCACTGGCGGGAGGTCTTTACGTTCCACATAGCGGAAAAAGTACTGGCAATTTGCTATCAAATGTACTTTACCAGGCCTCAATAGCTCTAATGACATAAGAGTTATGCCCAGTTTGCTTAATCATTGCATATTTGAGTGAAAATAGCCGATCTTGACCTAATTTTACCTCTGGGGGTCAAACCATTGACCTGAGCACTAAAACATGCGAAGTAATTTCTTACTGAATTCACGCGAGCTTTCTATTGCACTTTGCAGATTTGCGCTAACACCCATATTTTCGGAGTTAGAGGGGGGCCATCGATGCCCCCGGTGGGGCGAAGGTGGCGCCGGACCCCCGGTGGGGCGCGGGTTAAACCTGCTACTCCCAAGCAGGAACAGATGTTGTAGCCACAGAGGGCCGAGACCAAAGGAATCCCGCAAGCAAGGCAGGGGGCTGACTGTATCCACAATATGTCTGAGATTATCGTAGGGGCCCGGTCCCCGACACCAAGATCGCAAGTGAGCCACATGGGCCCCCGGAAGCATTTCAGGAGGCCTGGGTGAGCGGCAGGGGGCCCGACTTGGGTCACAGAGGGCCCGGGTGGGATACAGGGAAATTATCTGCAACTGCTGAGAACAGGGGCCCGACTTCGTCATCAGGGGCTTGGGATAATTCTCAGGGGCCCGGTCGCAGACTCAGCGGTTTCAAGTGGACTGCAAGTGGCCCGGAAGAATATCAGGGTGTCCAGATGGCCAAAGGAGGCCCGGGTGAACCGCAGGGGGTCCAGTTGCAGTCACAGGGGGCCCGGGTGGAATACCGGGGACCTAAAACTGCCGAGGACAGGGGGCCCGGCTTGGACAGCAGTGGGCCCTGAGGCGATTTTTAGGGGCCCGGTCTGCGGGTTTCGTGGGACCTCAGAGGTAGGGACCCCGAGAACAACTCTGGGGGGCCACCGATATTAATTTCGGGGCCCCCGGTTACATAATGAGGGGCCACCTAGACCTACCTTCGCGTAGTATTATTATCGCGTAGTAGGCCTAAGGGGGCTATTACGCCATCCCCCTCCTCGGATCTGCTTCTCGCTTCAGTACCAGAATGATAAGCATCGCCTGTTCTAATCCATATCTTCTAGTTTTATAAAATTAAAAACAAAGGAAACCACGAGGAAAACATATTTGCTTAACATGTGCTCCTCATCAATGGTGTCTCATTACATCAAAGGAGTATGATATGCCTAGGATGCCCTCCAAATGGTTAAGTATAATGTCACTTTTGTCGTCATTGAGTCCTGGAGTATAGAATTCTATACATAGCATTTTCGAAGGAGATTGTTTGGCAAAAAAATGTTAAAAACACCGGATAAAAACTCAGATACTTCCAATAATTTAAGCTTTCTGTTCATATACTTATCAAAACTAGATTCTGTCAGTAACATTTTTAAACTACATACCTTCTTCGGAGCAACCGCGAAACCGTCCGGCGCTCACGCCTATCGTCGAACAAAGGGAATTTTGACTCACTTGCCCTTGGGTTTAGTTTATAATTTTGACACCAGAAGAGAGCTAGAATGTCCAGTTTTCTATACATAATTTATATAAAAGGCTACGACATCGGTAGGAGGTGGTAGAGCTATTCAAACCTGCGTATAGATACCTATACGTGGGGACTCAGGAGGCTAGATGTAAGATAGCATATTAAGACCTCCATGGGGAGCACAATGTATAGTACTATATGTATGTAATTTTTGTTTAATCTAATGTGTGGTGGGGTGTTTTCTTTGCCCTGTCTATTGCCCACCAGCGCCCCGTCGTATTTTCTCTTTTATAGTGCATTTGTAACACCGCCGTACCTCCCTTCTCCTCAGCGTGGTGGTGGTGCTGATGCGATCTTCGATGGAGGTCAGCTCTAAACAGAGCTTCACCTGTACTGAGTTGTGTTTCAATGGGCGCGCTACTCCACCATCAACTGGGAATGACCCGTGAGACACTGCTGAAGACAACGTGACTGGTCAATTGCGGCATGCTGTAACATCATGCTGCGGCATCTATGATATCCTCAGTGCAACACAATTTACCAGGTAACTTTATTTGGAGGCTAATTGAATGGAAGTCTCAAAAGTAAAAATGTTCAAAACCGCTGGATTGTTGATGTATTGTGCTGGTGGGGCAGACAGTGATCAATGCTAAAATGTGTCCTTTTTATGGATTTTTGTGGTAAAAACAGTGTCCTGTTCTTTTCATCCCAACCGAAACGCCTACTGCATTTCCGTAGATGAGCTTATCATAAATACATGAAACCCGGCATCTGCCCCTGTCAAAACGTTACACTTGCACTAATGCCCACCCCCCTTTGGGTCTTCGCAGAAGCCTGTAAATGGTTTGGGATGCATTTTCTTCTGATCAGTTTTGCAAGTTGTGTCAAAATTTTAGGTCCAGTTCGGGTCATCTCAGCAGTGCAGGTTAAGTGACCACCTCCAACAAAAATGTAACAGCATGAGTACGTGGAGTCGATTTATCGAATACGTGGAGTCGATTTATCTAAAATGTATCTCAATACATGAAGTCATCGGCTACTATGAGATGTTAATTGGTATTTTTACTTAGATAACCCAGGGTTGGGTACGAGCCATGACCTCTCTTTTGAAAATTCATGGGTAATATGATTTAGCTAAGTAACTTCGTCTGGAACGGAGATACAGCGTTTATGTTGGCGTCACTGGATTTTTGTTATCACTGAGATGTCACCTAGCAAGATCGTACTATATATCATTCGATTGAATTTGTTGAGAATATTACAAATGTTTAAATAGTTGTGTTATGGCTTTTGTACGTCAGATGCTGTGACAAAAACATTCATCCTCCTTATATCCGTATGGTGACATGGTTTGGCCTCTGGTGACGTTGCATTTAGGCTGATAAAAATTGACAACTTAATTTTTCAGAGATTACGTCAGGGTGCCCAACAACGTTTACCACTTTTCATTCATTTGTGTGATTTGTGAGATCTTTGCTGATAAAAATCAACAACTTAATTTTCAGAGATTACGTCAGGATGCCCCACAAGTTCTACCACTTTTCATTCATTAGTGTGATTTCCGAGATCTGTGGGGTATCTCCCCGCCCCAGCGAAGGTGGCTCAGGCCCATGTTCATGCGCTTGCTGAAACAAACATGTTTTTAGTTGGCCTTCCAGTGGCACGACCTCCGTCAATTGCTAACGCATTTTCTTTTTCAGGGAAGTGCTCTCAAGCAGACGCCTGTCACGGAGGAGCAGTCGGTGGATATGTCGGGGCGCCCTCGAATACGCGACTGCTGTATTGCTACTCGCCGCTGGCCGTTGCCGTCCAAATGGAACTCAGCTGCCCCGAGGTGCGGGACGTTGCGGGGCCGACGCCCTGCGGCCCCGCCGCCCCGGAGCTGCCGCGGCTGCGCGGCGACTGGCAACCGCTGCGCTGCCGCCACCATTGGCGACTCTCAAACATCTCCTACGCTGTCCGTGGGTCCGGGCGCGCCGACTGACACTCGGTGCGTCCCGGCCCGCGTAGATAAGTGACTCCACCGCCCCCGCCGGGAGGCCCGCCGGTGGGGGAAACCGCGATCGCGGCGGAATGGGCCCTCAGGGTGGCTTCAGCCGACGAGCCAAGTACCGAAGATACTGCCACAAATGCCAGACCCGAGGCCGACTGCTGCTTGTCAGTTGGAGCGCGGAGGGGGTCCGCAACAAGACCGCGGGGCTCAGCCGCTGGCTATCGGACGTCAGGACGGACGTGGTGTCTATCCATGAGGCTCAGTTGGCTGGAAAGTCCCTATCGGTCCCGGTGTTTCAGACCGCCGCTATCTCGCGAAGGGCTAGAGGCAGGAGGGTCGTGGGGCCTGTCTGTGGAGGGGACGTCGCAATCCTCGTCAGAGACGGCCTCAACTTCAGTGTCATCGAAGAGTCGCCTCTCCAGCCTCAAGACGACACAACCGAATGGTGCGCCGTCAGAGTCATCTTGAGCGCACCCAAGATACTGATTTCACCCACCATCGACATCTTCAACATCTACCGCCCGCCTATACGCTCGTCTGGCGGGGACGAGCGGGTGAACAACTTCTCCCTCGAGGCCTTCCCTGCTGGCGACCCGACCCTCATCATGGAGGATGTGAACGGACACCACCCTGCCTGGGATGTCGTCTGTTTAGACCCGGACAGGGTGGACCGCCTGATACATGGCTGGTCCCTGCGCAAGAACTGGCGAATCCTCAACAACGGCGCTGCCACCCGTGCCAGGTATGGAGTGGAGACTCGCCTCTCGGCCCCGGATATTGCCATGGCCCACCAAGACTTGGCGCGCCGCTGTACGTGGTCGGTCGGCACCGACCTTGGAAGCGACCACCTCCCCAGGTGGTGTCGGTGGCCGGCAGTCGCCCCCGGCGTATCAGGAAGACGCGCTGGGCCCTCCACAAGGCTGACTGGACTGGCTTCAGCGCCGACTGTGATGAGGCGGTGGCTGGCACTGTTACGCCGGACCTGCCGGTCGAGGGAATGGCTACGCGCTTGACGAACGCCATCCTCGAAGCGAGCTCCTGCAGGATCCCCCGCGGAGCCCGTGCCGACCCCGTACCCTGGGCCCTCGACCCGGAGCTGGCCAGTGCGGTGGCGGAGCGCCGGACGGCGAGGATCGACATTCATCGGGTCCCCTCAAGGGAAACCACGGACCGATGGAAGGCCGCCAAGAGAAGAGCCGCAGAGGACGAGGAGGAGGCAAGACGGCGCTCTTTCCGGTATTTTGTCACCGAGGAGCTGAACAGGCCCGCGGCCATTGGCTGTGTCACGAATATTATGAGGCGGATGCAGGGGGGCGCGCGGGACGTATGTCCCGGCCAGACGGTCAACGGCGAATGCGGCCGTGTCGCTGTGGAGGACTGAGCCAAGGCCGAGGCCTTCGCTCGCGAGTACTCCCTCGTGAGCAAGCACACCCGCCACCGGAGGCGTGACCGAGCCACAAAGACCTCATTGTGCGCAGCGTGGTCACGTCCATGCCCCTGTGACAGCTCCTGCCAGCCTTTCAGCAGAGAAGAGATGCTGGACCAGATTAAGAAGATGAGGTCCAGGAAAGCGCCCGATCCCGATATCGTGTGCACGGAGCACCTTCGGTACCTGGGACCAACAGGCCAGGATGCCCTCCTGGACCTCATCAACTGCCCGTGGCGCACCTCAGTGGTCTCTAATGCATGGAGGAGGGCGACCATCATACCGATCTTGAAAGCAGGGAAGAACCCACAAGACGTCTCCAGTTTCGGGCCCATTTCACTTACCAGCCACATCGCGAAGCTGGCCGAGCGGATGGTCGGAGCGAGGCTAACCCACCTGCTGGAGAGGGACAGGACAATCCCAGAGGAACAGGTCGGCTTCAAGCGCGGCCGATCCGCTGAAGAGAACCTGGGACGACTCACCCAAGAATTCCAAGATAGGTTTAACCTCCCGAAGCCGCGGGACCGCCCGTCAGACGGCAAAACTGCCGCCAGGTTCGTCCTCGTCGCCTATGATTTCTCCCCGCAGTTATGACAAGATCGACCACCGGATGTTACTGCTCAAGATGTTGTGCCACCTCCCCAAGTGTATGGCCTCCTGGGTCTTCCAGTTCCTGCGCGACCGCCGCGCCTGCGCGGAGGTGAACGGGGTGCGCAGCTCCGGCCGCATCTTCCGCGCCGGGCTACCGCAGGGTCGGTCCTCGCGCCGACCCTGTTCACCCTCTGGGCGGCGGACCTGGTGGAGGCAGTGGGGCCCGTTCCGAGCACCCCTGTGTACATGTACGCCGACGATACGGCTACATTGAGCACGGGGTGCACCGTCGACCTCGCCAGAGAGCGCGCCCAAGAGGCTGCTGACACCATGGTCAAGTGGGCCTCGGGACTGGAAGATGACCATCGCGGGATCCAAGACGTAGGTGCTCGTTCTGTCCCAGCGCTACCAGGACGCTCAGAACCTCTCCATCAAGGTGGACGGCGCTGACGTCAGAGGTGGGCGGCATCTGAAGCTCCTCGGTGTGACCTTCGACAGGCAGCTTCACTTCGGGGAACATTGCCTCAACCTTCGCAAGAAAGAAAAGCCCCGCATCGCTCAGCTACGTAGGATGGCGGGCCGCTCCTGGGGGCTTAGAGAGCCACAACTTCGCACTGTGGCTAGCGGCTACGTGCGCGGCGCCATGGAGTACGCCGCCGCTGCATGGCTGCCCGCTGCGTCGGAGTCACACGTGGAGCTCCTGAGTGCGAACTCAAGGCCGGCGACCGAGCCATCACCGGATGCCCTGTCAGCAGCCCTCGTCACTCGCTGCTGGCAGAAGCGGGCCTCACGGCTATCAGGGTGCGTCGTCAGGTGCTAGCAGCAAGACTGGCAGGTTCGGCCCGAGCCCTACGAAACGAAAGGACGACCCACTCCTCGTGACGGCGGAGTCTACCGCCCCTCAGCGCCTGATCACCACCACCGGCTGGTGGGCTGTTGGTGCAAGGGCGCTGGAGAGAGGGGGCGTCCGACGTTCCCATCGAAGCAAGGCTGCACGTCACCATCCCCCTTTGGGTGGATAGGACTCGCGTCTACATCCGCCTGGATGTCGGCCCGGACGCCCTGCGAGGGGTGCCGGATGCGCGGCGCCGTGCCGCCGCGGAGGAGCACCTGTCCACCCTGCCAGACCAGGCCACCTGTGTCTGGAGTGACGGCTCTGCGGAAGGAGGAGTGAGTGCCGGCGGAGGAGGGCCCTCATTGTGCTCCCCTCTGGGGATGAGCACCTGGTCACCGCCTCGGCCGGGAGGCTGTGCAGCAGCACGCGCGCCGAGCTCGTCGCCATCCGAGCGGCGCTGGAGAAGCTGCTGGAGATGGGGAGCGCCCCAGCTGAGTGCCCCATCGTCCTCTGCACGGACTCCTAGGCTGCCCTGTCGACTCTTGCGAGCGGCGCCGGCGCCTAGCAGACCACGTTGGGCGCGTCGGTGTGGCACCTTCGCCTCCAAGCTGTGGCCAGGGGACAAGATATGTTCCTTCAGTGGGCAGCCTCACCCGAGCTGTCGACCGCGCCGCCTTCCAGGGCCTGGCCATGCTGCTGGTCGGACAGCCTGTTCAGGCGCATCATGGGGGGGCCGGATGCCGACGCCGGTCCTCACCGAGAGCCGGGAAGACGTCGTCAACGTGTACCAGCTGAAGACAGGTCACTGGGGGCTCTCCAAACAGTACCTGTACCGCATCGGCCGTCTTCCCTTCCGCCAATGTCAGCAGTGCGTGGACCCGGCGTGCCTTGCGGCGCGCTGCCTCGTCTGCTGCCGCGAAGGCCGGATTGCCGCCACAGACCTCGCAACGTGGTCTTTGGCGGCGTGGCCCTGTCACATCTCCTTCAACGGACCAAGCTGGCGCACTGCTGTGGAAGACGGGTTGGCTCCGGTTAAAGATGGGTTGGCGAATATTCTTTACTTTACTGGCGACCTGAGAAGTCCGTGCACTACTTAGCGCAAACCTCACAGGGGGACGACCCGTACGGCTCCGGGACGACGTGCTGTGTGCAGGATCGATGGTAGTGGTGGTAACTTGGTGGACTCTTCGGGGGCCGATTGTGGAGGTCATCAATAGCGGTGACCCACGATTCCATCTCTAGCGGGCCGGGACGGCTCCGAGAACTGGCATGGCCCTAATAGCACACAACATTGTGACAATGATCGTGAATATCTTGTCTAAAACACAATATTGTCATCACAACATTTGCTTTAACATTGTCACAATATTGTGGGCAAAACAATTGTGGGTGTAATATTGTCTCAATATGTAGCCTAACATTGTAGATACAACCAAACAAGGTGCTCAGAACGCCTGAACTCAACGTAGGGGCGGCAATACTGTATAAATGTTTCTACAATGTTGTTGATACAACCAAGAGGTATTTGTGAAGAAAATGCATGTTTTGAAATTCGGCATTGTTATGTTTGATCCAGTGTTCCAAGCAGTCCCTCAATATCGAATAAAAACGATTAAAAACATTGTTAGTGCAACATTGTGACAATGTTTCCACAGCAACTTTGCAGCAATATTGTGACAGCATTATTGTAACAATATTCCAAAAACAATATATTGGCATACCTTATGTTATAATAAAACTAGTGCAGCGAGACATTCAGTTCTGGGTGCGACGTTTGAAAATTTAGGCGGTATATTGTGGGTCCAGCAACGCATATTTTGTTGTCATTGCGGCGATGTTATGAAAACAATGTTTGTGACGATGGTGGGAAAACAATATTGCAGCAAAATTTCGAAATAACCTTGTGACAATGTTGTAGCGGGAACATTGTAACAATGGAAGTTGAGTGCACTCGATAATTTCATCTGGACTGTCAGAGATGATGGGGATGGAAAATAAAGGACAGTTGCGCCACAATCCAACACCGACAAGCCCTGGTGAAAGTGTGTCTCCCTCCAAGCTGCGAGAGCTTCCGCCGACTAATTCAATTTTTCCACCGGCTAATTTCTTCTATTTTTGTCACTGTTTGGTTTGGTCACGTCTTATCTCACAACGTTGTGCGGGTTCTGTATATTCGCACCACTCGGTGCTCCGCGCCGACCATGTCACCGGACCGACGCCAACCAATGAGATGGCATGTCAAGCGTGACATATATATATAATTGGGGTTTTAGGGCACTGCAGCTGCAGAGGCCATATGTGCCCGTCTGTACCATATTAAATCATTCCATCAATATTCCAAGACTGTCCCTATTAGCTACATTGGCGTATGCGGAGGGTGTGATATCTACGAATTTCCAACGGGATTGTATACTACGTCAAAACGAACTTCTCTCAGGTAGGATAAAACCTTCCTAATATCCACGACTGCGTGCCTTTCATGGGATCTGTCCCAGCGGAACCGGCGGGAAGAATCGCCGCTGCCTTCGCATCAGCTTTGGTCACAGCTGTCAGTAACAGATAAAACATGTTGCACAGTGAGGCGGCTGCCACAGTGAGGACATGTGCTAGGTGCGGTGCTGTTTAGATAATGGGGCATGCGTCGCGAAACAGTGACCGATTCGAAGCCTTGTAAGGCTCACCTCCTCCCTTCTGCTTCGCCTGTAGCTCGATTCCCATGGTTTAATCGATGGACGCAAACGTTTCAGAAAACAATCTGGCTCTGCAGTCCACCTGTTCTGCCACTCGGCATCTACCAACATTTTAAACGATGATTTCAGATCCGCGGCTGGAATCTTAAACCTGCGCGAGGAGGGCAGCTGACACGCATCTTTAGCAACCCTATCAACTTGTTCATTACCCAGAATGCCGGACGTGGCTCGGCACCCAAAGGAAACACACGTCAGTACCTCGGAATGCAATAACTGTCAGAAGCTTACGAATTGTCAGCACGAGCCAGTTCTGCTGCGTGTGGTGAGACTGGAGGGCTATTAAAGAGCTTGCTGAGTCTGTTATAATAATACATCGCTCCTCAGGAGTGTGTCTGATGTGTCGTAAAACGCACAAAATAGCGTATAGTTCCGTGGTAAAAACTGAAGCAGTCGCAGGCAAGCTGAAGCCTTTGCTAAGTCCGTCCCCCACAAAGGCACTGCCGGCGCCACTGGCACCCTTGGAACCATCGGTGTAAAACCTTGTATGTCCTGTGTATGAGCGTGACGTCATGGCATTAACCGTGGCCTGACCCGCCTCACAGGTCGGGTAGTCTGCACGTGGCACTAGCCGGGTGCGTGTGTACACATCGTCCGACTGCGATAAACTGTTCAACGCCTCATTGTTGTGATCCCCCGCCGGCCGTTGTGCTTACGCTGCCCCTGCCGGGCTTGACCGGCGACGGTGACCGGTGTGCATGCATGTGGTCACGGCAGTCGGTGCTCGGGGAGTCGAGCCTAATACAGCGTGCTACTGCACAGAGCATTTAAGTTTGCGCGAGACGAAGCCGCAAAGCATGACGTGGGATTATAACATGGCACGGTCGTGAATTATGTTAGTGTTTAGTTTTCGCTCCTCTTGTTCTGCGCTTCAGTGCTAATATGGTTGATGTGGAGAAACTCTCTCAGCTTTTTGCTGCAACAGGCGCAGCTATCGGCGGAGCGGGAGGAGCGACTCCCACCAATGATGGAGCGTGTGGTGTCGCTACAACAGGCACAGCTTCCGGCCCAGGCCAGCCAGACAGATCCAGCCTACGCGCCCGTCGGCTGCCCCAGCGACTCCAGGTCCGCTGGAACGACCGCTCGTATGATTAGTGTATTTCAAACTATTCGCATATGTGTGTGAAGACTAGTTGCTGCTGCGTTTGGTCCCATCAAGAGGTTCATGTTAATTATATGCAGCAATCGTCGGGGGGAGATGTTGTGATCCCCCGCCGGCCGGCGTGCTTGCGCTGCCCCTGCCGGGCTTGGCCGGCGGCGGTGACCGTGGCCGGTGTGTGTTTGCATGCTTGTGGCCACAGCAGTCGGTGCTCGGGAGTCGGGCCTAATAGCAGCCTGCTACTGCACTGAGTATTTATGTGCGCGCGAGACAAAGCCGCAGAGCAAAACGGGATTATAACATGGGTCGGGCTGTCTGCTCGCGGCACTGGCTGGCCCCGTGTGTTCACATCGTCCGACTGCAATAAATTACTCAATGCCTTACGGGTCGGGTCGTCTGCGAGCAGTACTGGCCGGCCGCAATGTATTCATATTGTCCGACTGTAATAAACTGCTCAATAACGGAAACTCCAGCCTTCTTCCTGACGGACTCGAACAAATGTAACTACGATCAGTAAAGTAGACATTCCCACGATATTAGGAAGCAATATTACAGCTATATTAAAAACCAATATTGCAGGTAGGTATGTTGTCACATCAACATCTACACAACATATCCGCAAGATATCCACAACATTGTAGCAAAAACGAGGCAATTTTTTACAACATTGTCACAAAAAACAAACAATATGTTAACCATATTGCCATAATATTGCAACAATGTTGTAGCAATATTTACCAAGCAATAATCCCCAAATAACATTGTTGCAATATTTTGAAACATTGCTATCACAACAAGGCATTATGGCAAGGAATCATTTGTCTGGCAAAGGAGACAGGAGTATTTGGAATCTCTTGCGTAACAATAATACCATAAAAACATGTTTTTGTAGGGATTTTTTATTAAATACAGGAATTATACCAGCATTTGACTTCCCGTAATGTTGCGGAACGTCAACTGTGGGACCAATCGATTTGGTATTCGATTGCGTAATCTTACACAATCGCAATTTTCTCTGACAGCCTAGCCAGAGGGAGCAAGTAGGCTCGAAGGCTAGAAGGATAGTACTGAGTTACGAAAACAGACGGCTCAGGTCATGTAGAATCAAGGTTAAGTCAAGGGGAATCACAATGCACGTTTTGGCGCCTTCCGTGACCCCCAGGAAGAGAACAGACGTCCATGAAGTCAGCGACAGATTGGCATTCGGATTCAGGGGACGGATTCGCCCGGAGAGGCTTCTGCGATTTCGTTCAAATTCACACCATAGGCTCCTCGGGCTCTTAGCAATTCACTCCTAAAGTGATTTAGAGTGTGGAGGGGGCCAAGGTTAGGTTAGGCTTAGGTTAAATCTGTAGTCTGGTCGATTAGATTGTACACTCAGATATTAGGATCCGAGATTTAGTTTGTAAATGACTCTGCCTTAGTGATTTTCGGAGACATGCACCAATCTCCAGGCTAAACTAAAAGAAAATATCGCTTACTAAATTACCTCGTGGTTATGTGCGTTAATTAGATGATTTCGACAGTATAGAGAGTCTAACAGGATCACCTCTGGCACCCTCATGTCTTATTCAAAATCATCCTCCCAAATCGGCGCAACCCATCAAAACCAACCCTCTGCCCCCTCTCTCTCTCAACTAGGTGCGCGACCAATGGCCGTCCTATTCCCACCTGACTGGACATGTGTTTTTCCCGGCAGTGCGGGGCGCCGCATACTGGGTATGACCGGCGGCTCCTCTGCCCGACCCCTGCCAGGGGCTCCCTGCCTGTGCGCCGCGGCTCACGCTGGCCTCGGCTGCTGAAGCGGCGTACTGCGGGGGCTGCCTGGCGGGTCGGGTTGCCGCCGGTGCTGGGCCCTGTTGGCGCTGCGGCCACCCGCTGAGCGCGGTGGCGCCCTCTGAGGGGCGGAAGGTGGCTCCACCTGTCCCTCTCGACCCTACCTGGCTGGAGCTGTAGAGGGGCGCACCCCGCCGCGGTGTGCGCCTCCTCGCCGGGGGCTGAGCGCCCCAGCGGCGAGTGGTGGCTTCGGCGGCCTGCTCGCGGCGAGGTCCTGTGGTGCGAGCTGTTTGTGGACGGGTCGGTGCTGCGGGACCGCTGCTCGCGGCTGCGATGTGCGCCGGTCGGGCGGTGGCGCCGCGTATGTTTGGCCGCTCGGTGGCGGGAATGATGCGAGATTTCCTGTGGTGCTGAGACCCAGGTATTTTTGATTGTGTACTGTTTTTATGTCGATTTTTTAACAAGCCGGCCGGCAATAGGTATTTTAGGGGTGCGCACCCATTATCAAGCGTTTTACCTTCAGTCACAAACTGTGTATGTCTGCTGTTACACTGTATAATTGTGCTTGCTTCTGAATACATGTATGGTCATATTTTAGGTCACATTCACCCGTTCACCCGCTAGAGGTGAAAACGCGAAATTTACCTGAAACGGCGTCTCCTCCGATTTCGGTCAAATACACACCATAGCGTCGTCGGGCCCTCAGCAACTCACCCCTAAAATGTTTATACGTCACATTCATCTGTTCAACCCTGCTAGAGGTGAAAAAATAAAATCAACCCGAAACAGCGTCTCCGATTTTGCTCAAATTCACACCATAGGCTCTTCGCCCTCAGCAACTCATCCCTTCAGTGATTGGTACGTCACATTCACCCGTTCACCCGCTAGAGGTGAAAAACTGGAATTCACCCGAAACGGCGTCTCCTGCGATCTGCGCTCAAATTCACACCATAGGCTCCCCATGCCCCCAGCAATTCACCCCCTAGAGTATTTATACGTCACATTCACCCCGTTCACCCGCTAGAGATGAAAAAGTGAAACTCACCCGGACCGGACTCTCCTGCTATTTCGCCTCAAATTCACACACCATAGTCTTGTCAGGCCTGCAGCAACTCACCCCTCAAGTGATATTCCGTCACATTTCACCCGTTCACCCAACCGAGGTGAAAAAGTGAAATTCAGAGCGAAACGGTGTCTCCTCTCCGATATCGCTCAAATTTACAACATAGGCTCCTCGGGCTCTCAGCATTTCAGCCCGAAAGTTATTTTACCTCACATTCACCCGTTCACCCACTAGAGGTGACAAATTAAATTTAGCCGAAACGGAGTCCCTGCTATTTCGATCAAATTCACACTTTAGGATCTTCGGCCCCAAAGCAACTCGCCCCCAAAGTGATTGTGCGTCCACCCACCCGCTGGTTAAAACTGAAATTCACCCGAGACGGCGACTCCTGCGTCTTGCCCAAATTCACACCATAGGCTCCCCATGCCCTAAGCAACTTACCCCTAGAAAATTATACGTCACATTCACCCGTTCACTCCACTGGAGGTGAAAAGTGAAATTCACCCGAGTGGCGGCTCTGATTTTGCTCAAATTCTACCATAGGCTCTTCGGTCCCTTAGCAACTCATCCTAAGGTGAATATACGCACACTTGTTCCCCACTAGAGGCAAGTTCATTTAAGTGTTGTAATGATGACCTTTCAGCAGTTGTATGAATTCACCGAGACGGCGACTCCTGGATCTTGCTCAAATTCACCATAGGCTCCCCATGCCTAGCAACTACCCCTGAAATATACGTCATTTCACCCGTTCACCCACTGGAGGTGAAAGTGAAATCACGAAACGGCGGCTCCGATTTGCTCAAATTCACCATGACTCTTCGGTCCCTAGCAACCATCTCTAAGGTGAATATACGTCACATTACCCGTTCACCCACTAGAGGTGAAGAGTGAAGCTTTTCACCTCTAGTGTGGGTGAACGGGTAAATGTGACTAAAATCAATTCAGGTGTGAATTGCTTAGGGCCCATGGAGCATATTGTGTGAATTTTAGCTAAATCGCAGGAGACGCCAATTTGGGTGAATTTTACATTTTCACATCTGGCGGACGAACGGGGTAAAATGTGACGTATCATCACTTTAGGGGTGAGTTACTGAGGGCCCGGCAAGCCCATATGGTGTGAATTTGAGCGAAACTCGGAGGAGACACCGTTCCGGGTGAATTTCAATTTTTCACCTCTAGTGGATGAATGCGGTGACGTAAAATCACTTAAGGTGTGAATTACTGAGGTCCCGAGAAGCTTATAGTGAATTTAAGCTAAATTGCTGGAGACGCCATTTTGGCCGAATCCGTCGCTGAAGATGCTGTTTCGGGTGAATTTCAATTTTTCACCTCTAGCGGGTGAACGGGTGAATGTGACGTATGATAAGTTTGGGGGTAAATTGCTTAAGGCCCCAGGGAGCATATGGTGTGAATTTAAGCTAAATCACAGGAGGCGCCAAATCAGGTGAATTTCACATTTTCACCTCTAGCAGATGAGAACGTAGGTAATTGTGAATGCACTGCCACTTTAGGGTGAGTTGCTGTGCGGACCCGTAAAGCCTTTGGTGTGAATTTGAGCGAAATCAGAGGAGCATCCGCCGTTTCATGTGAACTTGACTCTTCCACCCTAGCGGGGTGAACGAGTAAAGTGACGGAAAATAAATTTAGGGGTGAGTTGCTGGGGGGCGCGACGAGCCCATGGTGTGAAATTGAGCAAAATCGAAGGAGACTCCGTTTTTCGGGTGGATTTTGCTTTTCACCTCCAGCGGTGAATGGGGTGAATGTGACGTATAATCACTTTAGGGTGAATTGCTGAGGGCCCGAGGAGCATATGGTGTGAATTTGAAAGCGTACTGGCGTATAACCGCTTCAGAATACACCTTCACCTCTAGCGGGTGAACGGGTGAATGTGACGTAAAATCAATTCAGGTGTGAATTGCTGAGGGCCCAGCGGAGCATAACAGTGAATTTGAGCTACAAATTGCAGGAGACGCTGTTTCGGGTGAATTTCACTTCTCACCTCTAGCGGATGAACGGGTAAATGTGACGTATAATCACTTTAAGGAAGTGAGTTGCTAATGGCTCGACGAGCCTATGGTTTGAATTTTAGCTAAATCACAGCGAGACGCCATTTTGGGCGAATCTGTCGCTGAATCTGACTGGTTAAGACGCTGTTCCGGCATTTCATTTTTCACATCTAGCGGATGAACAGGTAAATGTGACGTAAAAATCAATTCAGGTGCAGAATTGCTGAGGGCCCGGAGGGAGCATGTGGTAAAAGTTAAACCTTAATCGCAGGAGACGCCGTTTTGGGCGAACATGTCGCTGAAGATGCCGTTTCGGGTGGAATTTCACTATTTCACCTCTAGCGTGCGAACAGGTGAATGTGACGTAAAATCACTCTAGGGGTGAATT